>OY740766.1:41824147-42335473 GCA_963513935.1 Aphrophora alni | reverse complement strand
GTACATTCAATCGATTAGATTAGAAGTTTTGATTGCGGAAATAGGGTTACGATTATATTTAATTTGTTAAGGATCATCTTTACTAAAATCTTGTCAGATTGTTTAATATATTTCTGCATGGAGAGTTGGATATGAAAACTGGTAGTAGTTAACATTTGTTAAAAATGCTTTGGTAATAATGTAAAAATAAGGGTTTAGCTCAAATCTATATTATGGCTGGCATTCGTTAAATATATTCTGTGTATATATTGTGTAGTGAAGTGTTTGCATTAAAAATGTTATCTCTATATACTTTTTCTCCGACTTACCAAATAATATAATCAAACTGACTTTTTAATTCAATTATTAATTTTATGTATGTTTGAATTTACAGGGTTTTATTTAGTGATAAACAAATCACGTGTCGTTCGTTTCAGGTAATTAATTACGTTATTTTAAAATATTTATCAATTAATTAGTCTTGAAATTAACCTGGATTTAATTTTTAAAAAAATATTAAATTATTATTTAGATTAAAATACATGCATGCACTCTAACGCTTTCTAAAACTCAACAAAAATCAGAAAATAATTACATAAACTTTATTATATAGTCGTCAAGATTAACTTAATCACGTTTTTAAACTTGTGTAAGCAGTTGTCCTAACGCTCGTAGCTTTACCTAATTGCAGTTATAGTTAAAAACTAATTAGAAATTTATAGAGTTTAATCTAATTTTCTAAGAATTAGTCAAGTTTAATATATGTACTGCTTTAATTAAGCAGTGAGTTAAAAAGTATATTTTACTTTTAGCGTTGAAAACTTTTAATACATTTGTTTTTATTAGTGTAAAAGTAGTTTGAAGTAGAACAATAAATAACAAAAGATAGTTGAGAGTAAGATTTAGTTGGCATTGTAAAACAGATGTTCCTTAGTAGGAAGACAATAAGAGTGTTTCCCAGCAACCCCTTATGAACGTTGGTATGAAGTAATTATATTTAATTACATAGTGTATAACTGAATATCAGATAATTAATCATTGCAAGGAGTATGGGAAAAAATTATTTATCATGTTAAATTTAAACAATGTGTTTAATATTGTTAAATATTGAAGGATGATTAAACTTTTGTCAACAAAAACTAGAGAAACTTGTACACGTTAACACTTAACTGCTAGTTTTCTTATTTATTCGGATTATAAAATGGAAGATTATTTTTAAGAAATGAATTTCTACGGATACCCAGATGACATTTCCACACCTAGAAATTGTTTAATACATATTTAGATTTATTAATATTCTTTCCTCTCACTTTAATGCAGACTAAACAATTTTATTACATTAATATAAATCAAATAAACTAAACTAGCTATAGGGTAAATCATGGTACGTATCAGGCATCATATTGGAAAAAAAGATTTTTTTTTAATTATTTATTTTTTTTACGATTTTACAGCCATCGGATTTTTTAGGTGTAAACTAATCGACTTTACTATTGCCTGTTTCACAGCCTAGGGTCTCCTAAAATTATGGATTTTTTTACAGAGAAAAACATTCACTATAAATGTTGGATTCATCAACAAACGTATGTTTACTAAAACTTTGATATTTATAACATTATATGTAATATAAAATGTATTGGTTATTTACTGATATTAATTCCGATACAGTAGTTACTATCGAAAATATTAAGCAGAATAAATGATATTTTCATTCTGTAAATATTATCTAAATGTTTATTACTGAAAACTAATAATTAAACATATTGACCAGTACTTTATAATAACCAAAACGTAGGTTCAATAGTATTTATTAATGCACGAAGTTCAATTTTGACAAAATTCATTAAAAAAAATAAAAATTTGATTAATGTGTAATATTGTCAGTAATATCTGTTGTATTATAGAAATAAAATCATCATAAATACAAACTAAATTACAGCAATGAAGAACAGTGTCAAATTACAATAAACACACGTGTAAGATACAACGGTTTTAACGCGTAGTTCCCAAGGCAATTGAAAAACCATAAAAACACCCTGAGAACTGTCTCTGAATACAAGGAGTATCCACGGTAAAAGATAAGATTGAAAAAAGAACGTCCAATCAGAAAAAGCCAACGATTATCTACCTATGAAATCCAAAGAAATACGAAGGTAATCTATTTACCCGGTTAGTACGAAGTGACTAACCTGGTAAATATATAGTAGGGGGACGCTTGAAAACTCTTGGTAAGTCTTTCGACAATAATCAGACCAACAATAGGTAATAACATGGCTATTCCAAAATACAATGTGTTACAATTCAAAATTTAAACGAGTTCATAAATGAAAGTAATAAGTGTATCTCAAAGGCAAGATAAACCATACAAAACATTACGAAAACAAGTCTTTAAAAGTGTCGGTAACTACCGATAAAGAAAGGTGAAAGGTGTGTCGAGAGAAACTTAAAGTGCTAGGAACGAGAACAGAGCTAATTATATGAGTAGTCAGTAACGTAAAATATTCATGTTAGGAGATCTCATAACTAATATCACTTAATTAATACAAAAACGAAAATTAAAATAAACTTAAAATCGAATTAAAGTGAATACAACAATCAGATTCACAATAGCTGAAATAATTTTTAAGTCTAGTATTTGAAACTAACGCTTGGTTTGAAAAATTCGATACTCCTTCGACATAAATTAGCTGAAATAAGGATCTTACAATACATTCAAGGAATTTTAAAGAAACTATAAAAACGAAAAAGTAAGTCCAAATTTATGTAAATATTGTATTCAATTTAAAACTGCATATCTTTAATTAATGTGTAAATGGTTCATTATTTTATAGTAAGTAAACAATTAATTGTATATTAAATTATAACAAAACTATTTAAAACGAAATAGTAGAACTTTTGTGTAATTAAATTTTAAGTTGGTTGTATAGAAACATGTCACAGTTCTATTTAGCGCAAATATGAATATTTTTAATAACAAACAATTCAGTGAATTCTATTAAGTTAAATTACTATTTATATTTAGTGCTAAAAAATTTTTAACAATAAATTTTGAAATATTTGTAAATTAAAACAAAATTACTATTTATTCAAATATAAAATAGAAATAATACATTACTTAATCTCGTCTCTCCACTTATATAAAACACTGAGTACGATAAACTATATTACAGACAACCTTTAGTGATTCAGAAAATCGAATCTGGTCGACCCCTAACATCCATAACACAAGGTAAAAAGTCTTACAATTTACGAGTATAAATATGAAATTTGTTCAGGATATTTCAGTCTTTATAATTTATTTATACAATTTTTGATTGTACGAATAGTTGTAGGCGATAGATTAATCAATGTAAGATTAAAATTCTTTTTTTATTGCTATGCAATGTCTATTAAATTAATTATATACATTGACATTTTATAAATTATAAATTATAAAATATAATGACATTTTTATAAATATATTAAAACAAGTATTAAAAAAGCCATTGTACATTGTATTTACTCAAATATCAAAACACATTAAATGACCTCACTCAGGTATAGAATCTAAATAATTAATTTTCAAGTTCAAAATACAACCAATAATTATTGTCAAAATTGATTTTGCTATATATTACCCTGAACTACTCTGTTATAATTACTGTGTTGTTACACATGGGAGGCACAACACTCAGTAATTAGGTTAATATGATTGTAAATTAACTCTAGTTGCTATTTAAACCTTTTGTATGAAAGCAACTCATATGTTATATTAATAAACTGTAGATCTCTAATTAAAAAGATAATTTTGCATATCTATAAGTCGAAATAGTATATTTTAAAATTAAAATTAAATTGGAATATAACATTTAATTGGGATTTTATTTCAAGTAAAAAAGTGGTATCAATTTATATCAAAACGTTTGCATATTTTTATTTAAACTACTTATAGTCAAATAACTTTTTTTTATTTATTTAAAAAAATTAAACATATTTATAATATTATTACCTAACTCATAATGGCTCAATAAGAGAGAAATATCGACAAAAATTATCCAATAAAACAAATAGCACTTATCCTATTCATGATACTACATATGAGGTACCTGAAATAAAACGTAAAATGTTCAAAATAGCCTCAGTATTAAAAAAGGACATCCATTTATATATCTTTGCAATAAATAAATTTAAAAAACTCTTTCGTAAAAGATCAGCAAATAAACTGAGCTTCGTCAAATATAAACATGTATATTTTCAACATAATCTAGAACCCAAATCAAAATATCTGACTACATAAATCTCAACCTTTACCTGATTATAAGTGATTATTTAAATATATTAAAATATTCTCTAGATATTGATTTAATATTTCTAAATCCTACTTCTTTCAAAAACACAAGATTTTATTGAGTCTATGTTCAGTCTCTTAAGTCAAGATGACTACGGTAGTGCAATTTATTTATAATAATTTCTCATATACACAATATACCAAGGAAGAAATGTTGTTATATTGAGTAAATAAATTACTTGGATGGTATTTGTAATACGAAAATAAAACTCAAAATATTCAAATAATAATGAAATTTTAATAGACTTCATTGCAACATATGACTCTAACTATAAGCCAACAGAGAAAATGGTTCATAATTTTAGTTTTATTTTTATCTGCACTTGATGCTTTCATATTAAATGTCTTGTAATATTCGTTATAGTATTACAGAAAATATATTATTTTCCCTATTGAAGTAGAAACTAAGGAGTGAGCTTAATGGTTCGGTTAGAAGAGGTATGCATCATTTGCTTAATAAACAATTAATACCATTCACGTTACTTCATTACTAGTAAGGTTTCTGGTCTCTGTTGCTCGTTTGAAACTTACTTTTATCACACTAAGTTATTCAAAGTTACGTACATTTATATTTTAATCTATGTGTAATGAGTGTAAATAAACATATACGAGATTTTAATATTTAGATTTAGGACAGTTACAAATTATATAATAAAATAAACAGGAAGGAAAAAGTAGCCCATCCAACAGAATAATAACAAATTCACCTTTAGAAGGTATAATAATAGAATGTACTTAAATAAACAATGTGCAAGTATCAACTCCAAGAGTTCATGAAACTGGAATGTTAGATTAATATAAACTTGTGCAGAGGTTTTATTAAAGTTGATAAAATTCACACGAAATTTCATATGAATAGACACTTTCTACATATTGGAAGTGTATAAAAAAAGATGACAGTAATTGTGAGGGATTGTAGTTACGAGAAGTATATGTTAAATGTAAAGAAAATAAGCTATAAAATATGAAAAGCATACAGAAATGTAAAACAACAGTCTGGTTTTGGAGCCGGTCAATCCATGATCGATCATTTGATTTCGATCAAACAAGTAATTTAAAAAAATGAAGTATAATCACTCCTTGTTGATTGATAGAGATATTATGATATATGTTCCGTAATAACAGCTCAAGAAAGTAAAAAAAAGAACCAATATATTGTGGAAAATATAAGAGTGGTAAAAATTTAATGGAAATAATCGAAAAATTTTTAAAATAGTAAAATTAATAGCACAAGGATTCTCAGTGACAAAAGGGTTGCAAGATGGATGTTCTCTCTCTCTCTCTCTCTCTCTCTCTCTCTCTCTCTCTCTCTCTCTCTCTCTCTCTCTCTCTCTCTCTCTCTCTCTCTCTCTCTCTCTCTCTCTCTCTCTCTCTCTCTCTCTCTCTCTCTCTCTCTCTCTCTCTCTCTCTCTCTCTCTCTCTCTCTCTCTCTCTCTCTCTCTCTCTCTCTCTCTCTCTCTCTCTCTCTCTTTCTGACTTTATAAAAAATATATCTTTAAAGCTCTTTGCATGATTAAACAAATAATTCGAAATGCGGTATTGCTGGTAAATTATAAAATGCTATATAGTTTACGAATGACAGGATAATAATTGTATGACATGCAAACGTATAGAAGAATACATGAAATGGGGGCTACAAATAAATCCATGTAACACCAAATATATCGGAGGACAGCGGCAAGACTTGATGCTTAATATTGGGAAACATTGAATAACCTATAAATATTTGGAGCTAAACATCAAAGTGTCTTGTGGGATACTCTTACCAACAATGAGATAAATAATTGGTGTACTATGCTATTGTTTAAAGTATGATAATTTATAGCTCAGAGGTATGCTTGATTAACGATAGAACGGAGAAAATATTATACGCTACAAAGATAGACCTTTGAAGAAGAGTAGGCCGATCACGAATCGAAAGAATAACAAATGAAAGGATAAAGGTAGTAATTGGTGTAAACAAAATAGTGCAATGTAAAAAGAACTGGTGTGGTTATGACATGTTTAGATGTCACAAAAACATTCTAAGCAGATTTTACCACGCAGGATTCTGGAGGAAAGAAAAATATGAAAGATATAGAACGTTGGATAAATTAAGTAAGAGATGGATTGGACGAAGAAAGATGGGATATCAGAGAAGGTTGTGTATTGAAAGATATTGTAGAATAATTGAATAATACAAACAAAATTATAAAATAAACATTCAGTTGTTTAAAAAATTGTTAAATAATGTTAAATAAAGTAATTTCAATAATATTCTGAGTGGAAAATATACGACCTAGACAAGGAACTAACTCAGGACCTTTGACTTTACGCATAAACGCTCAACCAAAATAGCTATCTTTAGTTGCTTCCCAACATAGGGGTAAACTTCTCACTTGACTTTGGGTTTTGCTGCAATTTTCGAGTTATCAAATTAATTACCTCGTTATAAACTATATTGAAATTAATATTTTTACTCAGCTTTCATTCCTTACCAATGTATTATTTATTTTAACTCTTATACGTTTTAACCAGCTAGTATTGAATTAACATTATTAGCGTGTAAAAATGTATAAGCCATAAAATTAATACATTTATGTTTAAATGTTACACATAGTAACGCCTTATAACTCTTTAATATAAAAATAAAGGAACTATCTCTACATTTTTACAAATATTTCAAATGTATATCATAAATAATATATCGGTAAGTATAAAACCATTCTTACATTTAATGACGTTACTTAACACGTTTTGTGTTATTTTAGAACACATTGTACATGGTACTAAACTTTTGTACCAACTTGTAGATATGTAAGATCACAGGTTTTAAAATGACTTGACACATCTTTTTTTATAATTTGTGTAGAACCGAAGATAAGGAAAGCATTTTCATATTTTTCCCCCTAAACTTTGTAAAAATGTAGCCTACGTTCCACTGGATAGGCTACTATCCATACTATCCATATAATATGTTATATGGATATATAAAAAAAATGTTATATGTTATATATAAAATGTAGCCTACGTTCCATTGGATAGGATACTATCCATATAATATGTTACAGTTATTGTGATGAATAAGTTATTGTATATTGTTATTTCTGGTTATTATATATAATAAGTACCTTCGACATCTAAAGTTAATAAATAATTACTTTATCCAGTCATTATTCATAATGGCTAGTGCGATTTGGCATTTGTTATATAAAAAAAAAAAGTTATATGTTATATATAAAATGTAGCCTACGTTCCACTGGATAGGCTACTATCCATACTATCCATATATAAATATATATATATATATATATATATATATATATATATATATATATGTGTGTGTGTGTGTGTGTGTTACAGTTATTGTGATGGATAAGTTATTGTATATAATTGCTGGTTATTATAATATATAATAAGTACATTCGATATCTAAAGTGAATAAATAATTACTCTATCCAGTCGTTATTCATAATGGCTAGTGCGATTTGGCTAACGTAATAATATTCTACAAATATTAATCAGTTTGACTAGATATATGAATAATAGCTAACATGAGTAAAGTTAGTCAAAGAAACTTTGTTTGAATATTTTGAGTTGTTAAGATATTAAACATAATGCTATAGGGTTCCCTTTTAATACGTTGCCCGGAACCAACCATTATTATACATAACAGCTTCTAAACTTATTTTATCACAATATTATTATCAGTTTCACTGACTTATATTGGCTGGAAAAAGTGATAAAAAAAGCCTCATTAATCTCTTTGACCAAAATCACTAGCTATTATACATATTGTCTGGATATTATATATAATAGCTAGATAAATTACTTTAGCTGTAACATATATAAAATAGTTATAAATGTTATAGTATAAATTTGTTGTCGGTTAATTTTTGTAACTTTGCATTCAGTCTCGCATTTCATATTGGAAAACTCTCCGAATTTAAAATAAAACTCAGTAGATTTCCGTACATTTATTTTTGCAACCAACGAGACTCGAACCATAAATATAGGCTAATCTCAGTTTGACTTATCAGCCACACACAAATCCTGATAAGCCTCGCTCCCGGGTTGTAAATTTGTTTATATGGAGCTGAGAACAATAGGGGGAGGAGATTAGGGTGTTGAGGAGTCGTTGACATTGAAAAATACTCGCGGGAAATTCTATCATGGATGCTAAACTCTCCACTCTATATATGAATGAGTTAATGGACAGTAAAACAATCATAATTGATAGTTTTCAATTTCAGACGCCTGCACGTAAAAAGAGATGTTCTAAATATTTTGTTGTTTTGTGTCAACTAAAATCTGTAAATTATAACATTTTTGTAATATCTCTCCTAACAACTCATTTTAAATAAACATTTAATGTATCTTTCTATCAAACTCTCTTTTATGCACATCTGATTGATTCATTATTTCTTCGTTAGTTATCGGAAGCAAATTATTTCTGTTTTCATAATCATTCGTTTCGTACTTCGATTCATAATGGATAAAATAAATAAATCGTCTAATTTTACTGATATTGTGCACGTAATATTAAATTTATTTTAACTCTTTAATTTCGTTTTTAGCATATTGTCGTAGTTTATAAAAAATAAAACTGTCCTAGTAGAAGTCAAAGTTTAATAGTTCACTCTACATTTAATTTCCCAACCAACGACACACTACACCAAATATAAAAGTGAATAATTCTGCATGCCTTTATCAGTACATACACCAAATATAAAAGTGAATAATTCTGCATGCCTTTATCAGTACATACAAATCCTGATAAGCCGCCCTGCATGGATGGGAATTTATTGGTGTGAAGCACACAACAATAGGGGATATAAAGGGAATGAGGGCGTCAAGTAATCGTTGACATTTAATAATACTTGTGTTGGAAGTTTCTGTCATAAATAACAAACTCTCCATTCTGTGAATGCATGAAACTTTATTATTTTAATATTCATTAATTGTAGTATTGGATCCTAGAAAATGATTTAAAAAAAAAATACTATTGAATTTCAAAAATGTGACTATTATAATGGGACAATAAAGGATTTATTTGAAATTAAATTTATAAATTATATTTGTCTTGTAGCATAGACAAATTATATTTTTAAACTGTTATTACTGTTGGGGTAATAAAGAAATGAATATAAATAAAATATTCGTTATCTGTTTATATGTTGGTAAAATGATATCATCAATAGTTAACATTGAAGTAGAATAATTAACTAAGGATTGTGTTTGCATAGGTCCCATTAAAAGAAATCCGAAAATAGTTTCGATAGCGTAAGGTAATTTTCAGCTAAATTTAGTTTATTTCCAGTTATGATCCGTCCGTACGGATCACCTCTAATTAACAAATCTATTTTTTGTGGATTAGCGAATTCTGAATAAGGAAGTTTAAAATTTAAATTTTATTATTTAATGCCGTGTGATTATTTAATCTAGGTAAATTTGAAGTTATGTTATCAACAACAACAACATGTTGATTATTTATCAGCGTATATCCCTCTAAATTGGTTAAATGAATTTTACATAATTCTTAGGTGTGGATAGCGGTACTGGAGATTCCAGTAAATACCATGCCAACAAGTTTTATGTTAAGTCCTAAATATTTAGGGCATTGTGTTGTGATCAATGAATAACTACCAGTGTCTAAGAAAGCAGGACTTTAAAAATATGTTGTTTTAAAGTTAAATAAACTTTTATTGTGCCTAATATTACGTCAGAATTATTTGTAGAATTATGAACTGATAAAGTTGTATGACAATTGTATGACAATAGTTGTAATAAATGCCTTGAAGGATTATTATTGATTATTATTACCATGTATAATGCGAGATTTAAAAGTTTTAACTGGATTGCTGGAAGTAACATCCGGTCGCTCTAGTTAGAGATGCGTCTGCTTGCATCAGTGGTGGGCTGAGAAACTGGATTTAAATGTAGAATAAGTGTAATGATTAGAGTTGCATTTTTTGTCATGTGTTTTGACATAAATTAACTGTGTAAAAATTTCTCAAGCAATTTATGCAGAAACTTGTATGAACTATAATAGTTCAGATGAATTTAAATGTTGAATATCCTTACATTGATAAATAGTATGTAAATTCTGAATATTAGAGAATATACAAGCCTGAGGCGTTAGTATTAACATGAAAACACGTTGTGGCGAGGGTGTAGTTGGAAAATGTTGCTTTCACGCCGTTGATTTAGAAACAGGGATTAAAGACGCATCTTCTAACTTTATGCATTCGGTCTTCAGAAAAGTAACTAATTCTGTGTGAGATCTTCAAATCGTTTAAGTAATTCTGAGTCAAGCTTGAGGTACATAAGAGTTAAATAATGTGAGATCTTGTGTTATATCGTATTTTAATGGTTTTAATTCATGGGAATTTTCAATAATTCTATCACTAAAATGTCGTATCCCTTTGATTGAATATTAAGTGAAGGCTTGTAAGTCAACAATTTTATTTATTTGGTGATTTATAAGACGTCTGCGATTTTGGTATCTCTGTTAGAGTTTTTATCGTGTGATGCGATAATTGATTGATGAGATTGGTAATCCTTTGATCACAGTTAAAGCTTCACCCTTTAGACATGAAAGTAAATATGTGAATTTTTCTATAGGAGCAAACCGTTGGGTTCTTTCAAATAAAGTGTAAAAATTTGTCCATTCCCTTAAATATAGATAAATGGTTTTTTGTAGATTAACTAAATCATTAGTGTGTTGCGATTCTTTTGACAAGTTTGACATGTTTAATGCAGATTCCCTTTGAAGTAACTGTGGTAATAATGCGTTAATTGCGCCCTTACGAGCACTAATTCAGAAAAATCATCTTGCGATTGTAAAACTCCTTGTAGATCAAAATCGGTAGCTGAGCCCTCTTGAACGAATTTATCTACTTGAATAATAGTATAGTAATGATTTTATTTAGAAGAAATGTTTGCTGGTAAAATTGTTAGTCATAGAATATTGATTTGTAATGCTCTTAACATGTTCATTTATTTTTGTAACTCCGCTAGGAATTAAAGAAGCTCGACGTGTAAAACTTATACACTTCATTTTATAAATATTCTTTACAATATTTAGTTATGAAAACAAAAATAATTGTGTTTGCAAATAAACAAATACAGTAGGTATATTTGAAAAAATTAAAGTGGTAATATGAGATAATTGCATGTTATTGATTTTATTGACTAGAACAGTGAACAGAACAGTAAATGTTTAAACTGGTTTAAGTATTGCACCTGACGCGGACCTAATAAGAAATAGTGTCTATTGCAGACGATTGAAGAGATTAAGTTGAGGTTTTATAAGAACAAACTTAATAATGGCGGCAACTGAATATCCCAAATCTCTTCAATAGATCTGACTTTAATTATTAAACAATAAAATAAATATTCTTTTTTTTTTAATTGCGTAAACTACATTTCCTTGCGTGATACTTTATCATCAGGTCCGGAGGACCAACAATATGTTGGGTTTATAAAGAAATGAATATAAAAATATATTCTTTATGTGTTTATATGTTGGTAAAATGATTGATAATTAATTAAAAATAATATATTATTTGATTTAATGATTAGTACTTATATAATTATATGACTAATTAAACTATTAGATTTGTAAAGTATCACAGTACCCTTTTTCACTAAGTGTGCTGCAGTTATTGCTGTACAAGATGGCGACTTCATTAGCCATGTTTAAGCAGGATGTCGTAATCACTACAGTTAAGAGTGTGCACAGTTCACAATAAATGTCAATTCAAAGAAATGTTTATCATAATAAAATTGAGAAGACAAAATCAATGTTTTACGTTGATCGCCGTATACAGACTACAGTGGCGTCAATAATAACTGTAACTACGACTTGCAAAGATTGCAAATTGAAACAGTTAAAGAATAAGGTAATAAAATACTTGGAACTCTAATATAAAATATAAGCTCCGAATTCAGGTGTGGATAGCGTTTGTGTTGCGTTGTGAACTATTGGCAAAATGACGCGTTGTCTGAAAAAATAAATAGGTGTTTTAAACAGATCGAAATGCACTTTAAGTGCATAACTCAACGTCAGAACTAACATAACCTTCCGCGTGGAAAAGGGTCAAGGGTGGGGGTTGTACTCTACGATGCTATGCACTGAACAATTACTGATTGACTGTTATTACAATATGATCTGTATCTCAGTTGTAACGTTGTGAACAAAATATGTACAACATTTTAAAATGGATTAACAAAAAACCCACTCTTATAACGTAATTAAGATTCGTACACTTTTCAGAATGGTCTAAAGCGTTTATTTATAACCTAAGAACAGGTTTTAATACAGCTGATTACCACTCAGCTTGAACAAAACTTATCGCAAGCTGAATAAACCAGCTGATTCATGTTTAATATTGTCATGTCGATCGATCAATGAACTTAGCCAACCTCAAATGCATTTATAAGCCTAGTCTAATCACATCATCTTAATCTATAATCAATAGTTCAGTGGAAGACAATGGGCCCACCGCACATGATTTTTACATGTGTATTTTTATTGGCATGTTTGTGTAGCTGTTTAGATGAGTGTTAATTTAAAACGGAGAAACTTCTTTAATAATTAAATTAATAATGGCTGAATAGCCGAAACGGCCGTCGTTTTAAACAATACGACAATTGACTATTGACGATTGTAAGTTGTAATTTATACTAATAAATATATTAAACATACCACTGTTGTTCTGTATCCAACATACTATTGTTCTCTAACTCGGCTACTCGTTGCACTTTAACTTTTCCTCTCGTGGGAGAAGCAAAAATTACCTACTTTACGCTATAATTCATAATGAAATATTATAGCTATTTATATACAAAGTGATTGAAAATTCTATGTCAATATTACGGCGTCCGTTTCTACAGATAAATAAGAAGAAAAATTAATAAACAACCAAGATTAGGCTAAACCAAAATATTATGATAATTGTTAATACATTATAACATTATAATTCTTTCCCCATAATATTGACCAAAAATAAAATGATTTCCCTAATAGTTTCTACATGGGAGCTGGTATTTTAACACTGAATTCATTTAAAAAATATATATTTTTCAAATTATATTTACATTTTATCAAAACCTAATTTTCTAGAAATGTATTTTGAAATTTTTATAACGATCTATAAATATATAATATTTAATAATATACCAGTCACCATTTTGAAATTGTTAAAAGGAAACATTATTATGTTTAGTACTTTATGTGCAAAAGATTTTAATAATATTACTAAACATTATCATACTTCCGTAATAAATTGTTGTGGTTTAGTTATTCTTGGTATTTTTTTTATATATTTTTTAAACTCTTGCTAATTGTTTTGTGTTTAAAAGAGGAAAATATAATAATGGTTTTATAGTAATGTTAATGGTTTTCTAAAATTGGATATTAAACATGTGATGGAAAATTGCCCGCCTTTTTAAAAGCAGAAAGATGTAAATTCAGTAAACTATTTACAAAACATGTCCAGACTGTGCATCTCTTCTTGACCTAGTAATTAAATTCTGTTCCAAAGCAATTACACAACTTGAATTGAATATAAGCTTTTGTCCAGAAGTTTAAACTAAATATTGCTCAGTTTTAGTGGTACTGTATCTCTAAATTTATTTTGTTAATTTAATTTATATAAGTGTCATTGATTTGAATTGTGTTTGTTATCTTTGTGTGATTTATTTCCGGCATATTTCACAGAAACATTTTATGTGACAATAAACACTCGTTAGAAAATACAACACATATTTTCTGTGTATAATAATAATTAAATATATATATATATATATATATATATATATATATATATATATATTTATGACAAGGTTTATTGAGATTATTCTGTAAATTAAAAAGCATTATAAAACGTAGAAATTACAATTTAATCCATTTGTTTTAACAACCGTTGTAGTATTTGTTTATGTTTTATATTAATTTTTTTTAACGGATGAACATGAAGAACAGTTCAAATGAAATAAAAGTTAAGTTATAAAATTTAATTTATTTTGTAATTTTAGCTTTAAAACACTGAAATTATATTCTCTAACTAACAACCTTGTTATAATGGAAATAATGAAACGATTATTCAACTTGCTTGAAAATGCCTAACGGCGTAACATATGTCGCAAATAAAGCTCTTTTGTGGAATTAAATAATCGTTTCATCATTTCAATTATCATGGAATTCCATCATGAACCGACTGTTGTAACATTAAATTTAAAAAAAAAAATAATAAAACCTTGTTATATTTGCCAGAATGCAACACATATTTTGAGATTATTGAGGAAGTTATTTAAAAATACTAGTTGTTTTATAAATACATTTTTTATCCTAAAATTTGAAATGTTTTAAAATAAAAAGTAAAAACTTCAACGTAATTTTCCACATATGCGTGTATTATATCAAATGCGTTTCATCGATAAAGGCGCCATCCTCAGTGATGGATAAGCTAATAACCAAACAACCCACGCATCAATGAAGCTATCGACATTGTCGTGGAAACGCATTTGAATTATTTAAATTATTTGTGAGACATTTTGGTTGAATTGATTTGATAAAAATGTGTGTATAACACGAGTCGTAATATACGGTCACATAAACTTACAACAAAATTTACACTAACCTAAAATAATTCGTTATTCAATCTATAAATATATCCTATAATACATAATCCATATTCATAAATAGACAATAAAATTATAAATATTATACAATAAAAATATGAAAATATTAAAATTTGTAAAATTACAGTACACAAACTTAAACATAAACACTATAAAACTTTTTATATTCAATTAAGAACACAAGAAATCACTCCTGACATTATACCACTTTTTTCCATTGTAATGAGTTACAAAATAAAAAAAACATTTATCTAAATAAAAACTTTTTATTTTTGTTTTAATTTTAGTACATTTATGTAAATCGAGAATTTTATTAACAGACAAATTGGTGATAAAACATATTTTGTAATTATAGGATGTTATAAACAGCAAACAATGGAAATTCCACTGTGTTTCTGTATTTAAAATTACTATATGAAAGCTTGTCAGTGTGACTTAAGTGTGTATTTTTCATTTTTGACTTATTGGTGTTAATAATAATAAACACATATTTAAAATAACTAATAAGTATTATCTTAACAGAAAAATGATAAAATGCATAGCGTTGAAGGGAATTTTCGTAAATGCATTTATATTATGTTTGTGTATAGTTGGGGTGTTTAAAATTGTCTTTTCTATTTTGAAGGAGATACGTGACAATTTTGGACACTGATATCTCAATCAACAAAACAATTTTCAATAACGAAAATTGAAGAATTAAGGATTGTTGTTAAAGAATTACCATGTGGCTATGTTGAAATTGGAAAATAAACATAAAATAAACATGTTGTGGACGCCCTATGTTCTGGTGAAAATGAAGTAAGTCAATAGTTACACAACATTTTCCTATATTCCACTAAGAGAATATATCGCTTGCATATCGCTTCTAATATTTCAATGCCTATTCGAATTACGAAAATTAAGCTAACCGGTTCCAACACAGGAGGGAGATGTATGCAATTAGATATTTATATTATAGATATGAAATTGTTTGTGTGGTGTTCTTTATTTTAATTCAATGGTATTTTATGAAAATTGGCTATTTTGAATCGGACTGCAAATAACTGCACGATTATTACCACACTAATAATTAATTTGATAATTAATAGGGCTTTTACAAAGTAAGGTTATTACAGTTAGTCAAATTAAACACTAGAAATACAATTGAAATCTAATCCACCTACTAAACGAAACTTGTTACTGGTTTTCCGTTACAGAATCGAGAAATTGGAATTTCTCTCAAGTTTATAATCTTGTTGTCATAGGTATTTATTATTCATGATATTTGTTACTTGTTACACTGATGTTGTTTACAATTATGGTTTTTTGATCTCTTTACGAGTTTAAAAGGTTTTTGTTAATTTACTTATTCCGCATGGGTATGCATTTTATATAAAGAAACGTTTTCTGCTACATAAGTTATACATGTGTTACATTTATACCTATATTTTGTTGTCTAATTGAACTAGATTAATTACAATTAATTATAAATAATTCTAAGCATAATAGCCTTATGAGTAAGTTAATTTTAGATGTTTAATGCTTATTTACAATTGTAAGGTTTTCGCTTTTCCATTTTGTTAGGATTTGGAGATTCAAACTGTAATTATATATAACTAACACTTCCATTTATATTGCAAATACAAAGAAAGGTACATGAAAGGTAATTTTGTATAAAGTTTTACTCAAATTATACTTTATTGCAAATATATAACTTCCCCATCATTAGTGTAATATATTCATAAAAAAAAATCATTATACTCATTATAATTCATTTCAATATAATCGCTCTATAAAACAACTTAAACAATACCTGTAAACAAAACAATTTTTATTCACAATTTTTAGATATTTCTGCGGCACCAGTTACTTGTACATTTAAATAAAAAACGACCTTGATAAACTCTTTATGGTTGATTTATTGATATTGTCAGCATTATACATTTTATCGCAAGCTGTACGATATAACAGTGGTAATTTTTAATTGTAGATGATTTCATCAGGTCATCGTATAAAAAAAAATATTCAGCATAATTTTCTGTTTTATTATAAATTCATATACATGAAATTTATTTTGCATTAAATTCGACTTATTGAATAATTATTTATCAGGGGGGAAATGGTTTATTTTAGTTGTAAATCGTTTCAAAAGACTTGTTTATGCTTATAACCTGAAGATAAAGGAGAAAAAACTTAATTTATAAAATATTATTTAATAATTTAAAGTTGACAGAACTGTTTTACAAAGGTAACTTCATAACTGTTTGATATTAATACTCACTATCACATATTCAGTGGCTATGTAATATTACACTTGCATTGACCTAATTAAAATCATGAACACGTCAAGTGCAGATAAGCCACTCAATAAAGTTAAATTAACCTCTGACTTTTAGATAGAATTGTATTTATGGATATTCAAATATTATATGGAAGTGTATTATAATATTGGAAAACCTGTCTCTCATATTGTTTGAAGTTTTAAACTTATTTTTGTTTTCAAACATGTAAATTAGGTTGATTCACGAAGCTTTACCGGCACTTTGTGGGTTCATGCTACAGGACCCAGAAAGAAAGGAAGAATTTCATATAAAGATGTGTCCTAAAGGGCTTTGGTAGCTAGTGACGGCTAGCGAAATATTTCTAATCCTCTGGTAAAATTTCAATTTTCCTGAAATCTCTGGGACCCAAACTAGGAGGCAAATTTGGAAGTTTTACATGTAATTAGATCTCAAAAACTGTAAAAAGTAGATTTCGGAATTGTTTTTCTAGTAGTTTATGAGAAAAACTGGGGTAAGACACAAATAGTTGGGGTCTAAAATCCACTTTTTTAAGTTGCTGTGAAATAACTTTGCCAAATGAATTATAAACGCATAAAAATTTTCAACAAAACTTGTAGAATATTTATTCTAAACAAATTGATATAATTTTTTTTTAAATCGATAAAGTAATTCCATAAATGTAATTGAAAAGCTAAACAATAATTTAATTAAATACAAACTTAAAATAATCTCTTTTATTTTAAGCAAAACATATCAAAGTTTACTGAAAATGACAAAAGTTGTATTGAAAATAAATATCTATTAGCTGGTAATTAACGGCCTGGTAAATTAACTCACCGAATGTTACAATGAATATTTAAGAATTTGGCATTATACTTCAATTTAATAATTTTATTTTTAGTTATAGTATTTAATTCTTCAAATAGTGTAAACACAAAAGCTAACACAAAAGCTTCAAACAATATAAACTCATTTAAACAACTAAATCCCTCCCTAATTGGGTTAGGCCTATTCACTAGGGTTAAGTGAAATATCACAACTCGCTGGTCATAATATATCAGAAAGTAGCCAGTTAATTGTATCTTTGTAGTTAGTATTTCACAATAACGACTTTTTCGTTAAATCTATATGTATAGTGCCCATGTTTTCAAGATTTTTGTTGGTTTCGTTTATTTCACTATCTTTAAAATTATTTATATCATATATTAAACCGCAAAATATAACATATAATTTTACTTGTCACAATACTTCTTATATTAGGTTTATTATAGCGTTCAATTTTATGTGATTAGATTATTTTACTCTTTAATTTTTTGTATTATCTGCCCCATTTTAAAGTTGTACAGTTGTTTCCATCAATTTTGTATATTTACTTACGATACAACCGTAAGCCGTCTGACGCTATGACTGGGATATTTAATTAGTTAATTTGCATTAGTCTTCAGGAATATGATTATAACTCTTTGTTTTCATAGTGAATATCTTCATAAATTATAGAAGCTACAAAATAAAATCTGCCATTTGAGTAACAGTAACAGAATGCTTATAACAGTTATTTTTTCGTTCGTCAGATTACTTTGTTCCGTCATTATTCCTTACTAAATATAAAACAACAACACTTAGTAAATACAACTCAAAACTTAAGGGATATTTGCTTTTTAAATAACCCCTTTAAAAAATGCAAACTCAAGTAAATTGTCTTAAGTATCAGCTGTAAAATAGTTCAAGCGATTTAGTAATTCAATCGTGCTTATATTTCATTCGATACTATATTTACTATAAAAATGAATGTAAGTATAGTTGGGACTTCAGATAATCATTATGAAGACAATTTAAAGTTTAAATGACTCATGGGGACGTAAATAGACTTTTTAAAATCAATGAAACCTGGTGTGGTACTCCGATGTTTTAAAAACTACGGTAGGTACTGGTACAGGGGTATATGGGTTGAGACGTTAGTTGAGACGTTAGTTGAGACATTAGTTTCCCTTTGAACAATATGTTACAATTCTTCAGGCCAAAATTACGGCCATAAATTACTGTATAGAGGAGATTTTGAGGCGTGATTTTAAGAAAACAAAAAAGTGGAAACTGGGTTTTCTTAACACAAGTGCAGAATTAATGAACTTGCAGGTATTACAATAGAATCTAGTCTGGTATTGGAATGCCGAGAGAACCTTAATTCTTTATCCCAATAAAACTAAGTAACTTTACACTGGGTGCCGGGGGATAAGGAAGTTGAGAGTAACAAGAAGGTAGTCAATCTAGCTAAACGGGGTTCTGCATCAGAGTAAGTAGGACCTGGGCCAGCAATAGGAATATTCGTGTGTCCGGCCCATATGACAATAAACGGGTGGGTTTATCCAAAACACCAACAAAGATGGGGTAGCTTTAAGGAACAACTACTTAGTAAATCATTACTTAAGGACATCCCTACAAGTAGTCCTGAAAGGACAACAATGACCCGAGGTAGGAGACAACTGAGACAAATTACGGGACATCGTGGTCTGAGAGTGAACTTGCACAGGATCACTCAATTCAACCGTGAGGCTCTGACCAATAAGAGGAGAAAAGTTTTTGGATTCCAAATTCATGGGGAACTATCATTGGACGAGATAGTTAGTAGAATACTCAAATTCCTAAGAGGAACAAATCTGCTATGGTAGGACGAGGAGGCTTTATTGCACAATAGGCCGTCGGTCTCGTTGCCAGAGCTGGCTTAAAGGCATTTTAAACTCCAAATCAAATCTATCAATCAACTGTAGCTTTGATTATGGGAAACTTTATACTTAAAATAGGTTTATTTTCCCAAGAGCTTGCATATCACATGATTACCTTTGTCAATAGACATTTTGTTTTTCACTATGTTCAGTTAATTTTCTTACTCTAATTTAATAGGTGCAGTATAAATTTAGTCAACATGAAAATTGAAAAATAACTAAATTGATGCTGCATAACAATTTGATATATTTTGCAATATGTAGCAACTAAAATCGTAGGCTTATTATGTCTCTCTTCTGATGTAATATTCTTTGGATGCTAAAATTTGTCTAGGTTATTTTCTAATTGTTCGAATTTACTTTACTTTAAATAATTCACGAAAAATAAATACTACTGAAAATATAACAGTAAAATATTTTACATCATATTATTGTTTATACAAATGAATTTAAAAAGGGAATGGATTTATATATATATAAGAGTGTAAAATTAGTGATTTCTAACTATTGATATTAATAAACTATATACGATATTGAATAAAACCAAACTAAATTTGATTTAATTAAGACATAAAATTAGAAGGAGAAACTAAACCCCAAATATATAAATTAAATATTTTAAATTAAAATTAATTTAGTTGGTGAGTAGGATATAATTTCAACAAAATTAGGCATTCAATGATTAAAATGAAAAAAATACTTTTTATTGTTGTACAAACACATGAGATCAACAATAGACTATACTGCAAACACCCATCTAGACTCTTCAGTTTTAAATTCAGTACAACATAATACAAAGTGGGCGAGATTATCGAAAGTAATTGTTTATTCTCTCTATTTTGTTGTTGTTTTGATTATTTTTATCATGTTTAAAAAATATCATTTTCATGATTATATATTTAAAAAAAATCAATTAACTATTTGACCCCTACTTTCACGATATAAACAAATTAATTATTCAAATTATATTTCAATAACCTGCCATGTATTAAAACTATTCCAGCAAACAAAAATTCTCTATTGATTGAATTGGTTTGAAGTAATGTTTACGTAATTTTATTCTTAATAAATTATAAACGATAATGTTTTTTCAGTCTGAATCGAGAATCGTAAAATATACGTTTTACAATTCAACAACAAATCAGCATTTTTGTTCAGAAAAACGACCTTGACATTTTATTTAAAACTGAATGAAATAAATTCAGAGTCGAAAATATATTTTCAAACACCTTCTGCAACTTTTCCTGTACTAGTAATTAAATTATGTTCTAAACACAATTGTACAACTGAAATTTAGGCTTATCCTTCGTCTAGCTAGATTTTAATCGGAAAATTGGAGCTTTGTATGATTTCGTGATAATACTACTTTTAGATATTTTAGATAGGCAATTAATTATAATACTTTAAAAACTAACATCAGTTGGTTTCATCATGTATTTAATTTTAGTTTAGCAACTTTTCAAAATCAAATATTTATGTCGACAAATTTTTGTTCTATAAAAAGAAAAACTAGGGATGAATTTATGTATTTACTTTTTATTTGCATGTTCAATTGTCCGACGAACTTGTGGAACAACATAAAGGAAACTGAATCTAACTAACGGTTTGTGCTTTGTATTACAAATTGAAATATAGTATAACAAAACTCAGTAATAATATTTATGTAGGCACGTAGCCAGAAGGCACATGCACACGTTTACTAAAATGCGAGTCATATTGTTTTACTGTATTTTACTTTATGTAGGACGTTTAAATATAAACGAGAATTTGCATGCTCGTATCTTGTAAATAGTTCACGGTTAATAATATAGTTGTTTGTGCAAAAACATTCATGTTTTACCCTTCGTTAGTTGTGAGAGATCCCATCATTCCATTTATTAGTAAATATCATGTTGGAGCAGGTCGTACACACCAGTGTTGCGATGATAATTAGCATTACCTTTAGTACAAATTAAGACGTCATTACGTTTTATATGTGTTCGAGACCTAAAAATCAATTTCAATATAAGTATCTCTCTTAGTACAGTGTATGAATGGCGTAAATCATTAAAAAAATCTGGTAAGAGTTACAAACGTACCACACACTCGTAAACAGGAACCTCAACAAACAAACTGACTTATGTTGATTCATTAATTCGATTCAATCTAAGAATCGCCGTTGGAAACTTGCTTTAAGTTTCAATCAATAGCAACATATAGTCTAAAATACTGTGAGTCTCAGGTGGGTACTTTATCTTTTAAAGCCTGAACACAAATTAAAAGATGATTAAAATCCCAAAACTTCTAGAATTATTAAAAGGGATGAGATAATTGTTTAAATACTATTTTAAGCTGTGATGAAATATGGGTCCAATACATTATTCCAGAATCTACGCAAGAAATCTTGAAGTGGAGAGATCGGATTTATAATCTATTATTTATACAAATTATTGAACGGTCGGCAATAGAAAACTTTAATAAAAATAAAAAGAGTAGTACATGATTATAGCTGCAGAAAAAACCTAAAATATATATTTGAGAGACATTTGAACATTTAAATGCGGAACTCGATTCAAGATGTTGTGGAGATGTAGAAGTCTTATGGATGAACTTAACAATTATGATAATTTCAATGGTAACATTACAACATAAGGCAACGAAACATTACATAAATTTACTATCGCAGTTATTTTTAAACTAAAATGGTATCGTCACAGAAAATAGGTAAGCAGAATTATCCACAGTAGCAACTAGTATGCCCGAATTCATAAGATGTTCACTCCAAGAATAAAGTGGTTTCAAAATTATAATTTTAGTATGTATACTTGGTTACAAACATTTTAGTTTCTGTTATACAATAATCTTTGTATTTATAATATATTTTATCCGATCAAAATATATATAACACTTTACAGTGGCAGATAAATCGAAGTGTTTTGTAAATGCATAATTTTATTGGAAAACAAAATAAAATACATTTATTTCAATATGTTATTATTTCAAAATTGTGCTTCTTCCACTTTTCGTGACGAAATCTTTCTTGAAATAAGTGAGAAGATATTTTAATTTTCAATCAAAAAAGTAGTAAAAACACAATTTTTATCCTATAATATTCACTTTAGTTTATGTTCACTGGCCAGGGCCTAAGATTGCACTCCAATTATGTAGTTTCTTTTTTAACTCTAATATATTCTGAGGCATAACGACGAGATGGATGAAATAACGGGTTTTATGTTTTAATAATCTTCATTGCTGAAACTATATATATATATTATTCTTTACTGAATCAGCCTCCCTCTAAACATTAACGATTAGCAACTTTGATAATTTGATTTTAATAAGGGGTTTGTGAAAAATATTTTAAATTTATTAAGATATCAAAAAATTATTGAAACTGAATAATTATCGCTTATATATACTGTATATATATATATATATATATATATATATATATAAGGATGAAAATAATATAAAAAAGACCCTTACCCTTCTATCTCTTGTGACAATGTGAAAAGTCAGATTTTAATATAGACTCATTTGAAAGACGCGGTTAAGCCAAAGAGATAAGAGATTCAAATAACAATTTAAATTTAGTAACGTCATTTATAAAAGAAAAATGGATTTTCAAGACAAAAGTATAAATAACCATGTTCAATTTTAATATAATTTAGTTTAATTGTTTTGTTATGTAAAATATGTGTATTTTTACGGCAGTGCGGTAAAACGTGAGAACAGTAACCGGAAGGAACGCCTTTCGGAAGTAAGAATTTGCCTCATGGTAACGTCAGTCTGAGTCCAGCGTTAGGAGTGACAGGTTGTTTCTAAAAAAGTCTAGATCAGAGCTTGGTGGAGAATGGTTGTGTTTTTTGAGAGTCTAGTAGAGACTAATTTAGCAGAAAATGGATAGGAAGTGATAATGGACGCTTCTAATGACAATGTAAACGTGTTTGAAAGTAATAGACTTACTGTATTCTAAGTGACAAACAATATTTATGAGAAAATTAGTATAAAGTATTTAATTAGACGGTGAATATAAAAAAAAAGAAACTTAATGAACACTCGAATTTATAAGATTTCAAAGAATAAGAGACTGTGTACTGTAAATGAGTGTCTTAAACGGATCGTTTAGCACGTGGCAAAAAAAAAACTTTGTATCGAAGTGAACATTCTTTTATTAATGATGAATGTTATGATTGTCGTACAAAAAATAACATTCCTAGAGTGCTGGGTGAATATTCGAAACATGAACTTTTCAGGAAACAACGCTTGCTGTAATCTACAAGTCTCAGGACATCTGGAATTAATATCTTTGGACAATTTGAGTGCAAATGGGTGTTCTGGTATAAACACCATATGTTAAATTAGGACTAAGTATTTATATTATGTTTTGATATATTTTGCTATACATGTTTAAATTTTTTAATCTGTTTCATAAATATTTTAAAAGGAAATAAATTGATAGATAAAATAATAAAATTTTAATAATTGAAGTAAATCTCCATCTGAGATCTTTATAATGATTTAAATTTCAATAAAAAGTAAATTCCTGTTGCAACAATTTTATTGGTAAAAGCATTTTTAAAGATAAAATTAATTAATTTGAAAGAAAGAAATAAAGGAAATATAAATTCATAATTTGTTATTGAAATTAAAAAGGATAACTAGTATTTATAATATGATTTTTTTGTTGTTAATAATAATTTGTAGGATGTTTCTTTAATAGTTTGATAAATCTTTATGTTAACATTTCAGAGACAAGTGTTTTCATTAAATACCAAATATCACTGTAAGTACACTGTGAAAAGAACTTACGACCCCAGATAATTTTTCTTTCTTTTAAATATTTAAATTCATTCTTTTTTCAAAATTGGTATGCTAAAGCAAACCTGGCGCCCTATAGACGAGCAAATTAACAAATTAATAACATTAAATAATAACTTCATCTAATTTTTGAATTATTACAAATGTCGCCGCAACTGTGGGCCTTTTTAGTCGAAATAAACAGTGATTTTGGTAATGAGAATTCTTGAAATCAAGGTAAGGACTCTCTTTATAATAATAAGAAAGATTCTTTTTTAAAATTTTTTGTGTTAAATATAGTAAGATAAAAATGGAGTCAGAAATTGTAAATGTAAATAATAGTGATGAACAGGTAGGGTTAGGAAATCAAAATTCTTTAAATAATATAGAGCCATTGGAATTTACAGGGGATATTTTTGATAATTTAGAGAAGGAATCGCAAAGTAATGAGCAAACAAATGAACAATTTGCACAAAATTTTTTAGATCAAGAAATAGGTAGTAGTAATAATAGTAGACGTTCAAGTGTGAACGTAAATAGTAGTTCAGGTTCGGATTTTAATGGATTTGATAGTGATAGGATTCTAAATAGTAAACAACAGTGTGAAGATATAAATAAAAAAATAGTAGAAACACCAGGGGTAGAAACTGTAAAGGAAAATTCAGATAAGGATTTAAGAGCTGAAGAGGTTAGGATGGATGAGAGTGTGAAAAATAATGATCAAGATTTAGAGATTAAGAGTATGTTAAAAGTAATGATGGAAAAAATGGAACAAAATAGTTTAAGGTTTGAACAAAATAGCTTAGAAACAAAACAAAATAATGTAGTTTTACACAATAAAATTGATCAAGGTAGTCTAGAATTAAGACGAGATAATGATAAGAAGTTTGAATGTATAAATAATAGGTTTGATCAAAACAATTTGGAATTAAAAGAAATAAGTAATAAATTTGATCAGAATAAGCTAGAAATTAATAAAAAACTAGAGAATTTTAATATTAAACTTGAACAGAATAATGTCAAACTTGATAAGATAGATAATGACCTGAAACAGAGTAAATTAGAACTAAGACAAGATAATTTAGATTTAAAAGAAGAAATGTACAAAAAATTTGAAGAGAGTAGGGCAGAATTTAAAGAAGGTTATGTAAATGTAGAACAGGGCCTAAGACAAGAAATTAAGCAAACTAGGTTAGATATAGAAAATAATTTTGATGAAAAAATTGTTAAAGTTGAAATAGATATGTCTGACAAAATATGTAGCATAGTTAAGGAAATTGATAATGTTAAATCTGAGACGGAAGTAAAGTTGTTAAGTAATCAAATAGAAGCAAAAAATAATCTAAAAGTTGTTGAGAACAAAATTTGTAAAGAAATTTTAGAGGTTAAGAGTGATGTGAACAATAGAGTAGATAAGTTTGAGATGCAGCTAGGAAAAACGGATGAAAAAATAACGTTGTTAGACTTAGAAGTAGGAAAACAGAAGAATCTAGAAAAACAAGAAATTTTAGAGTTAAAAAACAATGTAGAGGACCAGATTAATAGCCTAAATTTAAAATTCGAAGGAGAGTTTATGCAAAAAATAAGGGAGAATTTTATCGAACAGGGTAGCATAAGTCAGGGTACTTATACAAGTGCGAACATAATTAATGAGACTATAATCCCAGAGTTTCAAAATGAAAGGTTAGAACCGCACCCGAAGGTATTTATAGAAGCTATAGAGACATTTAACAAAATAAATGGGGGACAATGGAAGATAAAGCTAGGTTGTTTAAGGAAATACTTTAAAGGTGAAGCAGAGTTATGGTTTGAAGCACACAAAAATGAGTGGGGTAGTTTTGAAGAGTTTAGGGTAGCATTTCTAGATAGGTTCTGGTCTGAAGAGAAACAGGAACAACTGAAAACTAAGTTATTGGTAGGAAGCTATTTTAGGGGACCGATGGAAGAAGTATTTAGATATGTGATGAGCCTATATAATAAGACACAATTTTTAGATCCGCCCATGTCTATGGATACATTTGTAAGACATATAAGTAGGAAAATGCCTGAAAAACTAGAGTTAATGATGTTAGCAGCTAGGCCTAAAAATGTTAATGACCTAGAAAAGTTAATTTTAAGTTGGCAAGAAAGTCAAAAGTTATTAGGACCAGATAGGACAAGACAGGGGGACAATAGGATGAATATGGACAGACCTATGTATAAAAATTTTCAACCACAGCAATTAGGACAGGAAGGATTTCGATTTAGGGCACCACCTCATTTTCAAGAGACAAGGGGAGAGAATAGGTTTAGGGGACCTAATAATTTTACTAGATTTCCACCACCTAATATGCAAAATAACAATAATAGGCCCATGTTAACAAATCAACAAAATTTCAATAGGGCAAATGGTAATGGTATGAATCAAGGTTTTAGGCCAAATTTTCAACAAAAGAGATATGATCAGGGAAATAAGGGAAATGGTAATAGACCACAGGGAAACCAAAATGGACAACAGTGAATAGGGCCCAAGCTTTGTTGTCTAAAAATCAAAATAGGCCTAAAATAGTAAATTCAAAAAATACAATTTCATCAATAATAACCAAAAGTAATAATAACATTGATGTAGACATTAGAGAAGAGTTGTTAAATGAAGAAAATTATAATAATGTAAGCATACAGCCTATAAAAGGAGAGTTAATTGAAATTGATGTGAAGATTAATAAAGAAGAATTTAAATGTTTAATTGATACAGGTTCAGAAATTACTGTTATGAATGAAGAAATTTATAAGAAACTAATTATAAATAATGATAAAATTTTGGAATTACCAGTATGTAATTTAACAATAGTAGGAGTAACAGGTGTGCGTAGCAAGAGGATTACAAAACAAGCTTTTATAGATGTAGAAATTGGAAAAGATGTAGTTGCAGTAAATTTTTTAATTGTTAGAGGTCTAAATATTGAAATGATTATAGGATGTGATTTTTTAAAACAAAAGAAGGCTCAGATTGATTTTGATGAAGAAAAGATTGAATTTAATGTAGAGGAGAAAATAATTCAAACAAAGTTTAGAAAACAAATTTCGCAAGTAGAATGTTATAAATTAAAATTGTGTAGGACTAAAGCAGAAATAAATTGTTATGATGAGACAGACTATGACTATGAAGAATTGCAAATTAATGATGTAGCTACAAACTTTTTTCAAGAATTTGATTCAAAATATTATGAAAATAACTATGAAGATGTAGAATGGACACAAATTGTAGAGAAAATTTTAGAAGAAAGTAACTTAAATTTAGATAGTGAAAAACGAGAATTAAAAACTGTATTAAATGATTTTAAAGAAGTATTTTCGGATCAGCCAGGAAAGATGTTAAATTATAAAGCTAAATTAAATGTAAAGGAAGATAGTAAATTTATAAATAAATCTTATGCAATACCACATTCAAAAAAGGAAGCTGTAGCTAAGGAAATTCAAAAAATGATTGACAATGATATAATAGAAGATTCAAATAGCCCATTTTCGAACCCATTAGTATGTGTAATTAAGAAAGATTCGTCCATAAGACTATGTTTAGATGCTAGGCAAGCAAATCAAATAATAATACCAGATCGAGAAGCACCTGAACAGATAGATGATATATTGCAAAGGTTTGAAGGAGTTAAATATATTTCTAGTATAGATTTGGTCAGTGGTTTTTGGCAGATAGAATTAGACGAACAATCTAGAAGATATGTTGCTTTTGTATTCAATGGTAGAAATTTACAGTTCAAAAGACTCCCTTTTGGTTTAAATGTTAGTACTTCATTATTTAAAAAAGGATTAAGTATGGTGTTAGGGCCTGAAGTTTTGGAATTCACAACAGTTTATGTAGATGATGTATGTATAGCGTCAAAATCGTTTGAAGAGCATATGAGACATTTGCGAAAGTTATTTGAAAGACTTAAAACTTATAATGTAACTATTAAAATAAAAAAGTCTGTTTTTTGCAAAAAAGGTATAAAGTTTTTAGGATATAATATATCAGATATAGGAATAGAGCCAGACCAAGAAAAAATTAAAATAATACAAGATTTTCCCACACCAAAAAATATAAAACAATTACAAAGTTTTTTAGGCTTATGTAATTATTACAGGAAGTTTCAACAAAATTATGCAGAGTTAACTAGTAAATTCACACATCTTTTAGGGAATAATAACAAAATTTGGAATTGGACAGAGGAAGACAGACATACATTTGAAAGAATAAAACAGGTTTTCTTAGAAACGATAATTTTACAACACCCTAATTTCCAAGAGCCTTTCTATTTAAACACAGATGCTTCGGATAAAGCTTTAGCAGCCGTATTGTATCAAGTGGACGTAAATAATGAACATCTGGTCATTGCGTTCGCAAGCAGAACTTTACAAAATAGTGAGATTAATTACACGGTTACAGAGAAAGAATTGTTGAGTATAGTCTTCGCATGTAAAAAGTTTAGAAATTATGTATTAGGAAATAAAACGACTATACGTTCTGACCATAAAGCTTTGACCTTTTTAAAGAACTGTAAATTAACACATGGTAGACTTCTGAGATGGATATTGTTTTTACAGGAGTATAACTTGGAAATTGAGTATTGTCCAGGGAAGGAAAATATTGTAGCAGATGTTATTTCGCGAACGGATCACAATGAAGTCATCAAGACAGGAGATGAACATTTAATTAAAATTTTTCAAACACAAATTGATAAAAATTTAGCAAAACAAGATAGAATTTTAAGAAATGCCTTTAAACGTTTAAATTTGGAACAAAGTCAAGATGAATATTGTATAAGAATTATTAAATTATTAGAAGACCAATCTGTTAAATTTAATAAGTTAAGAGAATGTTATGTTATCTATAATGGTGTTTTATTTAAAAAGTCAAAGAAAAATGAAATTCACAAAATTTGTTTAACAAAATCTTTAATAGAAATTGTAATTAATGATTGTCATGAAAGATACGGACATATTGGTGCGGGAAAGTGTTATAAAATATTAAAAGGACTATACGAATTCCCAAATTTAGAAAAACAAATAAAATTACAAATTAGGCCATGCGATTTATGTCAAAAAACTAAAGTATCAAATATAAAAAATGAAGGATTAATGGTGAACATCTTACCCGAAAATGTATTAGATTTAGTAGCAGTGGATTTATTTGGAGAATTACCAACTGGAAGTGGTGGGGTTAAATATATATTTGTAGTACTGGATGTTTTTTCGAAATTTATAAAATTATATACTATAAAAAGAGCAATTGGGACAGTTTTAGTAAATAAAATAATCAATGAATATGTAAAGGAAATAGGGAAACCAAAAATAATTATAAGTGACCACGGTAGTCAGTTTCAATCACGAATTTGGAAAGAGAAATTAATAAATAATAATATTCAAGTTAGGCACACATCAGTATATCATCCTCAGTCGAATCCCAGTGAGCGTTGCATGAGAGAACTAGGTCGAATGTTTAGGACTTATGTACACAATAAACACACAAAATGGCCGCTTTATGTAAAATTTATAGAAAATTGTATGAATCAATCCATACACGAATCCATCAATGATAGTCCGTATGAAATTATGTTTAAAAAGGAGTGTCCGCGCATTTATAACCAAGTATGCAAATTTCCTCCGGGAAAAATAATAGATTTTGAAGAAAAAATAGTTTTAGCGAGAAGACGTTTGAAGTTAAAAGCAAATCAGCGGAAAAAATATCATGATAAAAAACTAAAACCAACAAAATTTGAGGTAGGAGATTTAGTTTTGGTTAAAAATCACTATCTGTCATCAAATTTGAGGAGAGAAATAAAGAAATTTTTCTTATTGTATCAAGGTCCGTTTAAAGTTTTAAAAATTAAATTAGAAAATGCATATGTGATTAGTACAATAGACTCTAAAGTAATTAAAGGGACATACAATGTCACTCAATTAAGGAAATATATTTCATAAATAATTAAAGAATTGATAATAATAAATTTTAACGTTAAATGAATAAGTTGATTTGAAAACAGAACATTAAAAAAAAAAAACAAATTGTGTCATGTAAGAAAACTTTTAAGGCCAACTAGAATATTTGAAAATGTTAGATGAGAGGATCATTGGAGCTGCAAGATTGTTAGTAAAATAACTCTGTATGTTTGTGAAAGGAATAAATATTGATTTTACGTGACATAGATAAGGAAGTTGGTTCGAGGCAAAGATCCAGTGTAGTGTTGAAGAAATAATATTCAATATTAAATATTCAATAAAATGTGACGAGAGAGAGTTGAGATTCATTTGCAGATCGTATTGGAACCAAAAGGTCTTCATGTCTTATCAGTAGACAGATAAGGATTGTCTCATATCGAGGGGACTTGTTTATGCTTAAAGCAAGCCTGGAATTCCTTTGCATGACATTGCGACGAAATATAGGGTGTTGCCAAAGTGCTGTCTAGGAAAATAAAAAAAAAAAACTTTTGACGTATAATCGAAAATTAACTTGCGTTTTCAAATAAAAAACTACTTAAATAAAGGAGAATTGGTTTTAAATAAAGTAAATAAGAACGAAAGTAGATTACTTAAATAACTTTAATAGAATTAAAAGTAAAATTTCTAAGTAGAAAACTTAGAATAAGTTTTAAAAATAAAATTTCTTTTTGAATTTGAATAATAACATCTAGAAAGGAATACATAATCAGAAAATCAACGATGCTAGTAATAAGATTGGTAAAATAAACATTATTTCAACTTCGGATGATATAATTTAAATGAAATTTTTTATGAATTTTAAAATTTTCTTCGAGTATGTGCATTTAAGGAGTACATGAACATTTGGGTGGATGGCTGAGCGTTTATGTAGTAATAATAGAATGTTTTATTCGCAAGAATAAGGCATTCTGGGACTACATGGAGAGCGTGTTGTGGAATAGGGATGTGTTTTGGGCTTTATCTTGAATTTAGTAGGGATATTGCATTCAACCACTGCACATTTCAACGTCACAACATGTTGCTTTGTGTAAGAGTCCAAAGAGCAATTTGAAGTATGCACGGTATAAAGTAGATGGTCAGAAGGACTGTAGTGGGGTAAGTAGGAGGTCAAATGCATAAAATAAACAAAAAATTCATAAAAAAAAAAAAAAAAATAAATAAAAAAGGTATAAGAATAAAAAACAAAATAGAACATGGAACGAGGGTGGTTTTATTAATCGACGTTCGACAGGGCTTCATCATAAGAATAGAGGAGTATAATTCAATTACTGTTACTATGATGAACCCCGGTCGAGTTTTGAAAAATAAAATAAAAGAAAAAAAAAAAAAAAAAAAAAAAAAAAAAAAAAAAAAAAACAAAAAATTTGTCATACAACTCATGTAAATGAAATATAGTTAAAACTTTGACAATTTTGAGAAGTTTAAAGAACAAAGAGTTCTTATTTTGTATTAAGAAATACAGAAATTTAGTAGAAGAAGTTTAAGAGAGAACATAGAGTTCTTGATTATATTATAAAAATATAAAGTTTGGTAGGCGAACTGTCTTTAGAGGCAGGATGTAGCTATGTTCGAGAAGTGATATGATCAAGGCCTAAGATATCATTTCTGGAAGGTAGTGATTTCGAGTTAATTGGAAAACTTATCAAAAAATCCAACGTAGTTGTTTAGAGTTCTGTCACATGTAATTTTGGGCAAAAAACATAAACAATGACTTATGTTTGTAAGTGTCATAAACTTTCATAGATATAGAAAAGTTTTTTTTTTTTGAGTCTGCTCTAATAGGTAAAAACAGATGTTGAGGGAAGTCGTCAAGGGACAGTAAGACAATGCTTACATGGTGAAAGGAGGGGGTTTGTTTAGGAAACAAAGCCTAGAAATAAATCGGACGTGACAGGAAGGAGAGTTTTTTTTATGAAATGAAACGAAGAGTTTATAAAATTGTAAAAATGTTAATTAGCTGATTAGAATAGATAATTAGATGTAAAATTGTAAAACGATAAGTTGTATGTTTGACATTGATAAATATTAAGGATTATAAGATAAAATGATAAAAAAATTGTTAGTTTTAAGTGATTTATGATTTGAGAATGTGAAGAATAGTTGTGTGAAGTTTGAGAATTTATGTGAGTTTTGCCAAGATAGATAATAATAAAGTTTTTAAGTTTTTTTTTTGATGTTAAATGATGAGTAAAGGAGGTTAAGTTTTTGTTTTTTAAAGGAAGGAGTAATAAATTAATAATAAGTAGAGAGATTTTAATGAATTTGATAGAAAGGATAAATAAGTAGTGTTTTTTAAATAAATAATAATGGAATTTGAAATAATAAATGATGTTAAGCAGTTATTTGATAAAGGTGTCTAAAGATTTTGATGAAATACGGTGTTAGCTGGGAAAGCAATGATAATTTTTTATTTTTTATAAGTTTTTTGTATTTAAGTGATTGATGACAAGGGAGATTTTAATGAAGTAATTTAAATGAAAGAATTTTTGAGTTTTTATATGAAGATGATGACTTTACAGAATTGTTGAGTAAAGTGGTATTTAAAATGAAGTTGTTCTGTTAATAAACTTTTATAAAGAAGGTAGTTAAGTTGCATTGATGGTTAATTTTTTAGTTTTTAAGAGGTTTTTTGAGTACTGCGATGAAATAAAGGAAATATACGACGATTTTAATGAAATAAAGGAAATATGCGACGATTTTTAATGAGATAAAGGGAGATTTGAGGAATTCTGCGAATAAACGACGGTTATCATGATTTTTTAAAGGAAGCTACGTTGAGATAAAGGGATAAATGAATGATAAAGAGGTTTTTTGGGGATTAATGCAACTTGAATTATTAAAATATGAAAGATAAGATGGAAATAATTTTAAGACAGGATACTGAAAGATGAAACAATTGTAAAGAGGTAATTTTGAAATAAATAGATGAGTTTTGTAAGTAATTTTATTTTTTTTTGATAATAATGATGTTATATTTTGAATTTTAGTTGAAGAAAAGAGTTTTTTGTAATTGTAAAATCAGTAGTTAACATGTTATCCCAGCAAGATACAGGAGAATTGAGATTTTAAGTAAGAATAAATAGTTATTGGATTTAAACTAAAATAAATAATAATATAAAGTCTGAATTGAAAAGTTTTAAAGTGAATTGAAGTAATGTTGAGTAATAAGTAAATAATTTTCGTAAAAATGTTAATTGAAAATGAGAGGTTTTAAATTTAAATTGTGTTAAGTTAAAAAATGATTTAGATGAATAGTGTGAGATGGATGTAGATTTTCAAAGGATGTAGAAATGTCGTCTTGGCAAAGAGGATGAGACGTAGAAAAAGTATATAGACGGCTGTCTGGGAGATAAGCTTTGAGTGACGGGATCCTGTCAACAAAAAATGTTGATGGAAAGTTTCAGCCAACGAGGTTGAAAAGGAAAATGATGATGGGTTTTATTGGATAAATAGAGATAAGGCTTAGCACTAATTGATTCGTATATTTTAATATTTATGAGTTATGATGACTCAAACAAACTGAGATAGTGAAATAGGACTTTAGCAAATAGATTTTATTTTTTTTTCATGTCAAAAGAGAATCTTTCAAAAAAAAAAAAAATACACAAGGGGTATTTCTTTTTCTTTCAAGAGGTCCTTAACTTCTGAAATGAAATGTCTTGAACATCCATTAATTTTTTTTCTCGATTTGAAATTTATATGTATAAAAGCTTTGTATTCCAATACCTGTATTGAAATACAAACCTTGTGGGGTTTTGTGACAATGTGAAAAGTCAGATTTTAATATAGACTCATTTGAAAGACGCGGTTAAGCCAAAGAGATAAGAGATTCAAATAACAATTTAAATTTAGTAACGTCATTTATAAAAGAAAAATGGATTTTCAAGACAAAAGTATAAATAACCATGTTCAATTTTAATATAATTTAGTTTAATTGTTTTGTTATGTAAAATATGTGTATTTTTACGGCAGTGCGGTAAAACGTGAGAACAGTAACCGGAAGGAACGCCTTTCGGAAGTAAGAATTTGCCTCATGGTAACGTCAGTCTGAGTCCAGCGTTAGGAGTGACAGGTTGTTTCTAAAAAAGTCTAGATCAGAGCTTGGTGGAGAATGGTTGTGTTTTTTGAGAGTCTAGTAGAGACTAATTTAGCAGAAAATGGATAGGAAGTGATAATGGACGCTTCTAATGACAATGTAAACGTGTTTGAAAGTAATAGACTTACTGTATTCTAAGTGACAAACAATATTTATGAGAAAATTAGTATAAAGTATTTAATTAGACGGTGAATATAAAAAAAAAGAAACTTAATGAACACTCGAATTTATAAGATTTCAAAGAATAAGAGACTGTGTACTGTAAATGAGTGTCTTAAACGGATCGTTTAGCACGTGGCAAAAAAAAAACTTTGTATCGAAGTGAACATTCTTTTATTAATGATGAATGTTATGATTGTCGTACAAAAAATAACATTCCTAGAGTGCTGGGTGAATATTCGAAACATGAACTTTTCAGGAAACAACGCTTGCTGTAATCTACAAGTCTCAGGACATCTGGAATTAATATCTTTGGACAATTTGAGTGCAAATGGGTGTTCTGGTATAAACACCATATGTTAAATTAGGACTAAGTATTTATATTATGTTTTGATATATTTTGCTATACATGTTTAAATTTTTTAATCTGTTTCATAAATATTTTAAAAGGAAATAAATTGATAGATAAAATAATAAAATTTTAATAATTGAAGTAAATCTCCATCTGAGATCTTTATAATGATTTAAATTTCAATAAAAAGTAAATTCCTGTTGCAACAATTTTATTGGTAAAAGCATTTTTAAAGATAAAATTAATTAATTTGAAAGAAAGAAATAAAGGAAATATAAATTCATAATTTGTTATTGAAATTAAAAAGGATAACTAGTATTTATAATATGATTTTTTTGTTGTTAATAATAATTTGTAGGATGTTTCTTTAATAGTTTGATAAATCTTTATGTTAACATTTCAGAGACAAGTGTTTTCATTAAATACCAAATATCACTGTAAGTACACTGTGAAAAGAACTTACGACCCCAGATAATTTTTCTTTCTTTTAAATATTTAAATTCATTCTTTTTTCAAAATTGGTATGCTAAAGCAAACCTGGCGCCCTATAGACGAGCAAATTAACAAATTAATAACATTAAATAATAACTTCATCTAATTTTTGAATTATTACACTCTCCAATACCGTAAGGATTGGAAGAAAAAAAATAGTTGTACAAGAGAAACCTGACAGGAAATATAAAAGGGAAGGATCTAACCCTAGACTATATGAAAAGAGGTGTAGATCGAGCTAGGGTACCTCGTGGTTGCCACTCACTATAATGAACTGATTTAAGAACACACAAATCACGTTATTAAAAACATATCTTAGTTGAGTGAAATTCAGTAACGTTTATGACTACAATTGAAATGTATTTCCACACGTTTTCCTTTTAATTATATAATTTGTTTGGATCCCAATTATTATAGCACGCAATGTTGTTTATGTTTGCGATAAGGAAAAAAAAATTTTTTAATCTGAAAGTAAAGAGTTGAACATTTTCTTATATTGGATTTTACAGAATTATGTGTACTTTATCATAAAGTTTAAGAAATTAAAGCTTAACAATTGGTTGTCCTACTTTCTACAAATCTAACTTTAATATTTCGTCCTGCTTCAAACACTATCTAGAGTTTTTCCAAATGTTATTGTTTCAGAAAATGTTATGACAAATTATATCTTCCGCACAAGTTAATTTAATATCACTCTATACAAACCGTAATATCTAACTTTCTTATCAGACTCTGATTTATTTTAGTTTTACATTTCCCAACCCTACAAATGTACCACTATCAGCACATATGACTTAGTTTGTAATGATAGTAGTTGCCTCATAGGAGTGTAACAATAGGATAGTCGTCTATGTAAATATTGAAATAATCTACTGAACAGCCTTTCTTGTTACCTTTAACTTAATTGTTGCCATATTTTACTGATATTAGACATCGTAATTATTAAAAAAAAAAAAAAAAAAAAAAAAAAAAAAAAAAAAAAAACAATGTTTAATATTTTATTTTAATTCCATAAGGTGTACCTAAGTGTTAAAAGATTTTATTCTTAGGCAAGATCATAAAAATATAGAATTAAAGCAAAATGTCATAAGAAAACTTTATTTCAGTATAAGTGTGAAGTTGCAGCACTTTTATATAAAAATAATTCTGTTTTAAACCACAGTTTTGTGTTCACTAAAATTAATAATACGTGAAAAGCACTCAAGTCATTAAGATTAAAACCTTTACATTAAAACAGTTTGGGGGGGATGCCCACCTGTCAATTGTTTTTCATATTCGATACAAAATCTATTACCAAGCCTGCCGAGTCCATCACTGTGGGAACATATCAACTTAGTTCGAATTGAAACCAGTTATGTCTCCCCAGGGCGTCGTGGCCTTGTCTGTCAACTTCATCTATATCTAAAGGTATTTATTGCTGCGTCCATCAATATTTCAATTTAGCAAGATAAATAAATTTTATTAGAAATGTGGAAATATTTTTGTGTTATTGAAAATACAAGTATATTAAGTATAAGTTACTTCACATGTTTGTTTTATATTTACTTTCTGAATGTTTCATGGATATTTCAATATAATTGCGACAATATCTACTTTGAAGTTCATTTCGAATTATATTCGTCTTTTAATAAAGTGTATTCAAGTTAAAAAAAATATGGAATTGTCTTTTTTTTTAAATGTACAAACTGACTAATCTCCGAAATCAAGACTACTTTCACACACTTTGATAACAAGATTTAAGCTGTTTAATATATATTATAACAATGAAAATTTGTTATATATATATATATATATATATATATATATATATTTTTTTGATTAATCTAATTTTAATTTAATTTATTTTAATTCTCTTGAAAACTTTTGAAAACTTATTATGATGGTTTAAGTAAATTAATTCAACAAAACAAGTTTTTATCCTTTAACTAACTTTAGGATTTATTAGCAAAAACAATTATTTATAACAACAGTATCAATTCAATTTATCTATTCATTGAAATATCCTAAGGCTACTTCATTCTCTCACACTTGCATTCTTTAAAAACTAATTTACTCTAATACACAATATTATTGATTACAAATTTAAATTCTACAATTTATTATTCAATTTACATAAAATATCAAAACTCTACAAAATGTTCAACAGATCTTGTCCAAATTGTTCTTATTAACTTTATCAATTTTATAACAAAAACAAGACAAATTTCTTTAATTAACTGATATTTCCAAATTTACTTTAGTTTGCCGGCTAGCTCAATTACTTTACTTTTAAATTAATTATACAAAAAAAAACTTGACTCTTATCTCGGGCATGGGAACTTTTAATGACTCAATTAAAGTGAAATACTAACTCTAATGATTATTTATTATGAAATTTTGTACTTATCAACAATTCTCCTCGTCCGCTATAATTTTGGCACTTTTACACAACACAAATCACTAACTATGCACAACACCACAACGGATCCTTAGCCTGTGAAGTCGGATGCTGCTAACACTGGTTCCTTGACTGGTGGTGAATCTCTGGTGATACTCCGCTAACTCTATTTAGTCTCCTTACTCGTTCTCGATTACTATGGACTTCGACGCGATGCTCTCTCCTCTTCTTTTATGAAATTTAAACTCTTTGACTCTATTTAATTTATGAATCTAACAAACTTCAAGATAAATTACTAAATTTTGTTGCGGCTCTGGCTTTAAATTAACCAATGACTTAGAATTAAACCCTCAGGTTAATTCTTAACACTTAACACCTCCTACTCTGATTCCTAGCTGTAAGTCAAGACTTACACGCTCTTAACCCCAGTTCTAGACTGACTCTCCTTACTCTGGATTTCACCTCTCCCGAAATTCAAGTGTAGCGTCCTCTTCGCTTATTGGTTAAATCTCATTTTTTTAAAACTCAGGCCTCTCCGGATTGGACCTCTAACTTTCCAAAATCGTTGGTTTTTTATTACACGCGCTGGCTTCACCCTCGGAGATACCGTTAGGAATTCGCTTTCTCATTTTTTACAACACGCAGCTGCGTTGAATAGCAAAACTCCGTTATGTTTTCTACTAAAGTTTTATTTATGTCGGCAAACTTTCTTCTCTTAAGTAAAACAGAATGTCTTCTTTCCCTTGTCCTTGTCACGTCTGTCAATTTGTACAGTTATTTTCGAAACTTAACCTTGCAGCTGCTCTTTTGGTAATGTTGCTTGTCCACATGTGTTCTGTTTCAATTTACACATTTACACAATTATTTATTAATGTTAACTTTAGATTGATTATTATTATTTTAATATTTGATATTAGGCCTAATTAATTGTTTATCCATTGTGATCGTTTGAGATCGTTATACTGTCCCCAGATAAAATTTGTCTTTGAAATGCTTGAAGATAAATTTTTTTCTTACGCCCGTTTCTTTAACAATAGGTTGTAAAGAACCTTTCTCTTACAATGCCCTTTATGTTGCGGTTACCCACTGTTTTACAATAGACCTTTCTTCTATTGTTCCTCTTGTGGTCAACCCTAGTCCCTTTTATGGTTTTCCTTTCACTCTTGCTCCTTTATTGTCTATGTTTTGTTTACTGCCTAAGTTTATTCTAATGTCCTTAATTATAATATTTCTTTAATAATCTACAATTAAATATTCCCCTAATTTTATTTTTATTAATGTGTCCTAACCTATATGTCGTATTTCCTAATTTATTTATTATTTTATAAGGTCCTTCATACAGCTCGCTAGTCACGACGGTCTGCCATCTGGTCTTTGTACACCCTTCTGTCCTGATGCCTTGGGTCATTGCTCTGCCTTGCATTGTTTACATCCTTTCCGTATTCCGGCGTGTTGTTTACGTCCCTTCTCCACTCAACTGGTTTATGACCTTGTTCTCGCCATGGAGTCACATGGTCACTCGGTCGTCTACCCCAATTATTCTGTTTGTTATTATTTACTTGTTCCCTAAAATTTCCTCTATTATTGTTTACCCTTTCCCTTTCATTGACTTCCTCTATCCTAGCATGTTCAAATTCCATGAGCAATTTTATAAATTCTGTTTTCTTTTTAATCCCCCTTGTAATTATTGCAATCAAGATATTTGGATGGAAATGTTTTCCCGCCTTATAAACTAATTGTTCCTCTGCTAACGGCGGACTTAACTCGGAACATTGTAGCATCAACATTTCAACATATGCAATTGCCTCGTCATTCATTCTGCCTCTAAATTTCCCAAACTCTAAATGGTCCCTAATTTTCGCCTGTATTATTTCATTGAAATACTTCTCCCTAAACAATTCCTCAAATTCCTTAAAATTTTTAACACTTCTCCTATGTAGCTGCCACCATATATAAGCCTCGTCTTTTAAATATCGGTCAATCCAATTCATGCCGTTTCCAATTATCTGCTCGCTTATCTCTTCCATTACATTTAGAAATTGTATGGGAAACCTCTCTTTTCCCGAGAAACTAATATTTCTTACTTCTGGCTCGTGACAATATCCTTCCCCTAAATTTCTGACCGTTTTTAATCTCCTATCTAATTCAATTAATTTTTTAGCGACCTCTTCCGTCTTCTTCGCATTCTCCTCAATTTTCGCGATGTTAGTTTCATTATTTTTCGTGCATATTTCCCCGATTTCTTCGTCTTTCGCCGCGAGTTCTTCCAACCGATTGTTGACGACTACGCCACGGTTTTCGAGTTCTTGCACGCGACCCTCCGTTTCCGCGCGATATCCCTTGACTCGATCGCCGAATTCTTCTTCCGTCTTCTTCAACCTCTCTTCGACGCTCGTACGAATTTCCGCGACTTGTGTTTCGACCATCTCTACTCGACTGTTGACTCCGTCAAAACGCTCATTTATCCTCCTGTTAAATTTTTCTTCTAATGCGGTTAGACTACCCTTAACTTCCCCAAATTTCTCTTCCATAGTTTTTTCAAATTTCTCAAATTTTTCAAAACCCTTCCGGTTCTCTTCCGCCGTTTTTTCCGCGATCCTCCGGTTTTCATCTGTCATCTTTTCCGCCATCCGCTCTAACATTTCCTGTATCATTGTCATACCCGCGTTTCCTAACTGTACTGCCGCGGATGTTGTTGGATTGTCTACTTCTGTCCCCGCCCGTGAATTTACGTTACTTTCTACTTCTAATTCCCCATTTTGATTAATTGACTCTAATTGTTCCCCTTCTTGACTAAAATTTAAACTCCCACTATTTAATCCCAATTGATTATATATTTCACTTTCATTTGCCATTTTAAGTTCTAATTCCCTCTTTTTACTTCTGGTTAACATAAACAATACTATTCTAACCTATTATCTACCACACAATATTTCCTGTAACAATGTTAATATTCTTATCCTCTAACAATTCTATAACTAGCAATTTAAATTTCACTTTAATGAGCCACGCGGTGGAGCGCCAAATATAACAATGAAAATTTATTTTATAATATTTATTTAATTTACCAATTTATTTTAAACAAATGCCACACGTTGTGCGACCAAATATAACATTCCAGCTGTTATATTATTTATATTTTTGATTAATCTAATTTTAATTTAATTTATTTTAATTCTCTTGAAAACTTTTGAAAACTTATTATGATGGTTTAAGTAAATTAATTCAACAAAACAAGTTTTTATCCTTTAACTAACTTTAGGATTTATTAGCAAAAACAATTATTTATAACAACAGTATCAATTCAATTTATCTATTCATTGAAATATCCTAAGGCTACTTCATTCTCTCACACTTGCATTCTTTAAAAACTAATTTACTCTAATACACAATATTATTGATTACAAATTTAAATTCTACAATTTATTATTCAATTTACATAAAATATCAAAACTCTACAAAATGTTCAACAGATCTTGTCCAAATTGTTCTTATTAACTTTATCAATTTTATAACAAAAACAAGACAAATTTCTTTAATTAACTGATATTTCCAAATTTACTTTAGTTTGCCGGCTAGCTCAATTACTTTACTTTTAAATTAATTATACAAAAAAAAACTTGACTCTTATCTCGGGCATGGGAACTTTTAATGACTCAATTAAAGTGAAATACTAACTCTAATGATTATTTATTATGAAATTTTGTACTTATCAACAATTCTCCTCGTCCGCTATAATTTTGGCACTTTTACACAACACAAATCACTAACTATGCACAACACCACAACGGATCCTTAGCCTGTGAAGTCGGATGCTGCTAACACTGGTTCCTTGACTGGTGGTGAATCTCTGGTGATACTCCGCTAACTCTATTTAGTCTCCTTACTCGTTCTCGATTACTATGGACTTCGACGCGATGCTCTCTCCTCTTCTTTTATGAAATTTAAACTCTTTGACTCTATTTAATTTATGAATCTAACAAACTTCAAGATAAATTACTAAATTTTGTTGCGGCTCTGGCTTTAAATTAACCAATGACTTAGAATTAAACCCTCAGGTTAATTCTTAACACTTAACACCTCCTACTCTGATTCCTAGCTGTAAGTCAAGACTTACACGCTCTTAACCCCAGTTCTAGACTGACTCTCCTTACTCTGGATTTCACCTCTCCCGAAATTCAAGTGTAGCGTCCTCTTCGCTTATTGGTTAAATCTCATTTTTTTAAAACTCAGGCCTCTCCGGATTGGACCTCTAACTTTCCAAAATCGTTGGTTTTTTATTACACGCGCTGGCTTCACCCTCGGAGATACCGTTAGGAATTCGCTTTCTCATTTTTTACAACACGCAGCTGCGTTGAATAGCAAAACTCCGTTATGTTTTCTACTAAAGTTTTATTTATGTCGGCAAACTTTCTTCTCTTAAGTAAAACAGAATGTCTTCTTTCCCTTGTCCTTGTCACGTCTGTCAATTTGTACAGTTATTTTCGAAACTTAACCTTGCAGCTGCTCTTTTGGTAATGTTGCTTGTCCACATGTGTTCTGTTTCAATTTACACATTTACACAATTATTTATTAATGTTAACTTTAGATTGATTATTATTATTTTAATATTTGATATTAGGCCTAATTAATTGTTTATCCATTGTGATCGTTTGAGATCGTTATAATATATATATATAGACATTCTCGCTCTTGATCAGAGGACATTTGTCGCGTATACTCTTGTTCAGAGCACAGTTACTGTCCTCTGAATATTGAGAGGACAGTGTATTCTCATCAAGAGTATATATAACTTACTGTCCCCTTAACACGAGTTAACATAACACGGATTTTTGCAACAAATGCTGCCAACATTGTCTTGTGCCCAAAAATTTCCCTTCTTCTATACTTTCATTTTTGATATCTCCCTAAATCTCTCTCTCTGCAATAGGCATAAAACATTTGGTTTATTTTAGTTCAAATCGATAAAAAATAAACAATTCATCAAATTTTGTATGACGATTTTTTCAATAGACTTGTGGGTGGAAACATACGATAATATTTTAACTAGACATTTTTCTATAGATAAAAAAAATCTAGATTTTTTAATATCATATTTATTGAATTAGATAATTTATCTAATTATTATAAACGCTATTACGCAACTTACCCAGCGCAATATTAATATTAAGACACCGTTTGACCGATCACCATGAAAATTTTCAAACTCATTTATTAATTAATGGAGAATGTTTTATATCTAATTATTATAAACGCCATCATGTTACTTACCCAGTCTAACACTATTACTAAGACACCGTTTGACCGATTAAAATGATAATTGGATCACACATGTATTATTTCATGGAGAAGGTTTTTGTGTAATTATTATAAACGCCATCATGTTACTTACCCAGTCTAACATTATTACTAAGACGCCGTTTGACCGATTAAAATGACAATTGGCTTACACATGTATTATTTCATGGAGAAGGTTTTTATCTAATTATTATAAACGCCATCCTGTTACTTACCCAGTCTAACATTATTACTAAGACGCCGTTTGACCGATTAAAATGACAATTGGCTCACACATGTATTATTTCATGGAGAAGGTTTTTTATCTAGTTATTATAAACGCCATCATGTTACTTACCCAGTCTAACATTATTACTAAGACACCGTTTGACCGATTAAAATGACAATTGGCTCACACATGCATTATTTCATGGAGAAGGTTTTTTATCTAGTTATTATTAACGCCATCATGTTACTTACCCAGTCTAACATTATTACTAAGACACCGTTTGACCGATTAAAATGACAATTGGATCACACATGTATTATTTCATGGAGAAGGTTTTTTATCTAATTATTATAAACGCCATCATGTTACTTACCCAGTCTAACATTATTACTAAGACACCGTTTGACCGATTAAAATGACAATTGGATCACACATGTATTATTTCATGGAGAAGGTTTTTGTCTAATTATTATAAACGCCATCCTGTTACTTACCCAGTCTAACATTATTACTAAGACACCGTTTGACCGATTAAAATGACAATTGGCTCACACATGTATTATTTCATGGAGAAGGTTTTTGTCTAATTATTATAAACGCCATCATGTTACTTACCCAGTCTAACATTATTACTAAGACACCGTTTGACCGATTAAAATGACAATTGGCTCACACATGTATTATTTCATGGAGAAGGTTTTTTATCTAGTTATTATAAACGCCATCATGTTACTTACCCAGTCTAACATTATTACTAAGACACCGTTTGACCGATTAAAATGACAATTGGCTCACACATGTATTATTTCATGGAGAAGGTTTTTATCTAGTTATTATAAACGCCATCATGTTACTTACCCAGTCTAAGATTATTACTAAGACGCCGTTTGACCGATTAAAATGACAATTGGCTCACACATGTATTATTTCATGGAGAAGGTTTTTTATCTAGTTATTATAAACGCCATCATGTTACTTACCCAGTCTAACATTATTACTAAGACGCCGTTTGACCGATTAAAATGACAATTGGCTCACACATGTATTATTTCATGGAGAAGGTTTTTTATCTAGTTATTATAAACGCCATCATGTTACTTACCCAGTCTAACATTATTACTAAGACACCGTTTGACCGATTAAAATGACAATTGGCTCACACATGTATTATTTCATGGAGAAGGTTTTTTATCTAGTTATTATAAACGCCATCATGTTACTTACCCAGTCTAACATTATTACTAAGACACCGTTTGACCGATTAAAATGACAATTGGATCACACATGTATTATTTCATGGAGAAGGTTTTTATCTAATTATTATAAACGCCATCATGTTACTTACCCAGTCTAACATTATTACTAAGACACCGTTTAACCGATTAAAATGACATCTGGATCACACATGTATTATTTCATGGAGAAGGTTTTTGTCTAAATTAATATAAACGCCATCATGTTACTTAACCAGTCTAACATTATTACAGTACTAAGACACCGTTTGACCGATTAAAATGACAATTGGCTCACACATGTATTATTTCATGGAGAAGGTTTTTTATCTAGTTATTATAAACGCCATCATGTTACTTACCCAGTCTAACATTATTACTAAGACACCGTTTGACCGATTAAAATGACAATTGGATCACACATGTATTATTTCATGGAGAAGGTTTTTATCTAATTATTATAAACGCCATCATGTTACTTACCCAGTCTAACATTATTACTAAGACACCGTTTAACCGATTAAAATGACATCTGGATCACACATGTATTATTTCATGGAGAAGGTTTTTGTCTAAATTAATATAAACGCCATCATGTTACTTAACCAGTCTAACATTATTACAGTACTAAGACACCGTTTGACCGATTCAAATGACAATTGGCTCACACATGTATTATTTCATGGAGAAGGTTTTTATATACTTATTATAAACTCCATCATGATACTTACCCAGTCATACGAAATACTGATTTAAAACTCATTGTGTTTGTATCCAAGTCACTCTATTTTATATAACAAAAGAACAATAATGTCCGTCTATGTGACTTCTTTTAAAATAAAGTAGTGTTAATGTGCGCGTGTATGTGTATATGATTTGTTGTGTAATAATTTATTTTAATGTTTTAACGACCTCAGCAGAGCGATAATCTGAAGATGGAACGAGTTCCGAAACGCGTCATGTAATTATAATGTAAGTAACTACTTTATTTTAAAAGAAGTCACCATAGACGGACATTATTGTTCTTTTATTATATAATAATACTGAGATAGAGTTTGGACGATTACCATGAAAAATGGCACACACTTGTATTATTTCATGGATAAGGTTTTTATTGAATTATTATAAACGCCATCATGTTACTTACCCAGTCTAACATTTATATTAAACGGGGACTTTGCTTCTTTTGACAAAATGGGGGACCTCTACATTTTTTATTTTTTTTTATTGTTAAATGCAATATAATTTTTGACCAACGAAACATTACATACTTTTTAGAAAGGGACAATAAAAACATACAGGCCTTTATTTTTTTGTATCGAGTCTTTTAAAAAAGTCAACCATTAACACAAAAGCGAGGTCCTAAGCTCTTGGACAACCCATACGTCATATTAAAGGCCCCATTTTTTCCCCTCACATCCGAGAACTTAAGCACTTACATGGCATATCGGCACATTAGAGGTCTCATTTTTTTGCTCACATCCGAGGACTTAAGCACTTACAAGTCACATTGACACAATAGTGGTCCCAGGTTTTTCCTCGCATCTGAGGACTAAAACACTTAAAAAGCACATTGACAGATTAGATTTTAGTATTTGATTTAGTGGTAACAAAATAAACTAATTTATATAATTTATGGTTTGATGTGTTTCATTGTTTTGACTTATCCTTTGTGCAGAGAAAAATATTCAAATTTGTTATTTAAATCTATCACATGCAACTGGAACAACCGCTACACTTGATAAGACCTGTAAATTACTATCTTCAGCTTATCATTATTATAAACACTGATAACTGTATCTGTTTGGAGGAGAGCCGAAGCAGCAGTCAATTTCGATTCGACATGGGCATGTTGCCAACAAACAATCTCACAGCTGCTACTGTATATGTCTGTGAAGTTGGCCCAACCATGGTAGCCCAACAGCTTCAAAATAGTGCCAATCGTTAGTTTTGCGTTAGTTTCGGTTAGTTCTCCTAAATTAAACGTTAGTTTCGCCTTGGTAGTCGTCTAAAACGGATGTTAATTATTATGGTTGGGCCAACTTCACACGAGCCCAACCAAAATTAAAAATTGAATTTTTTATTACATGAATCAGTTCCTTTACGTTAGTTTCGAATAGTTCTGACAAAGAAATCGTTAGTTTCGCATTCCTAACGAGTTTTATATGAGACAAAAGGGTTGGGCTAACTTCACGCTTTTTGAGAATTGCACGGAAACAAATTAAAACCAGCCAATCGTTAGTTTTGCGTTAGTTTCGGTTAGTTCTCCTAAATTAAACGTTAGTTTCGCCTTGGTAGTCGTCTAAAACGGATGTTAATTATGGTTGGGCAACTTCACACGAGCCCAACCAAAATTAAAAATTGAATTTATTATTACATGAATCAGTTCCTTTATGTTAGTTTCGAATAGTTCTGACAAAGAAATCGTTAGTTTCGCATAACGAGTTTTATATGAGATAAAAGGGTTGGGCTAACTTCACGCTTTTTGAGAATTGCACGGAAACAAATTAAAACCATGCCATTCGTTAGTTTTGCGGTAGTTTCGGTTACTTTTGTTAAAATAAACGTTAGTTTCGCTTTCCTAGCGAGTTTTATATGAGACTAAAGGTTTGAGCTAACTTCACGCTTTTAGAGAATTGCACGTAAACAAATTAAAACCATGCCAAATGTTAGTTTTACGTTATAACTATCTCACACAACTATAGATCTTAAAACTATTGTTCAATGTAATAATAATATTGCACTAACTTTCACACACATACATAGTAAAACTATTTTAATAGATTCCAAAATATTACTTTAACATTGCACACTTATACATTGTAAAACTAATATTTAGTGGAAAAATATTTTACTAACTTTCTCACACACATATACATAGTAAAACTATTATTCCGTCCAAAAATATTGGTGGAAATTCCGGTTAAAATCAAAGTAAATTAAATAACTACAAAAGGAATTGCCTAAGTGTGACACAGTGTTCGGACCCGATTCAAACGTGTTGAAGACAATAAACTGCATAAAGTAAATCTAAACTGGTAAAAGGAAATAGAACAGTAAGCAACTGTGCACTATTATTTTTTTGTCTTCCGAGATAATGAAGAGAGGATGTGTTGACAAATCCATCATTCTTATCATGATTTGTTATTGGAAGTATATTTAATACTGGCATCCATTACGGGGGGAAATGCTTTGTTAGTAAACATGAGTTAAATAATAAATAAATCTGTCATACTTACGTATGTTATTCTTGGTTAACCTTGGTTTGTTGTTAGGTTTAACTTTGTTACTGTGTTGAATATTGTATGTTATTTCAGTAAGTTTGTATTTAAAGACTTACTATTGTAATTATTGCTGTAGTCAATGCAGTTATTAGTTTTACCCACTTAAAGACTAGTACTGCATTTATTTCCTGTTACTGCATTTAGTTTGTATTACGTGTTGTAATTCTTGAAAAATCTCATTAAGTTGTCAAGTTTTACTCACTTCTGATATTTACTATTTATATTTTTCAGTTAGTTTCTTATCTATCGTTTTTTATTTACATTACAAATGTAACAACACTATGATTTTTTATCCTCAATAATAATATTCTTTCTTTTGTAATAATTTTGGGGCGTTGTGTTTTTTAAATAAGTTTTAAATGTGCTAAACAAATCTAGTGTTCAAAAAACTAATTGCATTGTTGGGTTGATCCCAAATACTATGTATTTACGTAACAATAATGTATGGAATCATTTTTGTAAACAGTAACAGTACCTATTATGAGTTAAAATTTCCAATAAAATGTAAATAGGTAGGCCTACGTAATGTGTTTATTTGTGTGTTTACAAACAGCTTTGATTACTATACCAATGCTTCGTTGAGAGTAAAATATCAATAATGTTTCATTGTTTGAATTTATTACATTTTTGTTATTTTATAATTGTCTAAATAATTATAAACCGTGTTGATACTAGTCACGGTTGTAATTTAGTAAGTTGTAATTTTCACGCTATTTAAATTTGTTTGCACTAGTTTATTTCAGTTTTCTAATGATAATTACATTAGCCTATTCAATCTGTTTATTATTATTATTTTACAAACACCTTGTACTACAATAACTGTAAATAAATTATCTATACATCTATCTATTTTGTACCTAAATCATTATCTGGAGGACAATAATTGTTACATAAGTGGGTCACTGCGCCTTATCCTTCGTAATGTTAACCTATGTTCCTTTTTGTTAATGTATGTTCACAGGATTTTTTAATTTCTTTTACTTATTTTGACCCAAGGAACCATCTCCTGAGGTTTTGGAAATAGTCGGAAAATATCCTTTATGTTACAACAGTTCAAATCACAATTATTAATTTCACTCATTCACAGAATATTTGACTGAAAATTATAAACAAACTGCATATATGTAAAACTGTTCAACGAAAACAAGTACTGTATACAACTACTAATTATAAAGGGTTGTGGTTGTTCTCACAGTTTCTTAGAATCTATCACCAACCAACCAGTTTCACACAGTAGCGTCTGGTAGAGATAGGTGGGTAAAAAGTTTTTAAGCAGTCGGTTCCGGATGTACGTACGTAAATATTGTCGGCTTTCTGGACCTACATCCCGGATACGTGTACAATGGATCACATTATTGAATTGTCCAGGTATTAAATTCTCCCCCCCCCCATACTAACATTTCAAGTTGCATCCTAATTAATGGCATATTGGTATTCAGTTCCATGTAATCCATTTAGAACACGAGTTAAATCATGAAGAATTAAATCAGTTCTGATTAAACGACTAAGAAAAAATTTATATTAAACTATAAATATATTAACTGTTTTATACTAAGTTTTATTGAATATAAAAACAGTTAGTTACAACACTTTAGGTCGGCCGATTAACGTAAGACAAAAGCATAACTGTTTCTGTTATGATAATTCAGAATGCAGTGTCAAGTTTCTGCATAAAACATTCACAAAATGTTCTTTGTATGTTCTATAATAAATTGTTAAAATTTCAATTCCATCTACTAGTTATAAGTGTGTTTTTTGGTCAAAAATCATTTACAGATGATAGTAAATTGTTCTTCGGAGTAGATTTTCGATTATAATTCGAATACTTTTAATTATATATTAATGAAATTTTCACAAAATGGATTCTATGCATAAATAAATCATCTGTATAAATTTTATCATGATATAATTACTTTAAATAATTTTGTGTACTCAAAAATGCAAGTTATTTCTGATTTCCTTCCTACTGTTAGTTTCGCCCAACATATTTTATATAACCGACCACGAAAAGCGTTTAATAAATTATTTTTTAATGCAAATTTCACAAAATTGTCTTTGTATGTTCGGTAATAATCTGTTAAAATGTCATTTTCATCTACTAAATTTAAAGACGTACAATGATATTTTCCTGGAATAAGAACCAGCAGCTACAGCTACCACGTATCAGTTCATTAATGAGATGCAGAAGTTCGACGAAGATATTAGATTAGTGGCCGGTTGCATAAACGTCAATCAGATATGATCTATGATCTTCGTCCAAATTGATCTAACATCAAATTTGTTGTATTTCTTCATGTTTCATTGATTGCAGACATAAAAATCGACCAAGCTACAAAATTAGCAGTCTAGTAAGTCGTTCTCTGCCCCTAATAAAACAAAGATGCTACAGTGTGTTGATGTATAAAAAAAACTACAATTTTGGGTATCGGTTTTTATGGTAGGTTTTAGTAGGTCTCTAATGCCTAATGTCTATTGTCTTTAATGCAGAGCAACTAAATTTATGCCAGAATTTAATACAATCAAAATGAAAATATATCAATAATAAAAATCAAATCCAATTTTAATGCTATTCTTTTAAATTTTGGACATTTATATTTTCTTATTATTTTAAACACATATTATTGACATATTATATGAACTTTCAACACAATATCTAAAACGCTTAAGTTTCGACTAAAACTAATCGAACATTAGGACCGCTTAAGCTTAAAATTATTATGGTTATGAAATAAATACTTCTTTGTACAAGAAGGATGGTTTAACCGTACATTTAACCGTAACATACGAAAAGTACATTTCTCACATTACCTTGAGCCACCATCAAATATAAATATAGGTTATACTATATGGCATAGGGTAAGTGCTAGCCCCTAGTTAAATATTGACTAATTAGGTAAAATTGGAGTTTGCGGTGTTTAATTTTTTTTTTATTATGCCAAATATTATGGAACATGCTTCAAAGTGATATCATGTTAAACACTTGGGTCCGTCATATGCTAGGTCAGATCTGAGAGCAATAAATGACTATATGTTTGTCGTAATAATAACAAGGTACCTAGCCATTATAACAATCCTGACAACTGACCTAATACTATCATTGTTCTAACTTCTCATAGAGCTCTCTAGGAAAATGTTACCCAACAAAAGAGGTCCTTTTTATCATAAATAAACCACGACATAACTCCCTCTAAGGCTTCTACTGCACAACATTACTACTACTCCATATTAGTCTACCAACCCCTAAAATTATATCCAAAATATTTTAAAAACCTAAAACTGTTTTCTATGTTGACAACACTATTTTGGTAGGGAAATACAATATAAATTCAATGCTTGTTAATAAAACGACCATTTCTTCTAGAGAGCTGATTAAAAAAAATAAAAATTGCTCTACATCACGTCCTGTATAAAGATCAGTATGCAAACAATGCAAAAATCTAAAACAAAAAAGTGGTTCTTTTTACCAAAACCATAAAATTCGCCTCACTTTTCTAAAAGAAGAGTTATTGCGAGAAAACCACAATGTACCATTCATTTTATCATTTTATCTTTGCCACCATTGGTATCTCGTAAACAATCTGTCGAAAAACAGTAAATGAGGAAACTGCATTACTCTTTCCTGGTACAGTATTAAATATATTTTTGGATATTAATTATAAACACGAAGCCAGAAGTGGACGCGGGTGTGTGGAAAATTTTTTTGCTAGCTCTGAAAGATCCCCGCCTTTTTCAATATGGGTACCAACTTTATAATTTCTTATGGGGAGTGTTTTCGAATTCTGTAAAAAAAAAAATTGAATCTTTATTCTAGGTTAGTTTTTGATAAACCTACTCAATTAAGAGTAATAGGTGCTTAATGTTTTGAATATTAAACTTCTAATACATTTTCAAGAGGGGATTTTTCATACTTTCCATTTTTTAAATCAAGAAAATTGTAAATAGGCATAGTCTAGGATGCGTAAACACTAATGTAGAACTAGAATAAAACATTAAAAACCCTAATTACTTTTTGTGAGTTTTAAAACAATATTTTTATAAACAGTTATTTTTCAAAATGTCGAACAAATACTTCTTTTATTGAAACAGGATTTTTTTTTGTTTTTTTCAACTAAAACTCGTATATGAGTTTTTTATCTTTAATATTTATTTAAACTAAACCCAACCGTTTAGATGCTATAAAAAAAATTTGCCACACGGCTGTTGGTTATAAAGAGATAGATATTTAAAAAATATGTTATTTCAAAAATGTATGATGTAATGTTTTAACGATTTTTTTTTAACCGACAAAGTATATATAAGCCTATATTGTTGCACAACATCTTTCGATATTACGTAATTACTTTTTTATTCAAACATATTTTTTGTATTGTCGGATAGAACTTCCCCCCCCCCCCATCTTTCTAGGGGACGCATATTATCTGTCCTGCGAATGAAACTATTTTTCCGTTCCCACACTTGGCTAATTCATATGTACTGATTATTCATCGAAATACGAAGAATTCTTCCAAGAAGTAGTAGCCTACTACTTTTATTTTGTTTATTTTTCTGTTTTAATCGATTTATAGACATGTCTTAATATCTTACACAAGACAGAATTGAACTGTATAATAAGAGTACAACAATGAAACACATTTATTGTAACTTAACATTTAATTTAGTTGTGTCGTAAAATCTGACACAAAATTAGTCATTTTAATATTTAATTAGTTCAAGGTAATATTTGGTAATTTTATTGGCAATAGATTTAATAATAATTATTAAAAGTAATCATAATTCCATAATATTTTGGTTTAAGAAAATCTTTGGTGTAATAACATTTATCAAGGAATTATGTGTTTATTTGTTGATTGATATCTCGGTTTTCCTTTGACCTACAGACAAAATAAAAGTAGTATCCTATTAGTCGTTAAAAAATAAAACTTTTTTGTCTCATGTAACTTTTTTGTAATGTTAATAGTTTACGAGATATTAAATGCTAAAGAGTTGAATGTGCTCATACATTTTTTTAAAACCAAAAATGAGATAAGATTTTTATTTTAATACAGCTATTTTTCAATTATACAGATCAGCACCATTTCATGGCAATTTTTCTTTAATAAGTGGCAGTGCTCAATTGCATTGTTAGCCTATATTATTTAGATACTGATTATGATTAGCCATATTTTCCATTTTCAACATTTTATTATACATTTTAAGTACTTCAAATATGCATTTCCAAAAACTGATTAAGAGAATTTTAGGTAATTTTGATGAATCGATATCAGTAAGTATGTATAATTGTATATAGCTATGTAATGATAGCCGCGCATGCTGAAGAAATTAATTATAATTATTATTTTAAATTTTATATTCAACACTTATTCATAAATTTAATTTTAAAAAAAAATTTTAATGTGTAAATTACATTTACGCTTTATAAATGTAATTTTGTTGCGATTTTAATCTTATATTATTCATAGTGTATATAGCGTATTATGTGATGTCATATTGCAAAACTAGTGGGGTTAACATTTAAATAGACACATTTCGTCTACCTCAATCTATATTGTACAAATGTGTTAAATGTATACGTACAGTATTGAATTCGCTTTATTTAAATTGTATTAAGGTTTTGCATGTAGGTATGTTTAAAATGTAGTCTTATTCTAATAGCATATAGTTTAAACGTATAGAACTATAGCATATAGTTTGGTAAAATCATACCATTGACTGATTCATATTGTAGTCGTAGTTTATTTAAATTATAGGCTTCTGAAACTGTATACAGTGTCGAGAATGTGTAATGATTCCAACCATATAATTTGTTTAATATTTTACCAAAACTAACAAACCATATCTGAACTGTTAACATTTTTCATATATAGTAAAAAGACGAAGTTGTTTAAAAACTTTTAATCAAAGAAAATTTTCCAATTATAATTGTTATGTGTTAAAAGCAGTACTTTAATCCTTTTTTAAATTATTTAAATAATACATATTTTTTCCTAACAAGAGAAATGTCTTTACAAAAAGATAATATCAGAAAATGTACTTCCATAATATACAAACTAAGTACTTATACATTGATTTATTTATTAGTAACATTGATTAATCATTATAACATGATAATAAATCAAACATAATGTATATTCAGGTTTTGCCTGAGCGATAAGAATCGTATGGTTAATGGTCAATTTGGAGGTCGCAGTGGTGGGGGGAAACGATGGTTCAGCAGAGCTGCAATCGCATCATAGCAGACCAGGTCTATTGTTTATTATTACTAGTAGGCCCTACACGTATATTGACAGTCCGCCTAAACAGTTCCCTCGCGATAAAGTCAGCGGCATCCTTACCCAATACATCATATTTTATAACATCAACATTTCTTACATAACATTGCTCAATGTTACAAAAATCGCACTTAAAAATGTAGCAACTTATTAATCCTACTAGTTTTTATCTTAGTTACGTCATATTATTTATAGTACATCCTAGCGGTCCACGACTGCAGGGGTCCTGAGAAAAAAATTCTTAACCCAAAAAAGTGAACTTTTTTGAAGGCTAGAAATAGGCTAGATTTTCATAAAATATTTATTTTCTCAAAAACTATTGATTCAAGATACGATGTTCTGGTTAATTCTATACTTATTTTTTGTCATTTCCTATACACACTGAAATGTACATAACCTAACCAAAATATAAAAAATTTGAATTTTACAGCTCTCATAGAGATATAAAAACAAAAACAATTAAGACTATCATAATTTTAATAATTTAAAAGTTATGGACTTAAAAGACATAAAAGATGTTATAATCTTATTAAGAAGATCAAAATCAAATGATGAAGACCTTGACTTTGAATAATCTAAGGACGTCTTAATTCACTTCTCTGATTTGGAGTTAAAGCGAATAACAGTTTAGTCATAGTACTCAAACTTCTTCTAACAAAACCAGTGTCTGTGGCATTATATGAAAGATCATTCAGTATATTAAAACTATTCAAAATATATTTAAGATCCACAATGACACAGGAGAGAATTTGTAATTTAGCTATATTGTCAATTGAAAGTGGTGTGCATCTACTTTAGGATTGAACTCAATAATAAACGAATTTGCCTCATTAAATGACCAGGAAGGTTCACTTTTAAAATTTCCATGTTAAAATCACTTTTTTTATGTATGTAGTTTTAGTTTTTTTTATCAATAAAGATTCAATTTTTACATCGTATGCAATAAGTTAGCCGTCTTTGAAATATTAAAACTTAAGTCAGTTTTATTATTTAAGATATAATTTCTATCAATCTAATATAATTTTTTAAGTCCATAATTTATTAGCAAGTAATAAGTGTTTGTTGAAAATAAACTGTCTTTTCATTGGAAATATCCATGTCTTAATGAAAAATATGAATAAGTAATGTACGAGTTGGTAAAGTTAATAGATAAGAAACAGAGCTACGGGATCAGATTAATATAGCACAGTAGCAGTTTACCTCTAAGACTTAAAAAATCATATCGTAAAACAGTTCATTTATTATGTAATTTAACTAAACGGAGTGTAATACAGATAAATATTTGTTTGAAATCTTGATTGATTTAATATAGAATTTTGAAGGTATTAACCTAAAGATGTTCCACTATTTATGGGAAAAGAGGAGAAAATAAGGACCATGCATAACTCTGTATTATAAACGGTTCATGAGTTATTATATTTTTTAGTAACCATCCCCCCCCCCCCTGCCACGCTGTGAAAATGTCATTTTTTTTTCTTTCATATAAAAGTTTATATCTCAGGAATGGTTGTATGTATAATTTCAAATCAAATCGTTTTGTGTACAAAGTATTCCATTCGATAACCTCTGTGATTATCAGATTGAAATATTCATAAATCATTAAGATATTGGAGGAGACGGCAAACAAAAACATTTTTATTTCGTAAATTTTAGAATTTTCTTCATTATTCGAACGAGAAAGGATTGTATATACTTGATACTGTATGAGACACATATGTTTGCAGTAGTTATACAAACATTATGTGAAGTTTTCAATATATTTCGTAAAACGGTCTTGTTTATGTTATTTTATGCAAAGGGAGTAGTGTATAGATAATTTATAGAATACAATCTTGATTTTTTTAATATAGAATTTAGAAGTTATTAACCTAAAGATGACATAATATCAGCATTTATCGAAAATGATGAGAAAATAAGAATGAGACCATGCATAACTCTGTATTATAAGCGGTTTTTGAGTTATTACTTTTTTTTATACCCCGCTTCGCTCGGGAAAAGTTCCCTATTTTCATATAACAGTTTATAACTCAGGAACGGTTGTAGGTATCATTTCAAATTAAATTGTTTTCTATACAGAACATTCCCGTTAATAATTTCTATGTTTATCAGATTTAAATATTGATACATTGTTGGGATATAGGAGGAGACGCAGACAAAAATATGTTAGTTTCACCAATTTTTAATTTTCTTTCAATTATCAAACTAGAAATGATCCTATCTACTTGATATTAGACACATATGTTCACAGTAGTTATAAGTATATTTTCTGAAAATTTCAATATATTTCGTGAAACGGTTTTTTAAAAGTAATTTTACGTAAACGGACTAGAGTACCGGTAAATTCAAATTTATTAATTTATGAACATAATACCAAAAGCAAATTGTATGTTTTCCCCCCATTATTTTATAATTATTTTAACAAAATAACCTACTATAATTAATTACTGGAAACTTTGTTTAAAAAATAACGTGATAGTGTTACACTTTACATAGTTTATATAATTATAAGAACTTTAAATACATATTATAAACACTTGAAAAAAAAATAGTGTCGCTAAACATGTATATATAAGTACTTAGGCATATTAAACTAAAGTTAAGAAAATGCGGGAAATTACAATTCCCAATTCCCTGCAGTAAATTCACTCCAGGTTGTAGTTGGTTGGTAAGAGTCGGTCCCGCGTTATATATACTCTTGTTCAGGGAACACTCTGCTGTGCTCTGAACGAGGTGTCCTCTGAATAAGAGCGGGTATGTTTATATATATATATATATATATATATATATATATATATATATTGTACCTTCCTTATTACTCTTTTATTTATCAGGAGTTTCCCATTGTCTAAAGCCCCATAAGTTTTAGACAATTTTGATATAGTGGTTTTTTTATTACTACAACAATATCTCTGTACTATTATAAAAAATTAATAAACTTAAACAACTTTAGAATAAAACATATTTTCGTTCCATCAACATTATTAAACATATAGTAAAACATGAATTAATGGGCGGTGAGATTGTTCAGGGTTCCTTCCCGACGTTTTATATATCTAATATTGAGCCCAAATAGCAAATATCCAGTTACTTTTCTCTTTTTTCTATAGATATACAGGGTTCACCATCCAACGAGCCTTGCAGTTAATTTCGAAGTAAGTAATCCTCAAACCACAAACAAAACAATGACACAATATAACTATCGTTAGCAAATTTAAAAAACCTTTATGTACATTTCGGTAACTTAGCTACCATCTTCAGGGGGATAGAAACCAATATTATACTAAATGTAACAGTGAGACGATTTATAAAGGGTTACACGTACGTAGCGCTCCCTACCCTTCACATAAGTCAGACCGGTTTCACCGCCTACCCAGGTGAGACGACGTGCGCTCAATCCAACTACTCTAATCTAACGTTAAAAAATAGTTTTTGCAATAAGGTGAGTCTAATAGGTGATTCACATCGGCCACCAAGGGCCATGTAAATCCTCAGTGTTTGTTTGAGTGAATGCTGCATGTTTGTTATGATTCACACCGGCGACCAAGGGCCACGTAAATCCTCAGTGTTTGTTTGAGTGAATGCTGCATGTTTGTTATGATTCACACCGGCGACCAAGGGCCACGTAAATTCTCAGTGTTTGTTTGAGTGAATGCCGCATGTTTGTTATGATTCACACCGGCGACCAAGGGCCACGTAAATCCTCAGTGTTTGTTTGAGTGAATGCCGCATGTTTGTTATGATTCACACCGGCGACCAAGGGCCATGTAAATCCTCAGTGTTTGTTTGAGTGAATGCTGCATGTTTGTTATGATTCACACCGGCCACCAAGGGCCATGTAAATCCTCAGTGTTTGTTTGAGTGAATGCTGCATGTTCGTTATGATTCACACCGGCCACCAAGGGCCATGTAAATCCTCAGTGTTTGTTTGAGTGAATGCTGCATATTTGTTATGATTCACACCGGCCACCAAGGGCCATGTAAATCCTCAGTGTTTGTTTGAGTGAATGCTGTATGTTTGTTATGATTCACACCGGCCACCAAGGGCCATGTAAATCCTCAGTGTTTGTTTGAGTGAATGCTGCATATTTGTTATGATTCACACCGGCCACCAAAAGCCATGTAAATCCTCAGTGTTTGTTTGAGTGAATGCTGCATATTTGTTATGATTCACACCGGCCACCAAGGGCCATGTAAATCCTCAGTGTTTGTTTGAGTGAATGCTGCATGTTTGTTATGATTCACACCGGCCACCAAGGGCCATGTAAATCCTCAATGTTTGTTTGAGTGAATGCTGCATATTTGTTATGATTCACACCGGCCACCAAGGGCCATGTAAATCCTCAGTGTTTGTTTGAGTGAATGCTGTATGTTCGTTATGATTCACATCGGCCACCAAAAGCCATGTAAATCCTCAGTGTTTGTTTGAGTGAATGCTGCATATTTGTTATGATTCACACCGGCCACCAAGGGCCATGTAAATCCTCAGTGTTTGTTTGAGTGAATGCTGTATGTTTGTTATGATTCACACCAGCCACCAAGGGCCATGTAAATCCTCAGTGTTTGTTTGAGTGAATGCTGCATGTTTGTTATGATTCACACCGGCCACCAAGGGCCATGTAAATCCTCAGTGTTTGTTTGAGTGAATGCTGTATGTTTGTTATGATTCACACCGGCCACCAAGGGCCATGTAAATCCTCAGTGTTTGTTTGAGTGAATGCTGCATGTTTGTTATGATTCACACCGGCCACCAAGGGCCATGTAAATCCTCAGTGTTTGTTTGAGTGAATGCTGTATGTTCGTTATGATTCACACCGGCCACCAAGGGCCATGTAAATCCTCAGTGTTTGTTTGAGTGAATGCTGCATGTTTGTTATGATTCACACCGGCCACCAAGGGCCATGTAAATCCTCAGTGTTTGTTTGAGTGAATGCTGCATATTTGTTATGATTCACACCGACCACCAAAAGCCATGTAAATCCTCAGTGTTTGTTTGAGTGAATGCTGCATATTTGTTATGATTCACACCAGCCACCAAGGGCCATGTAAATCCTCAGTGTTTGTTTGAGTGAATGCTGCATGTTTGTTATGATTCACACCGGCCACCAAGGGCCATGTAAATCCTCAGTGTTTGTTTGAGTGAATGCTGCATATTTGTTATGATTCACACCAGCCACCAAGGGCCATGTAAATCCCCAGTGTTTGTTTGAGTGAATGCTGCATATTTGTTATGATTCACACCGGCCACCAAGGGCCATGTAAATCCTCAGTGTTTCTTTGGGCGAAGGCTGCATGTTTGTTATGATTCACATCGGCCACCAAGTGCCACGTAAATCCGCAGTGTTTGTTTGAGTGAAGGCTGCATGTTTGTTAATGATTCGATCCTTTCACCAGCCGTCTTAATTCATTTTACTAACTTTATATGTTTTAACTAGAAAAATATGTGGAATTTTTTGAAATATTGAGAATATATTAATTTGCAAATAATATTTTGAAAGTAATCTTGACAAGTACAAATTGGAATATTGCAAATACGTGGTGGCATTATTTGACCTTATAAATAATTAAAACCGAAAACATAAGAGATTTTGCAATCATGTAACTTTCTACTAAGTTTTATAAGTTGTGTGTCTGAAAGAAGTTAAATTTACAAATTTATCAGTGTAATTTTAAATAGATATAAATAAATTTCCATAAATTAATGAATCAAGTTTTTCACAAATGCATGAAGCAATGTTTGACCCCTCGTGTTAAACAATTCAAATAATAATTTATTTTTTAGACTTTTCTTCTATTAAGGTAGGAGGTAATTAATAATTGTTAAAGTCCTTTATATTTTACCTTCATTAGAATTTAGAAAAAATACAAAAACGAGCTTTTTACATAATATTCATAACGCTAAATGATTAAATTAACAATAACAAAATTGTTAGTGTTTTGCAAACAAAAAAATATTAAATCTATTTCAGTATACAGCAAGGCTAAATCTAGTCACATTATAAGATATTCATTGAACACTGTAAACTTCAAATCAAATCCAATTACTTGGTGTTATAACAGAAACTCTGTAATTAGGTCTAGGCAGTTGCAAGATCTGCTTTAATTGTCCTTAATATTTAACTTGAACTAATTAACCCCTATTGTGTAAAAACTCTCACAGCTCACTATAGACAGTAGGACATTAATTAGTGAAGGCAGTTTAATTGCGAGAAAACATAGTTTTTTTTTAAATTATCCTAATACTTATATAATAATTTATTGTCTACCAAAAAGATTCTGTGACACAATGTGGTTACATCAAAAATAGCTTTGCTTACTTCTATTAAATTTTGACATTATACCAACAAATTTTACCTAATTAACCTGTTCATATATCTAAAGTAAACGTTATGAGTAACTATTATGAAATAGCCCAAGGATTTTATTTTGATGTTATAAGCTAATTAAAATGAGTATTTTTTCAAGCCTGCCAAAACTAAAATATACACATCTCAGCTCCAAACAATCACAGTATTAAGCTGTCATTTTATGTTTCGTGATTTGAAAAAATGAAAGAATCTACGAAAATTTTACATTATGAAGAAAAGAGGAAGAAATTAAATATAATACAATATACAAATCAAAACTAATAGGAAATACAATTATTATTGAACAAATACACTCACAGAGAAACGCTATTTTTTTTAAAAAAAAACTTGAATACGTTCTTTAAAATGAAGTGACAAAAAACTTGAAATATAAAGAGAGACAAGGAAAATGACTAATCAGAAATAACTTAAATGAGTTTTATATAAACCTTTAGTAAGAAAGGAGGGGTGAAAATGGGAAGAGCGAGATGATCAGTACTATAAACTGTTTATAAAATGAACTATAACCAAAACGCTTCAACAAAAGTGAGATTAATGAATTGTGAAAAGGCAAAACAATGTACCCATTTTAATTATACAATTCCAGTGGAGATGAAAATGATTTTTTTTTAAATTCTGTCCATGTATAAGGTTTCAAGTCGATATTTTGGTATTTAATATACATACTAATTTGCATCTTCACAGAGAAACAAATTCAAAAACATTCACTCGATACAATAAATTGCATTTTATCGTTTGATGTTTGCACATTTGGTTTCCGAGTTGTAAAAACTAAATAATGTCGTCACTTGGACCTAGCTGCAGTTGAAACTACTTTAGTTTCATATTACATCCTTAACAGTGAACATTATTTTCTAAAGAAAGAGATTCTACTCTTAAGATAATTTTACCAAATGCAAAATAAAAAAATTGTTATTTTAATAATTTAAAATTTTAATGAATTATATTAATCTGTTGAAATTTTTTTAAACTTTTCTTCAAAGATCATTTCTATGAAATAAAAAGAAGAAGAAGAAAAGTTATTTAAATAAATTAATGCGATTGTGTTGTCTCTTAGTTCCTGTGTTTGAAATACATTTTTATAATTATTTCTCAAAACTGATTATCTGATTTCATAAATGCTGCGTCACGTAACTTTCGATTCTGGGTAACATCTTTTTTATTATTAAATGTTTTATGGATCCTTTCACCATTGGTGTTTTACAAACACCCAAATTTCTTAATATTACTGTATATTATAGTATTCTTTGACTTTAAAAATAAATAATTATAATATATTTTCTGATTTAGAAAGAGATGTACAACAATTGGCTTAAATATGTTTATAATATTCCAATATGTAATTACCCACCACCCCTAAATTAGGATTACACGATAAGTTAACAAATAATTCTAGGCAAGGCTTACAAATATTAACTAGAAATAATTCATAATTACCAAAATTGTTTTTCGCTTTAAAACTCAAAAAAAAAATTTATTTATTTCCAAATTACAGGGTGTGTACTAATCAAACTCGATAATGACATATGGGAGTATATATAAGCAATAGTTAACACGGAATTGGTACCAGGAGGAAATATTGGTTACTAAATATAATTATGATAATTGGTAATAATATACATTTCATCTAACATAATCTAGCCCCTAACCTAACATAACCTGCCCAGTCCCATCATACATTGTAATACAAATATACTTTCTAATTGTAATTCCCAAAGTTGATTTCTTTGGGTCTTATGAGATATGTTAAATTATATTGGTAGATCAAGGGTATCTAATATGATAAATATGTTTCAAACATTTGTGCACTAATTCGTTACAGTTATAATTTCGTCTACTTTCTTGACGGGCCTCATAAATGTGTACATATGGAAAGTTTCCATTCGCTTCGCACGTATCTTTGTTAGCAGTGGCGATCCTCGAAACTATACAAATGTGAAGGATAATCTACACGCTACGCTCGTCTTGGTGACTGTGCCCTACAGGATCAGTCAACAATAAGAATATCACTTTTTTTTGAGAGGTCAGATTTCTAAATTAAATTTTTTGTCTCTAACTTTACCATTCCATGTATAATTAATGTATTCAAATGTAATATCTAGTATCTTCAAGTTGAATAATACAAGACACAATAAACACAGTTTAGTTTGGGTGCCATTTTGAAATTTTGAATTCGAATCTTTGAAGTTTCAATAAAGTTCTATATAAGCAAAGTACATTCCCCTATATACAATTACAAATTTTTTTTTTTTTTGCTATTTGCTTGAAATCAAAGGGTTTAACTCTTTTGGTTGCCCTCACCTAAATCGTATGACGTATCACATCAGACAATGACTGGAGACGGATAAATATAACTAAGCACATATCTCACTCAGCCGGAGATGAGCGATGGTTTTTTCAACAAGAAACTCCTCCTCGTTATGTAAATGTGTCCAAAGGATTTTATAATCGAAATCTTCCTAACCGCTTGTAAAGTCGTAGCAGCAACTTCATGGACTGGCCTCCAAGATCCACAAACTTGACTTTTTCAATTTTTCCCTATCAAGGTTTTTGAAAGATAAAGTGTATTCTCATCCTACAACAGATGATCAATTAATAAGGCTGATGGAAAAGGAATTTAATACGTCGGTCATTTTTCAAAAACGCTTATGACTCTCTTTTGTTTCGTGCTATCAATGCATTAATTCGAATAAAGGTGAAATTGGACCATTGAAAATGAATTACTGTTATCTTTGTTTACTTTCCCTTATTGAGTGTTACACTTTTTCATGTAATTTGCAAATCAAGAATTTGTAATGGTTATGCAAATAAAATAATTTAGGTGAAAACACAGCATTATTTTGTTATTCCACGATTTTTATTTGATTCGCTAAATAATGAAACTCAATAGTACTTTTTTACATATCAATGTAACATCACTGTAAAGTATCAAATTCGTAGAGTGTTCCATATGTCCGGCATAATAATTAAAAATAGCGACCTCTTTGTGGGACAATCCATGTGCAGTTTATGATTTACCACATTCATTTCTAAAGTTAATTACCTTTATTTAAATAGTAATATAAACATTCGTTATTAAAGATGATGTTGAAAATAGTATCAATGTAAGACTAAAACACATTTAAACTAAAACGTAATTTAAAGTAAATTCAAGCTAATTTATTACATCGCTTCAAAATACTTTTTTTCGTTTTACTAAATGCGAATATTCTTACACGGTTTAATAATTTTTTTTTTAACATCTTACTTATTATAACTTTTATAATACTATAATACAACTAAATTTTTTAAGTATAATTGGTGAAGGTTTCAACGTCTGAAGAAGTGTTAACACAACTTAATATTTTGGCTGTTTTTAATTTTACTCTAGTTTCAGATGTTTCAGACAATGAGTTTGCATTTTCTGATTCCGAAAGCTGTAACATTTCTCTGGGTAGTTGAAGCGTTTATTAAATGTTGTTCCATAATTTTTACGGTTTATAATAACCGGTGAATAATAACGGTTTTTATAGAAATAATAACAAAACAAATAACTGCAAACATAATTATTATTACTTCCACTTGTTTTTTTCAATATAACTCATAAATACAGTTTTAGTTTTTACTTACAAGTCCACGGATATCACAAGTTTGACAGAAAATTAAGTTGGTAATTATAATTGAATCATGAGTCATGTAATAGCTGAAACCGATTTGAGCACTTATTGCACTTATTGGCTCTTCCAAGTGAATGCCAAATTTAATTACATAAAACAATAACAAGTTTGTATTATAACTTAAAATATAACATAATAAGAGGTTTTTGGCAAGTGCGTTTTTACGTTAGAGGTTATAATATGATTTGTACCAATGTTTAAAACATGTTAATAAATAGACAGAAAATTTTCGTATCCAGGGGAGAACCTCCCGTAAATTAAAAATATAACCATTTCTATTAACATTTGAAATGTTAATTGACACTCACATTTCCACCCCCTTTACTTCCCCTATCAGCTACATCTCAATAAATTTAATTCTTCGGTTTTTGATATTGAAAATAAAAAGCACTTCATTCGAAATCATAAATCAACACTTAAACATCTTTGAATAAAATATAAATATATCTTACTTTGCATAAGGTAATAAGATAAAAGTGAGAGACAGTTGGAAGTTACGTCAGTTTTGTACATTATTTCTTTATCATTTGACGGATCCTTCTTCCACTTTACCTTCCTCTGTAGCCTATATGTCTTTCAATAGCTGTATAAAATCTGACAATATAATTTTATTATATATATTTAAACACTGTTTTTCAATATTCCTGTATTAACAGTCAAAGACTGTACAGAAATGTAAAACAATAAATATACATATATTTTTTTCTATTAACGTTGAAGTAATATTTTTTTTTAGCTGAAAGTTTAATTTTTATTTAAGAGAAGAATCCCACCTCATTACACGGTTTTCATTTGTTATAGTTTTTTGTCCACAAAAATGGATTTCAGTAATATCCAGATTAATTAAAATTTCCGAAAATAATAATTATTAGGAAAACACATAGTCCATGTTATTTTTACTAGACTAAAGAGAACAGTAATCCATCGTAACCGATTGAAATAAGAACAGGGTTTAACGGAAGTTTTAACCATAGTTTGTTCCGACTGTAAACATTCGCCTTAGACCGGTGTCCAATCTTGCTTTTATTAAAGATGTTCCTCTTACTTTGAAACATCAAATTAATAAATTAAGTGAAGAATAACTGTGTAACTATTCAAAACATTTATAATATGGTGCTATACAGATTTATTTTTATTATTATTTTTTTCATTTAAAAGGTTAACGATAAAGCAATGAAACTTCTGATAATGAACTTCTAATCTAAACTCCAAATACTTTTTTCATGTAAATTAAACATCTTTTAATCACTCAGATCAATGGGTATATTCAGTCAACTGAAAACTAAAATATATAAATAAGATCTAATCAATACAACTTCATTTTCTCAGCTTCTGTCTCTATTGAGCGTGTGATATCCTGAATTTATTGTATTTTTAGGCACCTAAGATTAAAAGGTACTTTTGTGTGTCACAAGAAAACAAATTAATGCATTTCAAATTACTATTTTCTAAGCTATCCTAATTATGTTTCATGTATATATAAAAGGAAATAGAAAAACTAAACTTATTTTTGAGAAAATGTAACAAATATTAAGATAGAAGGACATTGATTCTTCCTATCTCATTTGATATATACTCAAATAATTTATAAAAAACATCTCTTTTATTTTTACCTTGTTTTACAATATGGCAAAGATGTGAAAAGGTTTATTTGATAAATAAGACATTCAATTACTGTCTACAAAGGAAAGTGCATACAAGTATATGTAGACTAATCTGTTTTTAATCAGTATAGCCTAAGTGTTCATGGTCTGTACGCTATATGGATTAAGGGCAATCTAACTCTAATGCTTTTGAATAGTATCAGTATTGCCAACTACTGAAACGTAATTACTGAATATCGTCTTAGATTACTGTTATCAAATCAATGGTATGTTAACATACAAGATTATTGTAACATTGATTACAACTGATGAACAGACTCCATGAAATATTTCCTGCCAAGAGATCCTATCTCTTTGGTGTGTAGCAAAGATAAGAGTAAGCGCATCGCAATAATCCTCGATAAACAATTTATCGCTGTAGTGTACAACATGCATACCATGCAGTGTGTTTTTAAAGTTCCCCCGGTTCAAACTTTTACATGAACTTAAATAGAGCTAAACATTTTGTGACTTTTAATTAACTAGATCACTTGAAGCTTCATTTTTGATTGTTTGGAATTTTGGGGCACTCGTATTTTTCAAATGGAAATCTGTATCTTGTGATTTGTCAAATTAAAAGGTACAAAAACCAAAATCAATGGCGCTCAAAAATAATTGTTTTGTATCACCCTAACCGAAATGGCGTCATAAGATATATTTGACACTTTTTAATTATAAATCGCAAAATACGTGAAAATGAGCACCAAGCAATTTTAAAAATATTTGCTTGATTAATCTGAGAGAAGCATTCAAAGATAAGCTGAATTTGACCTGTCCACCAAAAGTGTGGTATTTTCGGGCACATTCAAAATACGTAAAAATTGAACAACAAAAAACATATGTGATATCTAATTAAATTGCTGATTTAGGCAAACCTAATGGCACCAAAAATTTTCACTTTTAACTTTATTAAAAATTTTATTTAAAAATAAGTGACATTTTCAAAAAAATATATATATTTTTACTATTAGTACGAGAGTTACACATCATATTCACAGATGTTTTGTTGTTATTATTTATGTTAAGTGTTCAAACGAAATTTAACTATCATACTAACAGAACTGTAAAAATACAATACTTTTTTTTTTAAATTATACATATTTTTAAATAACATTTATAGTAAAGTTAAAAAGAAATTTGTTGGTTCCATTAGTTTTTCTGTAAAAGGCAATTTTATTTTATGTCATATCATGTGGTGTTTTTTTTCCATTTATTGAGAGTGGCCGAAAGTACCACCTTTTTAGGGGACAGATATAATTCAGTTCAAAACTAAGCGCTTCTCCTCGGATTAGTATAGCAAATATTTTTAAAATTGTTTATAGTTATAATTTCACATATTTAGTGATTTTATTATTAGCAAGTTTCAAATACATTTTGTTCCCCAATATTGGTTACGGTAATTAACAATATATTTATTTATCACCAATAATTTTATGCCCTTTACTTTGACATGTCCCTATGCGGGTCCATATTTGAAAATTTTCAGTACCCCCCAAAAACTCCAAAGAATCAAAAAGAAACTTCAGCTAACCTACTGAACAGCTAAAAAAGAGTTGGCTCTGATTAAGTTCATACAAAAGCTAAAGTGATGGGTGGGGCTTAGCTAGCACACAAATAATGCATTATATGTCGAGAGAATGTATTTTAATAAATTATTCAAAGGATTAAAATAGATATTAGCCTCCAAGTGAAAAATTTATTTAATAAAATAGCCTGTCATATTTAAAACACATCTTCATTTTACGTCAAATTTGATTCTTGTCATAAATTGAAATATGCACAAACTTTACAACTCGCATTGGTGATGTAACCAGTTTCATTATATAAAAAATGTTACGTTTCATCAGGGAAGGATTCAGTAATTGTACTTTGTATTCCACTATAGCAACCAAATTCAAATTTGGACATTTATTTTTCACAAATAATCTAAATAAAACAGAATAAGGTCACGAGTGAGGAGTTATTGGTTTGTAAACATTGTCTATGTTTATTATTGATAAAATTACAGTTGTGAGTATTCATAGTTATACCTTTACTGAATGTATACAGAGTGTTCCAACAGTATAGGACCTGGATCGTATTATCAAACATTTTTCATTTATGTAATAAAAAAAATTATCTTTGTGATTTATTTGTATTAGATCAGTTTCAAAACAGGAATTCGTGCAATTGTACCTTATCTACAGTTGTTAAGGTAAGAGAAAGTTACGAATATAGGGGGGAAATTAAAACAAAACAAGTTAAGCGACCAATTTAGACACGATTGGTTTTGCTACTCTGTTAAAAGGATATGAAATTAGTTTATTGTCACCCTCCTAAGTTTGTGGCTATTTTGTGTCAACCATAATTACACATACATTATGTCTTGTACATAGCATTTACGTGGACCTCCAGGAAAGTTCATCATCGCTATGCATTTTTATAATTAAGTTTTTATTAAACGTTGAATCAGGATCCCTCCACTCAAAGGGTTTGGGTTGATTTTTAAAAAAAAGCAGGTCCTATTTTTCCAGAACATTCTCAACGTTTTATTTTCCTATTTCTATCTGTCAGACACTTTAAAAAAAACCCGTAAATATTTTATCAGATTAATATAATTCTATTATACATAGTTTAGTTATAAAACATACTATGTACTCTGTGTCCTTGGAAAATAATTAAAAGAGTAAAATAATTGTAAAAACATATTGAAATAGGAAAATAAATTATAATCTTATGAGTATTCATTTAAAACAGTTACATTTGTATATCCAAAAGCAAAACATAATGTTTTTAATTTTAAATTATTTGTTACTTTTATTTATACTATAATCTATCTTAATTTAATATTTACTCTAATATACTTTAAATTTTTTTCTAATACAAAAGAAATGGAATATTTTATAGTGATGTGAAATGCCAACAATACTTATAAGAGTTTTATAAACAAATATATCTTTTCTCAAACATGTTTTTAGAACGACAATAGAGCATTAACAAAAAAAGAAGATTTTAAGTAAAATATTGTTTAGAATCGAAATGAGATTTTTATTTTTTTTTTGGAATAATAACTAAATAGCAGCATTATAAAGTAACAAATAATGTTCTTGTTTATTTATATAGAGATGCATATTACACTAATTTAATCCGAAACTATTGTAATAATTTTGATTAAATTATTGTTTATTTGTATGGCAATGTGATGTAATTTCACCACAAAAGTTACAATTATGTGGGCGCCATATTTTATTTTTTAATAACTGAGATTGAAAAAATTAAAAAATTGAGAACTAAATTTTTCGATTATAAGCTGCATTTCTTACAATATATGTATGTGTTTAAATAGGTTAAATTTAACATTTTGTCACGCTAATTATAAATAAATGTAAATCAAACTATCAAATATTGAAAAATATATGAATTTACAATTATCATAATATCTACTTTAAAAAAATCTATACACTCCATAATTTGCAATATATCACATTAATTTTTATTTTTTTTACTTATTTGCTTCTAATAAAGTATGAATTAATTAAATGCAAATTCATTCTTTTAAAAGAAACTATAAAACGAAAATATTTTGTGTATGGAACAATAGAATTGTACACTAAACTAATATACAAATTAAATCCCATAATATTCATAGAAGAATATCAACTTCAGATTAATTCCAATTACTCGAGGTTGTAACAGAAACCCTGTAATTTGATCCACGAATAAGGGGAATTCGTTAAAACAATTAGTTTTAATTGTTATTTCTAGTGCTTGGATTGAACTGACTTAATAACCTCACAGTGTACCCGTCTTAATTTAGCTTAGTACATTGTGGGGATTAATTAGTGTAGTCAGTTTAATTTTGTGTGATACTCTTTTCAAAACCAACCTAAACACGTAAAATGTTTTTGTCTAACAAAACAATCTGAAACAAAAAATTTAATATGTTCTTACAAAAATATCATTGGGTAATACGTAAATAAAAAAAGTGTAATATATTTAGTTTGTGTACAATCCTAGTATTGCCTTATTATTTATATTTGTCGACGCGAAGGAGGAGTTACTCTATCTTCGAGACCTAATTTAGTACTGATTTCTTCCGCTAGAGACTCTTCTATATATACTACTTTGCCACCCCCCCCCCCCCCCAATAACACCACGCTCCACATTCCTTATTATTGGTGAATTTATTATCTCCACCCATTTATTTCTCTTTAGTATTTTTATATTTTGAAACATTACTTCTGATTGGTTATATATATTTTTTTCGTTAATGATATCTTATTCCTTTCTTAGCTTAAATATGTGCATATTTTTAGTTAGATTTAGACGTCTTCCTTTGTTGCTTAAATACCTCCGTAGAATCTTTCGTTTCTTTTGCTGTATTCGCTTTCATTAAATGCATAGTTAATTTGGACCTCGTTCTTCGTTTTTGTAGGACCTAATATGTTATCTAAATTCAGTTTTTTTTTTCGTCCTCTTCGGCTATTGTAAGTTGCGTTACACTTTCATTTTATTTCATAGACTCTATTTTTATCGCATGTTTCATTTTATTTTACTGTAAATTATTACTTATATTTTTAATACTCGTGGTATTATTGTTCGTTGGTGAATATTTTTCCACAATGTATTCCTAAATATATTTTTTAATTTGTATGTTTCTTTCCTGGTAAAAAAAATGCAGCTGATTTCTTTGTTTTTTAGTAACCTTCATTGTATTGTTTGTTTTGTTTTATTGCATTATTATTACCATTTCATATGGATAGTTTTCAACCATCTGAAATATGGTTCTTACATGTATGCTGATTTTTTAGATGTAAATTACGTAACTAAGTTATGATATATTACTGACCTGTCTCTGCAAACGATATAGAGGTAGAGTTAGGGGTAAGTATATATTTGTATTTAAGAACAAGACCACTTAGTATTATTAAAAGAACGGGACCTAACTCAAGACAAGATGAAGAAGAATATCTAAGAGCAAACTAAATTATTTAGATAGATGAACATCCCCTGTAATATCTGTTACAATATTTACTCAAATGGTTTTAATTAGATATTTTATTTCAGACTTTTACAAAATGGGAGAAAAGAAAATACGTTTTCTTTGATAATTCTAACACGAGAGTGTTAGCAATTCTAATAATTTATAGAAGCGAAGTGCACTGTAACGTGATTGTAGACTAGTGATAGGATCTGTGTGTAATCAGCATAAGTGCTCATGTTCTGCATGATATCTGCATTAAGGGCAATTCTGGTTTAATGCTAGTGATCAGTGTTACCGAATATTAAAACCTAATCACTGAATATTTTATTAGTAAGCAGTAACCGTTTTAAAGGTTACATTCTGTTATTATGTTGTCATTAAGCATAAGTAGTTGTCAAGTACAGAAACATAATGATTTAAAAAACCCTTCTCTAAAGTGTTCTCTCTTAAAAGAAAATAATGTTAAGTTCGTACAAGATTTCAAGCCAAACAATATTTTTATCATCTAAATCATGCGTTTTCATGTAAATAGTAAATATAACATGCAAGAAACTATTATTTTTTACTTAGCTATTCCCTCAATATTTTTACGTTATAGTTACCAACTAACACATAAGCTAAGCTAAACTTACATAATACATACTTTGATTATGAAATTAGATTAAGACGTAAAGAAAATATATCCAATAACAGCTGTTGTGATATGCGATTTGCTAAGACAATTTCATCGTTCATTATCATATTACGAAATACTCATGAATCTTGAATGTTTGGAAAGATACAAATCAGTAAGTTTTCATTAGATCGATTCCTGATAGCTAATAATTTTTTTTAAGGGAATATAAGATTTATATTTTGATCGCGAAAGAGACATCATCAAATTGAAAGATATCAACTTTTTTTTTTAATGATTAGGTCAAAATAAACCCTCATATGGTTTATTTGTTAGCATGTATTTAACTTACAATTAACAGACGGTAATTAATCAATTGATAAACTGAGGATTGTAAATAAATCTGATATTAATATGAAAACTAAACAATGATATCACATGACGTTTTCCATTAAATGTAAATGTTAAACAGTAAAACAGACACAATTTATTTGTCTGAACTTCATCAAAATCTATTTGTTTTTCATCAAATATTGATAGTTAATAGATTCATTTTTTTTCTTTGTGCTACGTAGTGTGATCGGGAGAGATATCATGAGGTACTTACTCCATGTAGACAGACGGGAGAGATATCATGAGATAGACAGAAGTAGTTGAAGAACTTGTATTGGTGTGAGCATTAGTGGATTAATTTCCATCATGGTGAGCGTTAAAATCTAACAACATGGTATGTAACATTATCTGATCATTGAAAACCATATTTAATCTAAGTATGGTATAAGTTTAATGATTTCACAGTAGACTTGGAGAGATAGAATATGCTATATCCTTCTGCGAAACATGACATGTGTTATACTGAAATGGCTACAGTATGACAATTACTACTAAATTCCAATTTTAAATTTAATAAATACAGCCATAACAAACTATACGAAAGAAACCCTTCAATGGGTATTTAAGAGAGTAATCCTAATTTCATTTATAGTAATGAATATATGACAATTATTGATATGTTTACTCTGATAAGGAAAATGTTCAGAATGCAAAAAAGGTATTATTGTGTGTGCATGTCATCCCATAATTAATTAATATTAAGTCTGACACGTTCACAGTAGACTTGGGGAGACTACAATATTCTATATCCTTTTGCGAAACATGTGTTATATTGAAATGACTACAGTATGACAATTACTACAGAATTACTATTTAAATAATAACAAATACAGTCATAATAAAATATATGAAAGAAAACCTTCAAAAGGTATTTAAAAGTAATCATAATCTTTATTGGAATGAGTATATAACAACTATTTATAATAATTGTTTCAAATAATTTTACGGATATTTTTATTTTATCGAAGTATATTTTGTACGAATTTTAGTTTTTCACCAAATAATTCTGAGCATAATGCAATGCGTATTTGGAAAAAAAATTTTATATGGTGTAAAATAATAGATATTATTTGTTTATTAAAATATTACCTATTTTTAGATCAAACTTATCTAGATAGTCATATATTAACCTACATATATAGGTAAATGTCTTGATGTATATACACAAAGGTAGAGCCCCCTGGAGTCACATTATTGGTGTCACAACACACAAAGTGATATGGTCAGTAGAGTTGGTAATTTATCTTGTATCATGCATTACAACCAACATCAAAGCCGGCTCTTACACAAACTGTGAAATACAATCTTGATAATATGAACTACGAGTAGTTGTGATTTTTTATATTGGTAAATAAATCGTTATATTTAATATATAGCCTACATAAAAAAATACACTCATAAAAACATACACATTCATAGAAATGTTATATTTCTATAAAATGTAGTCGGAATTAATTAAAACATTTATCTGGAGCAGGTACTTTCTTTTTTTTAAACATTACTTCAATATCTAAAAACTTCAAGACCTGTTTCACCTTTAGTCATCTTTATCCGTATTATTATAATGTCTATGTCGTCATACTGCTTCAAAAACATCTTTTTTCAATACATGGATTGAGATGCTAAAGTTGTTCTTTTTAGTCCTAGGACCTAAAAACATCAGATGAGGTCAAGGTCATCAGCTGTTATTTCGTTTATACGAATTAATTAACGATTTTAAAGAATCAATAAAACCAACCGATACTCTCCATTGTAAATAACCGATAAACAGCTGTTACCTTCGATTTTATAAATAAGTTTCTACTACAAAATGTAAACAGCTGTAATAGCTGCAAACTTGTGTAACTTGACCAAACTTATGAAGGTAATTGGGTTATACATTTTAGTTTTTGTGAAATTGCTTTCTTATATTGTTTACAGTATAACGAAAAATATAGTTCATCACTAGGACCAAAAGAAGCTTTTCGATCCTCACTAATTTTAATTTAAACTTGAGCTTGTATCGAAAAACTTCACTATTGGTCCTAATAATGAAATATACCATTTTAATAAAAATGTATTCCATTTTGTTTCGCAAATATTTTTGGCATAATAAATATTCTAACAAAAAATCTTCATGGTCTCCTTTTTTCGAAATGAAAGCTATTTTTGGTAGTGACAAAGAATTGTTTAAAAGGTAATACTTGCTGTTTACAAAACATTACATCATTAAAAGTGAACTTTAAACTCATCTCGGAAAAAAAGTTATATAAAACAACTTCTTGGTTTGTTATTTGCTTAGATTTCATGATCTCTGTTTAAAACCTATCGAAAATACCATCACGGGAAATTAATTTCCTAAGTTGTATTTGTTCATGATAATCCCTCTCAATAATTGCCACAAATAAGTTATTACTTATGAGATTTAAAACCTCTTTCAAATTTTGCTTTACAATTATTATGTAAGTCCAAGACACTTTTGGCTTGATTACGTTAGAGAATAAAAGTATTGAAGATAAAAACGCTACCAGAAATGTCATTAAAGAACATATTTATATCATAAATATTTTAAAATTGTAATTGTATTCTTAAGGTTTACTAATAAAATTTAATAGGTAATATAAAAATATCCTATATCAATTTCTTTAATTTTGTCTGTTATTTATGTTTACCGTATCCAAGTCACGTATTTAATAAAAACAAAATATTTACCTTTTTTTAATTCCGTAAACATGACTTATTTGTAAGACCCAACGACGCGTTTCAAATCATTTGTTCCATCATCAGATTTTCAACAGTTATTCCCTCGTCATTCCTCGGAGGACATCAACACATTAACACGACACACAACAAACACAAAAACACTGAACAACATTATGTAATCAACTTGCAACCGAAAGGCAAAGGTTTTGTTGGGATTAGCTGCTTAAGGTCTGTATTTAATTTGACTTTATGTTGTTTTGGTGGTTCGTGGTCGACAATATTCCCATTATTCAACCTTCCAGCTCGGCATGCCACATTCCGCTCTAATATCGCGGGCTTGTCTCACCTGACCTGCCGTTTTTTCGAACCCTAAATTAACTTAATTTATAACTAAATAACCTAATTTAATGGTAATAAATAAGACTTAGTGGGAATGCACAAGTGGTTATACCTAAAGCCTACTCGGCCGTTTTTTTTATCGTTACTATATCTTAATTTAATAAAATTATGGAGTGCGAGGTCCAAAACACAAAGTGTCGCCTGAACCCTTCCCAATAAAACAAATAATCCCTCGTGTGGTTGGTGTTACGTTAGGACCAATTTCTCATAAACAACGCTCCCAGCATGAAACAGAAGTTACTAATCTGAACGGTGGACGCACTCTGCGTTTTGCACAACAGTTGGCCTTCTTTCAGAGGGGAAATGATAGGAGAGGACCTTGCCAAAGAATACCGGTAGCGTAGCGCCTTACACCCACAAATAGGCAACTACATCGTACTTCTAAGAGAGTAAAGGTGAAGACGCTGGTGATGAATAATGTCATTTCAAACATATCTCATGACGGTCCGATTCTAATACGCTGCTTATTAGAAAATCCCTTACCTTATTTATGGCTGTATCGAAAAGGTTATTTGAAAAAATAAAATTTGGTCGTTCAATATTAGGTGTTGATAGATGTTGAATGCTTTATGTATTTCCAATTCCTTAACACTCTTCATATACCTCTCTTTCCTACATACATGATCAGGTTTCAGGTTTGTATGATTCGTGTATGAGTGGTCCTCATCAATGTCGTGCATTATTTAATTGCTTCGATATCAATCCCTAAATTAATCTTTAAAGCGTTTTGTAAAACCTCTCCCTGTTTGATCTGTGTAAAATTTGTCACACAACTTATGACACCCGTTGTATGCTTTAATGTTCTGTCAGATATTCTTCCGAAAATATTGTGGATTTATTGCAGAATGTTTTTACCATTTTAATTTCTTGAATAGTTTAGAGTTGATTTTTTGTAAGATGTAAGCATATTCACACGGTAGGAATATTCTTTACTTTCGTTTTCCATACATTTAAAAATGTATTTTTATTTTTACGCTTAAGTAGTTTGTCAATTACAGAACTGGTAAATGCATTTGCTAAGGCAGTTTTACAGTAAAATCGTCTCTTTCTAACTATTTGTTCTTAAATGTATGATGTCATAATATGATTATTTGTAACATTAATTACATTATTATTTCCACTATTGTTACAATAGATTAAATTTTAAGCAACATTAATCTTTGCATCTCTTATCTCATTTTTCATTCACAATATGAAATATAATTTATACATTATTTATTCTTTCTTGATGTTATACATATGTATATTTATGGTGTTTAAAAATAATTAACGTATACATCTAAAAGTTTTAATTTATAAGGTTGGAGACAGTTTCATTGAAGGACTGAAAATCATTGTTGTACAATGTCAAATAAAACTTACTTTCATCTAAATTTAATTTATTGTCTTTCTTCAAACTACTTTTTCATATTCTTAAAAAGTTAAAAAAATTATTTTAATTTAAAACATTAGACTTTACTTCTTATGGGATTTAATATTTATTTTATAATTCACTTTTAATTCCAACTGTAATTAAGTAAGGCACATTTGGAGGTTGAGAGAACTCTTTAGGAAAAGTGTGTATTTTGTATAAATTAAGGGTTTTGACCGAAAGTATTACTGATTTTATTTACTGGAGTTTAAAGTTATTATTACACTTATTGTATAAGTGTTGGTTATGTTTATTAAGGCAATCCAATCGTTATTAGGTAGAGCAGTAATGGACTTTGCCACTAGATCAAACTATGAAAATACTATTTGATTTTCTGTTTTAAAATAGCCACCACACAAAGCAACACCGAACCGCTATTTAGAAATTCAGCTCGAACTGCTCTGAAATATTATATATATATATATATATATATATATATATATATATATATATATATATATATATATTAGTACGTATTAGGTTGTATATTTTACTGACTAAATCATACAATGTTTTATTTAATACTCTTTATAACCAAACTGAACGCAATTTTCTTTATATCTTATGTATAATTCAGTATAGTTATTTTCAAAACTTACAATAATAATAATTGACTTTAATGAAAGATAAAACCTTAAGATTTGTATTTTTATATTTGTTTATAGCAAAATCAATTTAAGAAAAAGTAGATGTAGTTGTAGCAATTTATTTGTTTTTATGTTTAAAAATTAGAAATATCAAAATTCTTTTAAAAGTAGTTTTATTAACACTGATATCTATTTTATTTTACAAAATTGAGAAGATTCATTGAACTATTGATGGAACGTAGGATTATAATAAATAATTTCTTCAAGAAAAAAAGCATAACAGAGTGCAAAATAGCAAATTTATCTTCAAATAATTATTGTAAGTGCTCAAGTTCTGCATAATATCTGCATTAAGGTCAATCCAAATCCAATGCTTTGAATTGTAATTAGTGTCACCAAGTATTGTAACCTAATTCCTGTATCTTGTCATAGAATATTGTAAACAGGTGTAGCATAGAAGCTGTTGTATTGTGTCAATATTAGTTGTCATGTTAACATAATGGTACATTTTAAGGTTGAATAACGTCAGGTTTATTTCAATCATATAAATGACTAATTATAAATGTAAATTTTAGGTTAGGTTAATTTAGGTTAAATTAAACTTTAAAAAAATAAATACGTCTCATTATAATTTTTTTTATAAAATGATAGATGGCCTGAAAGGTTTTAATAGTCGTCTGCAAGAGGGCAATTATAAAATAAATCATTGTGGCCTATATAATATTACTGAATAAAACAGTAATGAAGTTAAAATAATTTTTATTACGTGCAAACTTAATAAGACCGTCAAGCGATCTATTAGCAGCAGCCGGACAGACAAAATTCATAATTATAATAAAATATGATTTTCACACATCCAATAGGCCTATAGTAACTTCACATATAAAATATATATGAAAATAGTTATATTAAATTGATCTCTGAGTAAGATATCTATAAAACTTGTAGAAAAATAATTAGAAATATAACGTTTTGAAAAAGAATAAAGTATAAACAAGTTGTTATTGTTAAATTTCTATTAAATAAACAATTAAATAATAGCTATTTTTGTTTTATACAAAGATATATCTTATGCACAGTAAACGTAATTCTGTTAAATTTATTCTACAGCAAAAATTAAGCATATACCATAAATATCCAAAAAAGATTTTAAATATTTGGCTGACATATTTAAATTTGTAGTTAATGTGTACGAAAATAATGTTCACAAAGCATTCTTTATGTGTGTAGTGAATTCTTTAACAGGCTGTGCAGAATATTGGACAAGAGTTTAAATTTGTTATAAATCAAAATACCTAACCAAAAATTAATCGGTGAACCAATACTTACCCTTATTTACTTTACAAAATTTGTGGAGAAAAATTGGCAACAAAATGCTATAAACGATCGAAAACCTGACTTCTCCAAAGAAAAGTTTACATTTTTGAATACATTTAAACCAGTATAAATTCATCCGGGAAAAGAATACCATACTTATTTTACCCAATTCTAATACACTTGGAAAACACAATTATTTGAAATTGTGTTGTAATGATTATAAATAATACATTGTAGTAATAATATACATCTTTACTAATATATAATAAAAACCTAACATAAATTCCAACATTAAGATCTTTTCCATTTACGTGGTGTTGAAACAGATACCCTGTAATTAGGTTCGTGTAGTTGGAGTATTAGCTTTAATTGTTATTTCTAATGCTTGACTTGAACTGACTTTAATAACCCTTACTGTGTACAATAACCTCACTATGTACAGAGTCTGGTAGACTGAGTTAGTGTAGTTAGTCGCAGTACGTTTGAACATCAGAAGTTTATATGAAAACATGTTCACAAATTTCACAAATTACATCTATAAATATAGAACATTGTATATTTATAATTAACTTGTATTTTGCAACTGAAACATAGAGTGATATTTTGCCAAATTATTGTTTACACTATTAATTTAAAGAAACTTGATTCATTTTAAAGGGACATTTAATTTGAATAGTTCCTTTTTAAATAGTCCATCCTTTTTATATGAGACTAGTCTAAATTATAACTACAAATGTTTTTTCAGTCCAGTAAATTTAAACAGAGGAGAATTTCACATGTATGACTGCATTTACCACCTCCAATATTTTTAATGTGAGCGATTATTTAACACCCTTTCTCTTCCGCTTTACGTTTCCTATTATTATAAGTTCCATTTAAAAATATTCCTAACTGTGGAGGACTGTTTATCATGATTTGTGTAATGTTGATAAAGACAAACGGGGTTGTATATTTTTCTATATTTATGATTTTAGTTTCAGGTTTAAAAAGTAAATATTCAATTAAATAATAAATGTTATTTTCTATCCTGTTTTTAATATAACATACCAATATTATTAAAAGTCTAGTTCTACATTTGCGGAGTTAACTAATTAATAAAATATTTTCTTAACAGACCTAGTCATACTTTATTTGTTTAGTATTAATTGAAAATATGTTTAACACTTTGTGTGCTGTAAGTTTAGAGACCTGTTCACACAGTTCCATTTACACACCTTGATTTCAACGTAAACAATAAATACTGCTTATATGATTTAAATCAATAATTGTTTATTTAAATTAAAACATAATTCACCTTTACATTCAAATGTTTATGAAACTAAATTATTTGAAAATAAAGATTATGTAATGTAATAAAAAAACTTTAACATATTTTTATAGAAATAAGTGTATTAAATCAAACGCGTTTTAACGATGATGTTGGCATCTTCAGAGAAAAGAATTTAAATCAATTAATTATTGTTTATTAAAATTTTGTAACATAATTCCCCTTAACACATGTATCACATCTAATTATTAAATTAAATTTAACGATTATCTTACGTAATTAAAATAAAAATTGAACACAAATTTTAACAAAAAAGAGTATAACATCAAACGGGATTCAACAAAGATGTGCCATCTTCAGAGAGAAGATTTTATATCAGTAATTGTAACATAAATTACCTTAACATTATACATTGTATCGCGCCTAATTATTTAAAGTTAACTAACTATTATCTTACGTAATTAAAATAAAGGTTGGACATATTTTTTTCAAAATACTTAAATTGAATCAAACGCGTTTCAACGACGATGTCATCATCATCAGAGAGTTGAATTTAAATCTGCTCCTATTCAAGTTTAATTTTAATTTTAAAACATCTTAACAAATCAAGACTCAATATGTATTTCTGTAATATTTACTCTGTAATGTTCTTTTGAATAGACTTTTAGACAAAATTATTTTAAGTTTATTTTATCGAACTATAATACCACAACTGTATTTTGGGCCCTCGCGCTTGTGGCGTCCACCTCGAGTACCGACTTGGTAGGCCGTTCTCCTCCTAATTTGATGGCTCGATAGTGGGAGATTTTGAAATTTGAAGATTTGATACTTAATAAGGCTTCTCCATTTTTATATTCATTAAAAAAAAAAAACTGTTAAAAAACTCTGTAATAGTCAAATATGTATGAAGCTTACTACACTTCAATGCTATTTTTATTTATAATTTTAAAACTCAATAAAAACTGGAAATTTCAATAGTATTCCATTAAATTTGGATAAATTCTGAAATGAATAAACACATATATAAAGGAATTAAAATAAACCTGGTTTTATGTAATAAAGTGAAAGAAATGAAATTACAACTGCAAATTTGATAATAGTATTCGCTTATTATTTTAAAACTGTTTAGAAATTAGAAGTTCCAAGCGTATTACAATAAATTGGGATAGTTTTTAAAAAGAATGATACCATGCACAAGCGATGTACAATTTAAAATAAACCCCTGTATAATGCGTTTTAAAAAATAAAACAAAATTATTGGAAATATTTATTGGTACATAGTCTTACATTAAGTACTCACAGTAATGCGTAATATGCTTCATTTTTTACAGCCATTATTACAATTTTGGTATGGAAACATCTTTCCGCATATGCTGTCAAATTTGAAGTTTAACATTTTTAAAACGACAAGATAGTTTGTCAAAAAATGTTCATTCTTCTAACGTCATTATTAACCAGTTCACATATTATATCATCTCTAATATTTGTTTGTAATCATCATAAATAAGCAACAAGTTCATAAAACTCATAATTTAACCACGCTATTGTTTAGCTTACACGGACTTAGACTTGATCATGACTTTAATAAGGTCAAAGCGATAAGTTATGGAGTGTATGAATGCATGTTATTGATGGTAAACAACTAACAAGAACTTTGGGATAACTAGTCATAACCAGACAATAGGTCACTCATTTCAATCACTACCAACAACTGTGACTGACAACTAATGATTAACAATCAACTTGTTTTGTGAAACTTAACTGAACATTTACAATAAATTGTTATATAAAAATATACAATATATAAATATTTTAAATAATAGTATGTATAATAATTATTTGTAAAGATCTTAGAATCTTTAAAAAAGTTTAACGCTGAAACCTCTTCTTAAAAGGATATTCGTTAAAAGTTTTCGTAGGAGGTTATATTTAATAATCGTACAATATATAAACTTGTTTGTAACTCGTATATAAATAAGCTAATGAAGACTAAGCACGCAGATGGATTAAGAAGAAGACTTTAAGCTGAGGGATTAAATTAGGAGAGGAAAGGCTGAAAACAGGGCAAAGAATGTGGGCGTAACTTACACGACGATTAAAATTGACAGGTGGTTGTTGGTGTTAAGTAAGGTTAGGTTAGGTTAGGTCAGGTTAGGTTAGGTCTTAGAGACAGTTTTCTCTATGAATGGCTCTAAAGAAATGAGCTGGAAGTTTGTTGTATATTAGGAACTGGGTAAAAGCAAACATATTAGGAGTCATTTAAGGGCTGCTGGTGGTGCGAAAAGCGTTCTTCATCTTTTTAGGGGGGAAAAACTCATTATAATAACTCTTATCCAATTACCAAAAACACATTTTTCACCTTTACGCAAAACTAGTGTAATGCGATTCCAATTTGATACAACCAATATTATATTAACTTACGGCCTAAATATCAATATCTCTGTAAAATTGACTTGGTTCTTTTACATCTAAATTTTGTAAACTTTAGGGTGGGTTGTTATCACAATGCTTCAAAAATATATTTCATTTGGAAACATAAATTATTTATATAAATAATTTGTTCTAAAACAAATAAATATTATATAAGTAAACATGTGTTTCTTGATGTTCACTTACCTTGCAATTAGTTGCACGATGCCATTAATGCACCGCAAACGGCGCTCAGTTTCATTAATATGCGTTGAATACAGTGAGGTCTTTAAATTACGTTTAAGTCCGCACTAAACATATCAATTCAAACCAATCTTCCACCTACATGAAACTATTTACAGGGTTTCCGTAACAAAATCAAGTAATGGGATTCGAACAATAGTTTATAATTTTCAATGATTAAATAGTATATATATAATTATATAAATATATATATATATATATATATATATATATATATATTAATGGTTATAATAATAAAAACCTTCGTCGTAGGCATATATATTAATGTTAGTAAATATACAAACAATATAATAATGGTTTTAATATACCCCTAACCACAATCACTAGGAACAATAAATAAAACACAATTATTCTAGTTCTCTAATTCTGTTAGAGGAATAAACAAAATATAGTACAATAATTGTGTTTTATTTATTGTTTCTAGTGATTGTGGTTAGGGGTAAATTCATAACATTATTGTGAATTCACCACAGTGCTCAAAAAGATTGTATGCAAACAATATAATATAATCTATTCAGGAATCAAATATAAAAGACAATTTCAAAAAAAAAAGATTAATTAACTTATAAAGTATGAATTTAGAGAAGTAAGGTATTGTCTATTTTTAAATAAAATAATAACATTTATTTACCACCATAAATTCAAACATTGCCTTCCATTGTAAGAGATATTCTTGAGGTCAAAAGTCAAGTTTACAACTACTTGGAGTGATGTAACTATCTAGTTCCAATACAAACTAAATGATTTATTCTGACACAATAGTGTGTTTACAACAATAAACGCAAACACTAAACCGTATTATATTGCATAATGAAAATATTTGAGATGTTAAAGAGATTATAAAGTATTAGTTTCTAAACTACTAAATGTATACAATCGTATAATATTGTTACAAACACTCGTGTTCGGTGATATAAACAAACAAATCTATTATAACTATATACAGAGTGTACAATAATTCGTGATACATCTTGATATATTTTTAATGGATTGCTATATCACGTAAAAACCTCTAGTATACATATTACAACACTTTTTCTGGTGTTTAATGGGGTTAAATTTTTCCCCTTTTGAAAGTGGGGTTAAATGGGGCACCTTTCATAGTAGTAGTCATTAAATAAACGAAAGATGTCTACTTTACACCCACGCAATAAGTTTAGCAATGATTTAACACCTGAAGAATTGTTATAATACTTATATTACGACTTGTTAATCAACCTATACACTTTACAGATAATATATTTATTTACGAAATCGTAGTATATATAAACTTACACTTTGAAATACATGTTTTAGTGATAAAACCACAACAGAATATACACTTAAAATTAGCAACACTTGTAGAAACTTAATTCACAGAATTAAACGATTTTATTTTCAATTAATTGTGGAAATTGGAAAATATTTATTCAAATCAGAATACTAATCTTTTTAGAGGTCAGATTAATGAATATCAGTTGATTCATATATATTGTAATGGTGTATGTGTACATTTTTTATAGTTTTTGTTCACATATTTGTTAGATTACGTGTTTCAAATTATAATTAATATCTCTTTATGAATTTTTTTGTATAATCTGTAGAGAAGAGAAGACTCGTAGATCCAATATAATTACCTATAACAGGTAAATCAAATGTATAAAATAATATATATCACTCGATGGAGGTTTCTATTAAAGATTATTGTTTTGCCACCCTCCCCAAATCCCCAATTTCGTGGAACAGGTAAAAATATCTCATTTGCCAAAAAGTAGTTTTGTATAACCAGAAGGCACATATAAAATATATTGTTTTAATCTTTTTTGGTTATCAAGATATTGAACCGGTCCGGGACTTTTGGGCCAGACGGTGTATATTGTAGATAACGTATGAAGAAAATAATTGAGAGTGAGAGGAGTAGTAGTGACTGAATCAGATCTCGTCATATAGCCATGTTACTTCAATAAATTGTTTCATTGTCGCTTGATAGATTCATAGATGTGCTGTTCTACTCCAATATTAAGCTCTCTTCTCTATATATTTGTCAATTTCGAAAATATATTTTCTATATCACAATAGCAATAATAAATATTGTTATAATATATATATATATATATATATATATATATATATATATATATATATATATATATATATATATATATATATATTTCATTTTACATTGTCTATTTAAAGTATTGAAGTTTTCTTGTTAGACACCGTTGTTACATTCTGTAATAAAAATAATTGTTCGTGGTAAATTTCTATTATTTGACAATTTAAACATTCAAAATAGACAATTAACTTAATTTATATCTAGGAATATTTAGTTATTATTATTGAGAAATAAAATTACATATTGCTGACTTAATTCACAGTGTTATATAAGAGATGGTGAACATTATAATAAAAGAATTTCATATTAATAAAAACATTTATTGATGTCAGTTGTAACAAAAAAAATTACAAAACAAAATATAATGATACAATTTAAATTTTCGACTTTTATTTATAATAAATCAAACAAATTACGTCGTTATTCACATATTTTCATTTATTATAATGATCACGATACATATCTCCAAATAATCCAGTTAAGACGAAAGATATTTTAAAACAAATTGTTAGTAAGTTATAAAAGTAGTAAGAGCTATTGGAAATAATATTGGATACTCAATATCGTCGAAATGTTAGACTACAAGTATTAAATGTTATTGTTTTTCTCCGCAATAATTTTAAGCGGATTTGTAAAGTACAGTAAACATTTTTTTTTTTTTGTAAATATAAGAGTTTTGTTGCTGTGTTGTGTATTTCTACAAAAACTGTTATGCACATAACAATCCCCTACATGAGATATGCCAATATTATTTAAATAGGTTATGTATTGGATTCTTTACCTAAGATTTGGTAATAGAAATATATTTGGGAGCAAGGCTCGACGTATTTACCTAGTCAATAATAACATTATTAAACATGTCCTACTTTAAAGACAAGCTCATGGACAAAGTCCAATATATGTGGAAGAGACATTGAGTGAAAGTTTAACATTTTTCTTACTACTACATTCTGCTAAAATGTAGATAAAGTGGCATTGTTTACTCCAGATGAATTCAGCATTATCTTATATCTGGTGATTATGCATTATACATTGTAGAAATCTATCTACTCACTGGTATTCATCAAGTTATCTCTATTTATTGTGACTATTTAACTAAAGTTAAACAGATAGTTTAAATTATCCTACAATTTGAAGCACCACTTGGAACATGAATTTTGTACATTTTAATATTTTAAATTGTGTAATTTATTTTTGCATGTTATTTTTTTTAAATATTATTACAAAAAACCGTAATATTATATTTTCTTCTAATTTTTAAATTGTGTTGAATATTTTTATTATTTGGGGTCACAACTAAAAATGGTTTTTCTTCTCTATGCTGGAAAACAAATTGGTTTTATTAAATTACATTTTTCTTTCACAACATTTTTTATCAAATGTTTACATTATCTTATAATTACATTTCCCCCTATATTTTATTTCTTATGCACATTACTAAATAAAAGCTTAACAAAGTGAATACAAATGAAATTACTCAAACAAATACGTTATGTAGTTCAATGTTGCTATAAATCTCTGCAACATAATTCTCTATTGAAATACCTTGTGCTAATTACTGGACACATAGCCTAGAGGGTATACATCCACTTGTTAATCCTTGAATTCGCTTTGAAACAGCGGATCGTTCATATAGTATATTAGATTTGTTACAATGTAACAATTTAATCAAACGTTAACTGCACTTTGTGGTTTTTTTTAAAACATTAAAGGTCTGCTATATAAAAATAAACCCACAGTTGAAGCTTTTAATTTCAGTCTTCAATAATTTTGTTTTTATTGTAAATATTGCTGTGTTTGTTTTTCATATGTTTTTACTTTATATAGGAAATATGTTTTGAATTTTTATATAAGTACAAAATCTTCATTTTATAAATGTACTAACGTAATAGCTATAATTTTCTTCAATCCGTGGTTGGAGCTTTGGAAAAAAACATATGTTTTTACATTGAAGAAATCGGACGAATCTATTTATGTTGATGTTAAGAAATTTAAAATTTTACGAGGGCGTTAATTTTTCATATATCAGATCGAGATGTTTGGAGCAATTCTGATCTGCACCAATCTTTTGAACTGAGAGGCTCTGTATTTGAAAAAATATCACGAAAACCGTAAAATTCAGAATTTTTTAAAATAGAAAATACCATCAATTTTTCATCTGGGTGGGTGTATTTTAGTGTTCAGGGATAGGTGTGTCAGAGAGTTTCTACAATGAATGTGATCAGTTTATTTTAATTTATTTTATCGTTTTCAAATTTAACATTAAAGAAAGTGCATTAATTTAAGAAGAGTTATTATTAAAACTATAAATTTGAACTTTTTTTTCTAAATAGTTGAAACCTAAGAGTTTTTTTAGTTATAATTCTTTAACACATAATGGTAAAATAATGTAATTTCGGTATTTTGCTAAATAAAATGTGCGTCCATATTTCAAGAAGTAGTTTATTCTGTTTACAGTTTCAACAGACTGGGTAGCCCACTCATAAAACTGTGTAAAATATTTCAGTATAAGATAATTTATAACAATGTTTAAGCAGACACTATAGAAATTAATAAAATTGTACTCAATCATTTACAATTTTATCTGATTGTAAATAAATGAAGTCTTGCTAAATTACACTTTACACAATTTAATTATATAAACAGGATACTGATAAAAAAATATGACATATTTTTTCTGTGCCTCTTTAATTAATTTTATTTCTAACAAATAATTAGGGCTAGTTCAGTACTTATAGTTTTTGTGAAACTGTTTCTTAAATATCAATGTTTACTTACGGGAAACATTACACTGGACTAACATATTGTCTGAAAAATTATATATATATATATATATATATATATATATATATATATATATATAATATATATATATATATTTGTTTTTACAAATTTACCTATACATTTAAGAGACTAAATTTTAGGAAGTTATGAAATATTGGTTCAAATGATTAGGGTAAAATTGTATAACCCCTTACGAACTCAAACGAGACTCGTCAATAGCGAAGTAACAAAATAGACCAACCGAACTTAACTCAAGTTCGATATTATTTTGGAGACATAAGATTAAGAATAAAATGGCATGCCCCTAAACATTTGCAAAATTCCGTCATATGTGTTTAAGTTACTTACATTAAGTAACAAATATTGAAATGTCCCATAATTTCATAGAATTAACTTTTACTGATTAAAATATCACATATCATGTAATTTATTTTCACTTATTGGCAATAATTCCTAATCTATAAATTTACAAACTGAGTTGTAGAATATGTCTTGTTAGTTTATGAATTAGTTTTAGTGAGAGTGTATGTAACTTCTGTTTCTGTTAGGGACAGTTTGTGAAAGTAAACTACTAAAGTAGGTCTTTAAGATAGAGAATGTCCGATACGCGTCGATAAATATAAATAATAAGACAATAGTGGGATTTGCAGAAGATGGTTCTATAATTAATTACTATCACCTCTTTTAGAAACATTACACTCCATCCCAAATTGAAACAGTTAAGCCGACCATCAAATATAAATCTGTTCTGCTTTATAGATTTACATTTATGTATTACAATAAGTTACAACTTAGGTTTTATTGGAAAATTAAACTTTCACTTGCATTACATTGTTTCAAGAGAGAATAGTTTTCTAGAATGCGTAAAACTTAAGTCGTTACATAATGGAATCCTTATATACACAAATGGTTGTCCTGCAGTAACTAAGGCAAATGTGTCACCATAGGAAAGTAAACTTTAAAATTACGTTAGTTTCAAATATTTATTTATCTGATTGTTATTTTATGACAATATAAATTCTACTGTTTTATTTTTATCGTTTCTTCATCAAATATTAAAGTTTTAACTATTATTAGCCTCATGTGAATCACCAGAGCACTATGGTGAATATACAATCAAATAAAATACCCCAAAACCACAATAAAACACCAACAACACAAATACTGTATAGTTATGTTTATTCTACTGTATATCCATTTCAATCATCAGAGGTAAAATACACGCTAACCTTAATAACTACAATTAATACTGCAGCAAGGTAAATCAGTTTATTTATATATTTTTCATACAATGATTTTAAATGTTACTCCATTAGTTAAGTTACTCTTATTTTTATGGTTTCATTATCAACCATATAACCACATCATGTATAGAAGATAGCAGGGGTTGACACGCCCATTGACATGATTTGTGACGATCCCAATTGTGATTGGCCGAGGGAATCAGATGATGGGCGGGAGGGAACACCTCGCTGCAGTAGTAATTGTAGTTATTAGGCTTAGTGTGTTTTATACTTCTAAAGATGACAACAGTGCTATTGAAATGGGCATACAGTAGAATAAACATAACTCTACTCTCTTTATGTAGTTAGTGTTATATTGCGGTGTTGGGGAATTTTCTTTCATTAATATTAGCCTATTTTTTTCTCTCTCTTTTCAAAAGACTACATTGGAAATATCGTTTTCACAATTTTATTTTATTTTTCTGGATTTCAATAGGATTCTATATGAATTCACTATAATTCTCTAAACCAAATTGATGTTAGTTTTCACCTAAATTTTTGTGGCTTCTAAAGTTCTTACTACGACGACTGACGGATGGTGGGTCGAAAATCACTTTTTCGGTTTTCTGGTGATATAAAATGTAAAGATCACTTTAAAAAAGTGTAAATAAAATAGTAGGTAAGTAAAGAGAAATATCATAACTTACTGATACCAAATGGCGGAGACTTGCTGCTCAAAACAACATTTAACTACAACAAAGAATCATTCTTATCGGTTAGTTTTGATATACGTAAACGATTATGTTTATTAAATGTATTTGAGATTATTTGAAAATCCGAAATACATTAGTTTATTTACTATTTTCAAGCTTGTGGTCTGAGAGCTATTGTAGAGGAACGTTACAGATGCTCCAAGACAAGGCTTAGGAGTTACAATCACAGTTAATCCCCTATTACTTGTACCTAATTACAGGAAGTCTCTCGCTCATACGATGTAATACATCTTGTAATTGGATCTTAGTCTCTCAACTCAGTACGACCACACAGAGTGTAAATTAGAATGTTGTGGTAATGGGGTTATTTTTAAAGACATGATTATATGCTAAGTGTTTTTATTATATTAGATAGTGATTATTCAGATTTTACCTTTTCACAGATATTGCTTTAATATATTTTTCTTATAATTAATTGAATCATATTACGAAAACACACTCTCAAATTTATGCTTTTTAAAACATTTGCATTGGTAAATTAGTTACGATGTCAAATTACAATAAAAGATTGTTGTTTTAAGTCTTGATATAGAGGAAACCTTCATCGTTTATACTTTAGTATAATTAATCAATTGTAGAGGAAATAATTTATTTTATAACAATGATTTATATTGCATGAACGACTTATTTTATAAAAAAGGTTCTTTACATTTTATAGATATTAAAAATCACCTATTTTGCACTTAATGAACATCTGTTAATAAAACACAAGTAACGTTTAAATCTTTTTAGTGATCAATTTAATGACTCGTTTATCATAACTAAAATATTAACTAGTTTCGGTTAACACCACGCACTCATATTGTATGTAAATCTATTATAGATAATTGAAAACTCGTAGCAAATAAAAACATTAGTTATAATTTTAAAACCAAATATTCTAGTTTTACAGTCCGCATAATTTAACAGTTGTCAATAAGTATAGGGACAGTTAAAAAAGTTTTAAATTATTAAAGCTAAAAAATAAAATTTTACAAAAAACTATTCGTTTTAAAAACACCATATTTTGGAATCCTAAGGTAAATTCAATGCCAACCCAAAATGGGATGTTTTTGGGGTGAGGGAAGTGGAGGGGAGGGGGCAACTCAAAATTGTCAAATTTGAAACCTGATCGAGTAATAGTTCAATTTAAATGTCTTATTTTATAGAAAATTACTGTGTAAACTAGAAGTCGCTATTTTGCTCTAGTTCAAAATGCGACCGGTCAAATATTCAAATCGTTAAAAATTAGCTCTGAGAGAATAAATTTTGAGTTTAAATTAAAAAGTTACAGTAATGGAAATTCTTGGTCAAACTAGAATAAAATAATAGTGAGTTTTTGCTATTTTAATTTCGTCTCCTTATTATTTTCTTTAGAGTAGTTTATGAAATAAATCAAATTTTTATATATTTTCCCGGCCGCCATTTTGGATTGTAGTAAAATAGCGACCTCTAGTTTAGGTAGTTACTTTCTCAAACCTTAAAAGAACAATGAGTACTGTGGTGAATTTTATATCTGCAAAGTCCACTACCACAAGTTGGGTACAATCACACAACGCAAATAAACTTTTGGCAAAATTGTATTAGCCTAAGTTATTACAGTTCCCTGATGTAAATTTCGGTAACAAAGTGATGATGATAACATGGTTTCCCAAATGTATATCAGCGAACTGTAATAACATAGGCTAATACAATTTTGCTAAAAGTTTATTTTTTGTTGTGGTTGTGTGCATAACTTGTTGGAGAGATTTTAGTGTTTACAGTAATAACTCGTTGAGCTTCACATTTGAAAATGAGGATTTGCCTCCGAAAAACTCATTTCGGAATGGGATTGAATTTATCTTATAATTCCAAAATAAGGTGATTATACTCCGATTAATAATTCAAAACTTTCAGCCATTTTCCTTTTAAACTTTTAAAGTTCTGTAATCGCCCCGAATCTTTTTGATACCTGATATATTAGCGTGTGAGCGACAGAAACAAGTATAATTCAACGAAATACTTATTAATAATAAATTACAAAACAGTTACGTGAAGGTTTAAAAATACAAACATTTTAAAGATTTTATAATATTTAATTTTTTCTTTCTATACCGTCCGTCGTAAACTATTTATGTTTTAACCTGTTTTAATTTCAGGAATACAAGTTATATAATTATAGTTGTTTCCTCTAAATCTTAACTTTAACTATTAAGTTGGGAGGAACTCTATTGTCTAAATAATAAGAAACACCTGTTTTACAATACCAACTAAATCTTACTTTCAACTAACTTTGTGTTAATTTATTAACCCGATTCAAACTACTTCTGCCCTTTATAAAAGATGAGGTATCTTACAAGTTTTCTCTAGCAAAAATATAAGTTTGAGAAGTGGTATTTGATATACGTTCAGATGTAATTTTAGTACTTCCGAATAATAAATTTAACTTCTAAACTTTTTAATTATGGTTTATTTCAACTACAACTAGGCTAATGTAAAAGTTTCGAGATAATGTTATGATGAGGTAATAAAACGATTAGTGTTAGGCTTAATGTCTCTCTATGAAGTGAAATATAACATTTGTTTGAGTTTAGCTAGTTGTACAGGGCCAATTGCTAATAATGAATTACATGAACCTTTAAATACACTAATCCAGTTTCAATGCGCTAATTAATTATGAAAATATTTTCTATTGTATTATGCACAACTGAATGGCTTTTTAAATAGTACATATTTAAATCTAACAGTTAACAATAGACACTGATGTTGGAAATACTTTAATTGTTTAAAACATTTTAACACTTTACAAAGACTATGTTTCTTACAGGTTTCAGATTATTAAAGAGTGTTTAAATTTAAAACTAGATTTAACTTTACTACTACTAGAAGAACTCGTAACTTATAAACTTGTATAATTATTTTTTCTTCCAACTGTAATTAAGCTAAATTAAAAGTTTTGACAGAATGTGATAATAGTGAATATTGCTCTACAGTCACGATAATCAAGTTATCTGGTTTGAGCTATTATCTTATTCTATTTTTTTAACTCTCAGGGTATGTATGACTCAGTGAGTGCGGGTGCAGCGGACCTGAAGATCTTAGTTGTATATACACCTTTCTTAAAGTAATTTTAAGTTTAATCCCTTTCTTTCATCTTTCGTAACAAGTGTCTCTTGACCAACACTTGTTCTCTTCCGACCCTGTCACTATTAAAATAACCGAGAGTTAGCTGGTATTTATTTTATCTTCATTTTTTATAATGCGATAACCAAATATTTTTATTGATAAATATGGGTTGTAAACATTTATCACTTGGGGGTATTAGTGATGTGTCATTAAATCGTGGATGAAATTTGTATATCACCAATAACGGTGAAATTACTGGAGACAGGTGTTACCGGAAAACAATAAATAAAAAAGTAGTATATACATATATAGCGGAAATGGTAAATAGTTTTTAACGACAAAATAATAATAGAGCGTATTGTTTTCTTAAAACCTACAAAGGGGAAATTTTGTTCGTCGTGTATGGAACATAAATCGAGACTGTATTTTGCGAAGTAAACTTAAATGTTATATTTTATTGAACAAGGTTTATGAATGACTGTTGGAATTGTGTGGATGCATTAAGAAAAGTTATTCTCATTAAACTCTGATATTACATTCCTATGAGCTGCATTCTAACTGCTAGCAAATCATACCATACGAGAACTCATTGCTATTAAATAAAATATCACAATACAATTTACATAAAATTTGATTTAATTTAACATTTTCAGGCTACATTTGTAAGCATCAGTCATAGTGAAGAATTTTTTATTATTTATTTAGTTGTAAATATAATTACAAGTAGTTTTATAGTCATATACATATTTCCTTTATGATATTTCGTACAAACTTTTAGCATTAAAGAGATGGAAGTACAAAATTTAATTTATCTTTCCTATTGCAAACGTTGTATAAAATATGCAGGTTGTATGTTGGGACTCACAAGAGAAATGTAAATTAATTTCCTGCAGAAAGTACTCATGGCCTAATAAACTTTCCCCTTTTTGAAATGTTTTACTTATTTAGGCGAAGTCTGAATTCTTAACTCAGAGGATACTTAATTTTTATAAACGTAAAACATGTAACTTTCCATTAAGTGTTAATCTCTTAACTTTTAAAATCGAAAAGTACAACGCTGTATTCATAAATGATGTTACAATCAAATCCATAAAAATATGTGAAAAATGTTTTCATTCGTAAAAAGTAAAACAAGAATAACGAGGTATAGTTTCAATAAATTTTATTTCATTTACGATCAATAATTTTTCAATAACATTTTTCCATAAGTATTGTAAATTGGAAAGGAAATATTTATTACGATTTGTAAAATATTTGAATACGTTACGAAAATTGTTTGATCAAAAGTTTGCACTGCACTACATTTTGTAAATTTTATAATTTATAATTTTGAAAACGAAGATTATAATAAATTGAATTTACGAAAATGTAAACTTGCACATCGACTAGTTTTAAAATTTAATATTAAATTATACTTAAAGTATAGGTTTCATTCTATAACCTCTTTGGCAAATAGTTTATTAATTTTTTTTTTAGTTGATTACATCGTTTCACAGTTCTATTATATTTATATATTTTATTGTAAATACGTTTTATTAAACAAAATATTAGTTAAAATATTTTGTAGCTTATACTTTTTTATTTATTTACCTTTTTAGATATGTATAGCACACCTTTGATAGGTGTTTCACTACTTACCGGTTGCTGATGAACAAAGCTCTGCTATATACGTCTAAGAAGGTAAATGTATAATTTCTACCAGCAAGCTGTAAGAATAAAATTGCAAAATATATACTCTATTGTTTACTTTTCCTATAACTTACACAAATGTAGACATTTTTTAATCTTTCGGTATATCCTTAGAAGAAATTTAAGCAATGAATATGGTATGATGACTGTATGAGTATATAACGTCAAAGTCATTATACGTTTAAAAACAAACCTTACTCAAACTGATAATAATAACTGATAAAAAAAAGTACTCAAAGTGATAGAAACTGATAAAACAAACTGATAACAACTGATATACAAACATACTGTTATAAATAAAAATCTGTAACTTTATTTCTTCTTTAAACGTCAATTATTTATAATTTAAAATCGAATTTATCTGATATTAGACTGAAAATTACTTTTATTATGAATATTATCGTTATTTGTCTTCATTTGTAATCATAGTTTTAAAATCTATCTTTTTATATTGCCCCACCAATTTTACATACGTGTTACTTTTGCCGTGAAAGTTGTCAGTATTTTCTTACGTATGTAAATTTTAAATTTGCGTTAAATTATTATCCAGTTAATTATTTATATGTTGTGAGTTATGTTTTTCCTTACCTTCAATACAAATTAATTCGTTGCATCTAAAAATACTTACACGTTAAACATATTTTATATACCCTATTTGTTTATGATAATATTAGGACAAAATATTTTCCTTGTATATGAAACATAGACAGAAGTATTGTGGCCTTGATATCTCAAGAAGTTGAGCTGCGTCTACTTTTTGACTGAAGTGCTTCACAAATTAATACGGTTCAAAGTGGGATCATACAGGCAGAGAGAACTTGGAGAATGAAAACTTTTCTGAGAAGGGTAATAAATCTTTTCTTAAAATATTTCTCTACCCTGCGATTTCAGAAAACACTGAGAATCTCACATGGGTGTAGTGTGAATGGCACTGGATCTCACATAAACTATTAGAATGAATAAATTAATGTTTGTTGATGGAATCATAGAATAACTATTTTACTTATATGCAAAGTAAACTGATTGAAAATGTTATTAAAGATAATATGTGTGTGCAACCTAGTATAAATCATCCAATTATAAACCAAAACCGCTTATACATTTTCAATAAAAATAATCCTAACTCTTGGATTAAGACACAAGTGCCTTTGATTTTTATCATGTTCAATTAGTGTCTGTAAATTTCCTCTAATTTAAATAAAAATTCTAATTAAAAGAAGAAATTATTTTATTGACATTGTTCGACTATATTTATTTTGTACACTTTAATATTTGTATGTGAAACATTTATTTCTGACATGTACATGTCATTAATAAAATATTTATCGATTAATTGTTGCTTAATTGAATAATTGGTGTTTGTTCACAATTGAAGGTTTTACTCTTTTCGTTGTCCCTCGACTCAAAATATACTCTATGAGAATTATATATATTTTAGTTGTGTAAATTTTATATTCAACCGTGAATTCTATTGTGGCACATGGTTGAGAAAATTCGTAGAACAAACTCCCAAGGTTACGGAGGTTCCAACCCGTGTGATGGTCATTTACATTTTATTAATATACTTCAAGATTTTTATCACATTCACATCAGTTTCATTTCATTCATTTATTTTTCATGGGGGCAATAAAATTGCATACTAGTCAAAATTTCTAAGTACATTACAAGACACTCAAATACATATATAAACACATTTTAATAAATGATCACTAATCAAAACAATGAACAATTTTGTAAAAAAGTAGAGGAATTATATAACAAACAAGTAATCATAATACAAACAAATAAATACTTGAACACTACGACATTCAAGTTTATACATTTCCATCCACTGCCGTTGATAAAATATATTGTATTGCAAGCGTCAACAAAAGCCACAACAATATGTTTGTCCCTATCGAGAATTTGGTCAGTCTCTCTGCCAATTATGGCTGTGGAAGTCCCCACCAAATAATAGGATACAGAAAGGACTCAGACTGTGTTTAAAGACTTTTGTCCAGAAATTATTTTAGTTAAATCTAAACAAGTTTAAAAGTTAAACAATTTGCAGCATAAAAACTAATAAATAATATAATATAAACAAATAAATACTTGAACACTACAACATTCAAATTTATACATTTCCATCCACTGCCGTTGACAAAATATATTGTATTGCAAACGTCAACAAAAGCCATTACAACATATTTGTCCCTATCGAGAATTTTGTCAGTATCCCTGCCAATTATGGCTGTGGAACTCCTTCACCGAATAAAAGGAGCCAGAAAGTAGTAACTCCCTCAAACTGTGTTTAAAGTCTTTATTGTCCGAAACTTGTTTAATCATAATGAAGAAACTAACTTCAACATCATTCAAATAGGTAGTATACAAAGTCCTGTTATATATATATATATATATATATATATATATATATATATATATATTTCACTTATCCAAGCTTTCCATTACGCGTTGGTAGGTACAATCTATGTAAAAGGATTATAAACATCCGAGAATATACGTTACAGTTTAAACTACGAAAAGAAACTCGGATTGCCAGATTTCCCTAAGGACGGGTATGAGGAAAAAGGGGTTTCCCAGACATGACTTGTAATTACACCGAGCTACATGAGTCTGAGGCTCTGTCTATATTCTGATATTTAAGCTAACAGTATTGCGTTTACATTTCATTACTAAACCAAACACTTAGCATTTTTAATGTAGCTAATTCATAATTCAATTATTCAAATAGAGAAAGCTATATTTATTTAATTTTACTCAAATATTCTGTCCAGTTAAAAGATTAATTTCTCTAATTAAATATTTAACTTTGCGTAAATATATAATATTTTTAAGTTTGTTTACTAAATTTAAAATGGTGTTTTTATTCTCATGTACTACATGTGATGAAGAATGACAGAGTTTCTTAGACATGTCGCCGATCTCCGATTTTTTGAGTTGTTTATTCTCAGTATTTGTTTGTATTCCGTGTCTTGCCATATTTTTCTTTGATAATTAAAGACAAACAACCCTCAGTCATCATCACCTTATAGGGAAAGAACATAAAATGAAGACCTGAAGCCCTTGAATTCTCTAATTACTTATAGTTGGAATATAACAACAAATATTCAAGAGATGACTAGCATGAAAGATTTTAGAAATTAATCTAACCCAAGATATTACATAAATAGAGGTGTAGATTCAGCTAGGCTCCCACAGGGTTGTCTAAGTCACTGGGGCAAGCTTATTTCCTTGCGTAAGCTTTGATTTATATGAAATACAAATATTCTTCTATAAATACGAAAATAAGTTCACTTATCCTATAGCTCTAATGTAATTGAGTTTCGTAGATGGCTTTTTACAAGATTTTTAGAAAGGCTTCGATATACAAAAAACAAGACGATAAATTAGTCACATTATAGCACAACCACAAATATAATTAATAATATTTATACGCACATCTTAAGACAACATAGGTACACAAGATCATTCAAAAATTAGTTCTAACCTAAAGGAAATATTACTTATGAACAAAAGTCTAATACAGGACAAATTAACAAATATTTAATTTACAGATTGAACTACAGTTCATGTTCATGTGATAAATTTTACGCGGGACATACAGGCGATATAAAGAACATATTCAGGCATTAAAACATCCTGAAAAAAAAGTTCGCAGTTCACTTTGTAAGTTGTGATCACACATACTGCAGCATAAATCACAAGATGCGAATATTGTTAAATGCAAAAAAAAAAAAAAATTATATGAACCGCGTAGAAGTTAATCACATTTATAAAATGGAATAGAACATCCAACTAGACTCTCAAATGACAAGAAATTGTTTGATGCAACCTCCACCTATGAACTAATAAGCCAGCTAAATAGATTACTGAATTCAGCTGAAACTCAGAGCACTATATAACGCCGGCACGGACACATGCAAAGAAAATATTATTATTTTCCCGCGATTGATAAAAATGTTGTTGTACTGTTTGTTTTTCGTTGTGAATGTTTGTCATTGTGTGTTTTTAATCACCTGATGATTGACAAATAACGTCCGAAACACGTGGTGTGTAATTAAGAAATTAATTTTAAGAAAACTTTTATTAATTGATGTACATCTGCTAGATGTATTTTAGTTTTATCAAGTTTAGAAAATGACACGGACCAAAACAGTGTAACTACCTTTTAAATAATTTTGTATTTGAAATTTTTCTAACCTATATGATTTTCGAAAAAATATAATTCATATTAATGAAATTATCTAGTAATTAGTAACTTTTAAAATTTATTTTTAACTAGATACAATTTAACTGCACAAAAAAATAACATTAGGCCTACTCTTCATGATTAATTTTGAAGAGTTTCTCTACAGCTGCGAAATATTATTGGTTCATTTTATTTTTTAATACATCAGTGTCCTCTATATATTTCAAGTCGTTCTTGTCTTCTAAACTTGATCTAACTTTTTACACTATATTTGTGTAGTAACCACCATTTTAAAACCAATAAAAATATACAAATCTTGTACATACGAGTGTATCGTTTATCATAGTTTCAAAGAATCTGTCTAAATTTTATTGGTAGGCGAATTTGTCTGTAACTATGTAGCAAACAATAATATAGAAGTCCAAACGGCAAATTCCAAATGTCACATGGTTGAGTTAAACAACACTTCATTTCACCCAGTCAGTTAATAAGCTTATTAATAAATGACATGATATAGATATCTGCGCCTTTGAGGCCTTTTTTTTATAATAGCGCAGAGCAGACTATTATAAACACAAACTTGTATTAAATAACATTTTGTTAATTATTTTAAATTATTACAAAAATTATTTCAATTGTGTATTATACTGTATAGCAACTGTGGTCTTTTACATGTTTATCACAAATATTAAATGTAATTTGCTATATATATATATTAAATGTATTGGTTAAAAAATTGCGACTCATTTTTTAATCGGCAATGGTTCTTCCAAAATTTTAATCGAGTTTGAAAAAGATATTATAATTTATAAGGAATTTAGTTATAATAGAACACTCAAATTTCAGAGATCGTAATCAATAGAAATTTATTTTGGTGTAGGTCAATATTTAAATTATTTAACTTAAAAAAATGAAGCTAATGTGTAGCTCATTTTATGCATTTAATGGTCGCTCATCCTGATTTTTATAACTCTTCTTATAAAGACTATATACATCGTCAAATCATAAGTGTTATCATTTTGGTTAACACATAGTGCAAAAGAAGACGTGACAGCATTGGTTATCTAGGTAATATTAGTTACTTATATATTTGACTAAATATTTATTATCTTTGTCTTAACATAAATAAGAGAACTGTTGTATTTAATGACTATAAGTGAATAGGTTTGTATTGTCCAGTATACTTACATTAGCGTAGTACAACCACAATACTTGGAAGTGTAAACAGCAGATACAAATAAACCCTTACACAATCGTAGCTCGGCGTAATTACATGTCTGGGAAACCCCTTCCTCTCCGCAACCCTTTGGGAAATCTGGCAATGCGAGTTTCCTTTAGTCGTTCAACTGTAATACGCAGTTTCAGAAGTTTATATACCACAATCCTTTTAAAAAGATTATTACTACCAAAGCTTAATCACTAGCAGTCCCCCATCCAAGTAATAACCACGCTCAATGTTGCTCGATTTCGGTCATCAGTCGAAACATTGTGTTTGCCATGTAGGCCTACACTTAACGTAAGTATAATCACCTATGTGATCCATTTATAGCCTCCATAATAGATTTTTTTGTTAATTGATGTGATTATCAGGAAATATGTACTGTGAAAATAATTCAAATATGAAAAAGATTAAATTGATTTGCTATTTTATACCACGAATTTGCATAGTTATTAATTCTCCAAAATAGGATTATTGTTTTTATAATAATTTTTATGATTATGGAAAGCCTTAATAATGTTTAAAAACAAATCATTAACCTGGTATTTGAATATACGCAATGATTACTTAGAATTAGTATTTTTTCCTCTAGAATTTACTAACTTATACCTTTTAGTTCTTTGTATCTTCTTTGAAGAAACAGAGAAACAGAGCAAATACATAATAAACAGAATAAATGTATGTTTATTCTACTCTAACGACAAACGAGAACAATTTTGAAACAAATTTAATAAATCATTCATAGATCACAGGGTTGATTAGATTGTTGTTATCTATCGTCCAGGACACTATGAGTGCAGGCGTGTCACGTCCGAGGGTCTACATCTATTTTATGTAGTTTTGTAACCATAACCTAACCCTTGTTTTTTTTAAACCATGACACTATTAGAGTATTCGGGGGGGGGGTTAGGGGTATAAACAATTCTATTTTTAAAATTCTTTATAAGGTGATGATGACCGAGAAAGAAAAGCGACGATGAATGAAGTTCTTCTCTTTATAAGAGGAAGGGGAAAAAACATTTTATTATACCTTGGGATGGTTTAACAAATTATAGAATGATTCATTCAGTCACAAAAATATAACAAAAAATATAAAATAATGTGGCTATATTCAAACATCAGAAATTGGTTTTAAAAAAATACCTTTTTATCGGAGACTTTTTTTTGTATTAAATTAATAAAAGACTACTTCCTTTCCGTTTTGAATCTTGTTTCTGATAATATTCTCAATAGTTTATCATTAGAAATCACATTTGCGTAACTTCTAAATTTTAAAAATAGTTTTACCAGCAAGAATGTATTACACTTTTTGATAGATTTTACACACGTTTGTAGTTTTATAATTCATTGCATTCCAGTAAAGTTACTAAACCTAAATAACTACTGATTGAAAATATTCAAAATTGTCTGATTATCTGTAATTCTTAAATGAGTATGAATCGGCTCAGCTATCATTAAATCTAAATTAAAATGGTGACATAGTAAAACATGGTAAATATATAATAAAACAACTAAAAATCAAATTATAGACCAATCACTTTAGTCTATCTGCTGATTATTTAATTTCCAATTTTATAACTTACGATATTAGTGTTAGATTTGAAAAACATTCACTAACCTATCTACAAGAATATGGTTCTTGTATTTGATTCTCAATTGCCTTAAAAAAAAAGTTTTTATTTCTACAAAATAAAGAATGAGTAAAAATTCATGACTATTTAAATGTTTAATATATTTTGTATAATTCTTCGTACAAAGCCCTATTAGACAACTATGCAAAGTTTCAGTGTCATATGTACAGTTTCTGAGATATATGTACCTAAAATATGCAATTTAACATGTGCAGTACAGGAGAGTTGAACTCCCCTTAATTATTGAATCTATAGAGTCATATCTAAATGGGTTGTCGTATTGGAGTAGAAAAATTATATTCAATTAACTTATACTATTTTATTTTTCGTGAAATAGGCTCACATAAATTTATATTTATTTTGATATAACTAATTTTTATCTTATGAAAACTTTAAATAATAATAAACTTAAAATAACAATGACCATATCAAAGTCAAGATAGAGCAAACTATGAAAATTTATGTTTTACTCTTCCTTCAGAATATAAATCATTAAAACTATTAAGAAGATACCTACTGTAAAACTTCATTACGACAGTTGATAATGTCTAATTTGTACAAATAAACTTTCAAATTAAGTAGGAACAATTACGAGGTTCGTAGAACAGTATTACAAACATAAGAGAAGTGAGAGCGGTGATTGTATTAGGAACCAAACTCTGGCAGTCTATGTTGATGATAAATACTCATAAAAACTTTGATTTGAATACGAACTGCAAGCAGAAAGTATCCAATTTCCGACAAAAGCGAAGAGAATTAAGGAACGTGGCATTTAAACTTCACGACTTATAAATATCAAATTACACAACATTAATTTGTTTTATCTTTGCATGTGTATATTAAAACGTTTGTGTACCATTAAAATTAAAATTGTTGTTTGTCATAGATTAAAATTTACTTATGTGAAAAAAGAATTTTCCTTTTTTTAAGTCATTTAATAGCTTTGATTTGTCACGTGACTTTACAGTAGTTTGTGTTTACTTTTAAGTAATGTGTCCTTTGAAGTGATCAAATGTGCTGTACACTGTTTCAACTCAGGGAACTAAAATTAGGCCTATGTTCTGTTGTCAGTGCTGATTACAATTAAGGTGTAACTACAACAAAAGGTAAAATGAGTAGAGTTTATATTGTTTCAAATTTAATATCTGTGTTTAAAAAAACTGTAATTTAACAAATTACAGATTAAGATTAAGATTTTCTCTGCAAGGTAATTTGTATGAGTTTAAATGTATGATCGTATGTATGTGTTTTTTATTAGCTTTGGTAGGTAGAAAAAGGGATTCACAATTTTTACTATAAACATATTTTATAAAATCCATTAAATTCTCCAATTCTAAAACAAAATATATTATGTAATACATATACAAATAAAAACTAGAGGACGACTTTTAAATAATTTTTGGATATGTTACTCGTTCCATTAAGAAAGGTGATGACAATCATTCAACTCGCTTTCGTTTGTATTTTATTACTATGGAAATCGGTATGTTTTTGCTTATTAATTTGGAATTTTTACAAGTTTTCTTCAATATACTCAAGCACTTAACTTAAACTTAAACAATGTGTAAATAAAATTCATATTGATTCAATTATTTGAAAAATTCTGAAATATTTAATCAACTTCTAATGTAGAGTTTACAATTTTCTTACTAATTTACCAGGGAAAGTTAGTGAAAATTAAGTCTAAGCAAGTGAAATACATTTAATTTGTATTTTCTCACTTTATGTAGATAGATATTATTGCGACAAACAAAAACTGGATATTGAAAAATACATGCCGGCTCTACAATAAAATATTGTTTTTCAAAAATCTTTTCTCTATATATCTCCGTTTGTACAGGCATTAAAGATAGATGTTGTTCAAAAATAGTACATAAGTATTGTGTGACTGGTAATAATATAAGTAAAGATAAAAATTATATGTCTAAATTAAAAAAAAAAAATTTTTAAATCAATATTTAAAGTAGTTGAACTGAAATTTATATAATTTATACAATTTTGTATAAGAGGGGTCACGTATCTCTCTATATTAAAATGTTAATTTAAATGCACTTTTATCAAAATTCAATAAAATTTAAGGTTTGTTATTTTTATTTTAAAGAATATTTCATTCCACAGGTTTTTACTTTTACTTTTTTAATTTTTGAATATGAATATTTAATATTTAAAATTACTTCTAAAATACCTCTAAATGTTAAAAAAAAAAAAAATTATATATGTTTAAATAATATGGCTTATTACAATATATTATTTATACTGTACTTCTTCTAAGTGATAAAATATTTTATTTGTACAATATTCAACTTTTAGGTATGAAAATTAGGATTTAATTATTTCTAAATCCAGAGAAAAAGTGCAAAAGGAATAAAAAGTTACCATTTCGAGGAATAGGAATTTAAAAGTAAATTTTTCATTTCAAGTGAACATAAATCAAACCACCCAGTTGTATTACTTTGATTTTCTAATAAATTTCAAATCAATTACATACCTGTAAATGTCTGGATGATTAAGGAATCAAAGGGGATCCTGTTGTCAGGGTCTAATGAAATTATTTATGCATACAATAATAGCTCATTTCTAAATGCTTGTATTGCCAATCTGTGTTTCTCTCTCTATTAAGTTTTCAACTTTAATAGATATAAAATCTCTGTAGTAAATTATTGGATTGTAATAACAAACTAAATATTGTATGCTTTAAATTCAGAAGTATTCCAATGATTATGACAGAATATAGACTTTAACCCGAACTACAAATTTGTGTGCTTTATCCTTTATATTAACAATATATATTTTTATTAATCACAACTTTTCCTGCAATAAAACAGTTTTTTTTTTACTACAGAAAACTCTGACCTAATCTATGTGGTCGGTCGGTATATCTCAAATGTTGTGTACATATTTTTCAATTGGATCCATTGAGGAAAAGTTTTTATATGTTGATAAGGGTTGGATCGATAAAGATTCAATAAATTATTAATAAGGAAGGACCTAAAAGGACGCAGTAACGCCAATACACGATGTTAAATGAATAAACATTTTAACATTGGCACTGAAATCCCAAGACGATCCAAAGGGAATTTAAGGCGCCTGTTTTGCACAAATTTGGAGAAAAAATTCTTTGGAAAACATAACGTCTAAAAAAATTAATACTTCTTTCTAAATATTTTAGTTAAAATTTTTAATATTGGCGACCATAATAATCAAATGTTTAACTGTTATGATCGCCAACGTTAAAAAAAAATAAACAAGTAATGAAGAAGTTCAGGATTATTTTGTTTTGTAATAGGTTAACTCTAAGTTTTTAACTGTTTGTACATACAGTTGTCCATTAAACAAACAAAGCCACTTTGATACTTTTACTTCCTTGACATACATTAGTTATAGTTTAGTATGATTATGAGATCAACTGAACATCTGTTATTTATAAAATGTATCGTAGTCATCAATGCTTTTTAATGGAATTTGTTGAAACATATAACCACTCAAAGAGAATAACAATAAAATGTATTTTAAACTCAACATTACAACCTGAAATGGTAGACAATGATATGTTTTTCTCAACACAAATACATTTTTACTTACTTAATATATTTTAAATAATTATCTTCTATAAAAATAAATAGCACTTGTTTCGTATGTGCTAAATATTATATCCTGAAATGATATTAGTACGTTAAACATTTTTATAGTGTGTTGGGTTCATTAATACAAAACATAAAATTAATAAAATGGAAACATTGTGATAAATAAATGCAGGTTAAATAAAAGAAGATTTTCTCTTTACTTCATCTAAAAGTTGCAATAAAATTGCCTTATTTTATAAATGATGTGAGTTTAATTATGAAAAATGAGAGTTACTATTTTATCTGTCAAAATATGAGTATATTTTCATAACGTTACAGTTTGTTACAACATTTTGTCTCAGGACAAAGGGAAAATATAGTGAAATCTAAAGTAATTATTCTCATTCCTTTCTTTTCGTTCAATAGCGTGGCTCTGATTACTTTTGTGTACTCACGAAGCTTCTGTTTCTGCTTAAAATAATGTTTATGTCTTTTGGAAAGATTTAAGAAAGATTGTTTTCCGCTGTCTGAGTAAAAGATATATCATAATATCCTGCGGGATCAGAGGCTTTGTGAATCTCTGAGCAATTTATGATGTCTGTACTTCAAGATGAAGTTTTTGCCTTGAAGTGATATTCATTTATTTACCATATTCATTGTAGTAATAAATGAATAAGCATGCATATGATATTTACAGTTGAACAGTATATATAACGTCATTCTAATTTCAAAAACAAGTATGTTTAGTTAACACCATGTTTGGTGGAATTGATGAACTAATATCTTACGCCAAGTTACCTATATCGTACACTTTTATCTAAAGATATATATATATATATATATATATATATATATATATATATTTGTTTAAAAAGGCTCAGCTTGTAATTTATCATAAATATCAACTAAATCAGTTGACCCAGACCTTCTATAATATAAGTAGTTGTAATTAGGATGTAAAACGTAAGTAATTGGAAAACATTCCGTACGACTTGATTCTGTAAGGCTCATTTTAATTTAGAAATATTTTGTAAGATTCTTTGAGAATTTTAAAATATAAATTTTTCTAAATAACAATTTCTGCTAAATGTGTTTTAGGCATTTTCAATTTAATACAATATTTTTCTGCATATGACAGTTTTTCCCAAGACTAAGTTTCACCTTTTTGTACCCTTTTTACTTTATTTCGTTCAAATACTTGAACATTCCCATATTATGTAAAAATCTGTTTACTCATCCAGACAAGAATAGATACTCAGTAAAAAATATTTAAACACGGTAAAATTTTTAATTTTATCGAATTTTGAATATGTCAAGTAAACACTTGTACAAATAGTTTTCAGAGATGCAATACAAACTTTGGGTCTTATAATAATTAGTTTTTTGTAGTTCATAAAAGACAAATCCTGTCAACTTTTTGTAATGTAATAACTGTGATTTTTTTCTAATTCATTGTTTTGAAACATTTAGTTTTAAATAATTGTGTTTGGAATTTGATCCAATGATGAATCTGTGATCATGTTTTTGCAACGTATTATAACATTCAACAAATCTTTTATCGTGTCCCCTTGTCGTCTGTGGAATTCACTCCTGGGTGGATTTAATACTGTTCACTACTCTGTCTGGTTTTCAAAACTGTTGACGTCTTACTTAATTGATAGATGTTCAATGAGCACTGTGGTGAATGTGAACAATATAAAACACTGAAACCACAAGTTTGATAAAACACATGTAGCCCAGTTACGAAGTGTGATTTAGAAGCGTGTTTAATTTTATTATTTATATGAATAAGTAAATGGTTTTGAATGGACAATTTATTTTGTTTAAATCTATTTATTTATATATTGTGTGAGTTTCATTTTTATAGAATTTAGTTATTGTTATTTTATTTAACTTTTATAATGTATGTTTTAAGATGTGTAATTATGTTTCTTTATTATATAAAAAATATTATATACGCATACAACGTATTTTTAATTGAACTTTTTTATATTTTTTTTACAAATTGTGTTTTTGTTTCTGCGATGAGGTGGAAGAAAGAGAACCTAATACCATTCTGTTTTACTCCATTCTATTATAATCCATTCTATTCTGTTCTATCATTAATAGATATAAAATAATTTGTTTATAATGTACATGGAAACAATTTTGCATTACTTACATCCCTAATATTTATGGATATTCTAATTTTTTTTTAAGGCTGCGATAATAGTATATTACATCATTAGGACCAAAATGAAGCTTTTCGATATAAGCTCAAGTTTTAACGGCCGAGGCCGGAAAATAAGCGATGATCGAAAAGCTTATTTTGGTCCTAGTGATGAACTATATTTTTCGTTATACTGCAAACAATATAAGAAATCAATTTCACAAAAACTTAAATGTTATAACCTATTTAGCTTCAAAAGTTTGGACAAGTTATACAAGTTGGCAGCTATTAAAACTGTTTGTGTTAGTGGTAGTTATTTATAAAATCGATGGTAACAGCTGTTTTATCAGTTATTTACAATCGAGAGTATCGGTTGTTTTATAGATTCTATATAATCGTTAATTAATTCGTATTTAGGTCCTAGGACTAAAAAGAACAACTTTAGCATCTCGATGCATGTATTGAAAACAGCTGTTTTTAAAGCATAGACGAACACATGATTACTTATTTGCTGTTTTTATGTAAATTGGAATAAATTAGAATATTGTATTTTAGTAGTTCAATGTAGCAATAAATATATTGAAATAATCAAAGGTGAAAAGTAGTTTATATTCTGGAGAAAAGGTGTCGAAAAAGTGGTGAAAGAATAATAAATGAATACCATCAAAATAACACCCTGTATCCACCTTCATTGAAACCTGCATAATATTTGAAACATGTTGTTACTATGACAAAACACTTAAGATATCACAATATAACCATCCGACGTGTTTTGAGTCTGTATTGTTTCGTGGTTTGTAATTGTAAAATCTGTGGTTTAAAATTATTTTACTCACATGGTTTAAAACACACAGAATCTGTGTAAGTTTTAAACACACTTACGCTTATAGATAAGACTCCTTGATCTCTCTATACAGTTTAACATTTCATATTTTGTTCAGATACCAACTTAAGGGAATTTCATTTGAGAGTTTCTTTGTATTCAATTATTATGAGGTTGTCCGTTGTTAGTTTTTAGACGATTATACCAATTTCAATTAAAAAAAAGTGTTGCTTTAATTATACTAAAAATGAACAGCCACTTTAATTTCATATTTTTAATGGTATTTTCCTGAACTTGTTTTGATTCTTTTTTGAGTGTTTATTATAATATTAACAAAATATTTGGTACACGTTAAATATTGCATTACGGAAAATTTATCTCCATTTTAATATATATAGTAAAACCGAATACTCGTGAAGAATATTGCACAGGGTGAACTAGAAGTGACCTTGGGGATAAAATAAATCAATAGATCAGAGAGTTTGTAAACGTAAAATAAATTCGTTTAAAATCTTATTAGGCTATACTTAAATGATAATTTTGTAACAAGACAAAATTAACACAGATTGGGTATCGGTTTTGATTTTTCTAAACGACTTATAGACCTTAAATCCTTATATATTTTTACAATTAGCACATTATTTGTTCTATGAAAATTTGCGTTATTAACATTTGATTACATTTTTTCCGATCCTTTTATATTGGTGCACATGGATATTCTTAACCTTTTAAACTATAACTTCTCAACTAGTATGTATGAGGAGGCTATTTACATTACCTGAGTGTAAGTGATTCCTATTAATTAAATCTTCTGCACATTTATGTTCAGCTTTGCTGATCTTTTAAAATTTCATATCGACGATATCTGCTTAAATATAACGCAATATAATTGGGTAAAAATAAATCAGGTAAGTGACAAGAAATATCTAGGTGCCATATGAGATTAAAACCCACCGTCGAAACACCAATATAAATAACTACAAATTGATCTAAAGAAGGAACATTTGGAAATTTTATTTTTAATATATACATATTGTTAACAAAGACCTACTTGCACGTTATATTGAGGAATTAAATAAAGATTGACGCGTTGCTGAGAAGTTTGGGTAGGAGAGAAGTAGAATAAATAAAACTTTAAAATTAACCCAAAATATCCTATAAGAATAACTTTTCTTACCTTATTTATAATATCATCAAAATGTTTTATAAATAAAGTGGGAACAAACAAATTTATACGGTTTATCCCAACACGAGACCAACCGTACAAGGACTGTTTATTATTTAAAATGTTAATTTTTTTTTAGATATTTTTCGTATTTCTACGCCCAAAATGTTTTAGTCTGTTTCCAGACTATGTAACACAGTCTATTAGAGTAAAAAAAGTCAAAACAAACTTAAAACTTGGTTTCTATTAATAATTTAAAAGACTTTAATGAAATAGTTAGGTAGTCTCGACGTTTATTAATATATTTGTCTGCTTTTTTTTCTTTTTTTCCCTTCTCTAAAAAATATATTTATTGGTATTTTGATTGATGACGTATGGGAGTTGCAAATATATGTCACGATGTACTTGCTCAATATATAGTTGTATAAATTTCCGTTTTCTAAATAAAATATGTAATTGATGTTTCTTTTAATATTTCTTCTCTGTATTATAAATATTATTTATTTTATACGTTCATTTTAAATGAGTATATATGTGTATATAAATATATTTGTAAGTGTAAAAATGTAGAAATATATTAGACAGACACCCACTATAGCGAGCAGCACATATACACAGTTCACAGTACATTTAGTAGGACAATTTAGTTTACAGGAACTAAATAAATGTATTTCATTTCTACAATTCATTACTTTATATGTCGTTTCCTTAACATCGTGGTTAAAATATTACTATTTTTAGATAATTTCTTTTAATTTTGGAAATTCAATAACTGTATTCAATGTTTGAAGATTACCACAACTTGCTCACCACTTCCATCGTAAATCACTCTAGTGCAGCTCTCCACTCAAGAGGCAAAAAGTTTTATTTGAGACGTGAGTTCAGCTAAACTTTCAGTAATATAAAGTCAGAAATGGAATAGTTGAAAGCTTACTTGATGTGCAATTATATTGTATACTTTTCCATTTTCTTTTATATTTCAAAACTCAGTTGTTAATTAAACGATATTTTACAGATTTTCTCACTCGTACCTCTCCAAAACCAAATAAAAATCACCAAAAATTATTCGTTACCAAAAATACCAGTTCGGTATTTGTCAGTTGAAAAGTATTTAATAATCTTATTAATTTTGAACAATAATACTTATCTCACTTTACACTATACATTTTAAAACCAATTACGAATTAAAACCAATTACTCACACTATTTTTCAATTAGTCATCATCGTCTAACGTCTGCGATGGAAGTCAGAGTGTTGTATGGTAAAACAAAATAAAATAATCTCTAGGAACTTGATATTAATATCCGGGTATTATATAACCGAGTGTGTATAAATATTAAACAACCGAGTGTGAGTTGTGGTATATCATTTTATATGAAATATAAATAAATAACAAAGATTTTAAAATATAATATAAGAGTAAATTATCTATTGAGAATATTGGGAGTTTTCTACACAATGAAAGAAAAAAAGAAAAAAATCCTGAAAATACTATGGTTTAAATACACATTATTAAAAGTGAATAGAGTGGTTTTCTTGTCAAAAATAGTCTGTTGTCTTTTTTACGAATTGACAAAAACAAAATTGTAAGGATATGCTCTATTCCCGTCTTAAAAACTTATTCGCTATTTAAATATAGCTTCAATTCGATAAGAAAGATGAAAAAGCGCTGCCTTGTTTGTTTTTTGTGGCAAAGAGAGAGAGAGAGAGAGAGAGAGAGAGAGAGAGAGAGAGAGAGAGAGAGAGAGAGAGAGAGAGAGAGAGAGAGAGAGAGAGAGAGAGAGAGAGAGAGAGAGAGAGAGAGAGAGAGAGAGAGAGAGAGAGAGAAAGAGAGAGAGAGACGACAAAATTTAAAACAGAGCGTCAACAGTCCACTGCAATCAGCCTAATTCTAACACTGATAACATACTACACTAAGTGAGAATAATACTGTGGTGGGGAAACTAATTGAAGATGAAAATTTTTGCTGTATTTCCCATAACTTCTTATTATTACAAAACTTGCAATATTTTCACATTTTAATTTCTCGCACATATAACTTACCTGCAAGTTATCCAACAGCCATAAAAATCGACAATTATGCTTAATTTTTGCGTCGCAACAACATCCTTTTTGTCGACCGTCGGGAAGTTATTCCCAAAAAGATTTAGGAAAAAAAAAAAATAATAAAATACAAAATACAAAAATAAGTATGACAATGGAGCTCGTAAAGACTCAATTAATATTGTTTTCCCTTTTTAATATAATTTGGAGTTATAATTCGTTATCGTAATAGAGGAGGATCATTGCTCGCATACTATAAGCGCTCTCTGTCTGTACTGCGGTCTCAGTTAGGACGACTTGAAAACAAAGTAAACACTCTTTATTTATATCGACAGCTTTGTAGATAGTATTGACCATCATTTAAAAAAAAACCACCGTTATGATATATTAAAGTGGAAGTTTTTATATTACGATTTAGTCAAGAGCTTCTTTTTTACTTAACATTATTCATATTTGATAATCCGATATTTTGGCTGTAACTCAGGTCTTTTTCTAAACTCAATATTTGGTAGCTACCATAACAAAAAATGTAAAGTTACCTTTTCCTGAATATCTAGTAAATTTCCTGGAAGCCTCCATTTTATTTTCTATTTTTCAACAAATGTTGGTTTATACGTTTTCTGTAAGAAACAACAAAATTTGCTAAAAGTTTGTATAAAAGACGATTTTTTAAAATCGCCTCTACCGATTCCGATCAAATTTAACCCTGTAAGAGGTCTTTAGAAATTCCGAAAGTGTTAGGCTTTTTTGATCCTTTAACTGTTATGTGAAGATTCGTATTTGTTACATTGTAAATATAATGAGATAAGGAATATCTATTAAAATATAGATACTAGACAGTTTCTCAGATAATCTCTTTTGTTATCAAATAAAAATATGCCTAAATATAATGAGAAAAAAAGACAAAAACTTAATTAATACGAATAAAATCAATAAAACTCGAACGGAAAACTCCCTAAATATTGTATTTATACAGTATGATGGAAAGGTTGCAGAAAGCCCAAAGATTTCACATGTCACTTTAGTAAATTGGCTGTTGATGAATTCCTGTCTTCACCCACCGTTAAACTCTCATTCTTATATTAACTGTCAGAACCATCAATCTATATTTTACAGCAAGCGAAAGTTACAACTCATTGCGTTTGTTTTCGACAACTGAAGAGTTAAAAACACATTTATATGAAATAGATGGTAATTAATGAATTTTAAGACAGTTATTTTCCAGCAATACCAGCATACACATACATAAACACAAATATTACGAAACACAAGAATGTATTGTAATAACACACACGACAGGTGGATATTGTGACTTTCGAATTACGACTCAAAGTGCGATGACCACTTGTCACGTGTGTTATTATAATAAAGTGATTGTCATTGTTGTGTTGACGATATCTTACGAACGAAATTCTAAATGTAAATATCGAAAAGCGCATCGCAACGTCACAAATAAGTCACACGAGATGGAGTAAGTAAGTATAAATGTATCTTAAAAGTTGTTAGTGTATTAATTGAATAAATGTTTATGTAAAATAAATTCCGATTTGATTTAATCTGAAAGCAAACCGAAGCACCATAAATACTCTCAGAACTGATATTTCAAATAAAGGTTCTGAAAGGCTGAATATATTTCTTTTGCAATTCTTTAGATTGTACAAGTTTTGACTCCTTGTGATATATCCGTAAATTTTGATGTTAAAATTCAGGTAATATAAATTATGTCTTGTGAGGTGAAATAATAGTCTATTTGTGATTTCACTACATTGCAAGATTTATTAAAGTAATTACTTACTATAATTTCAGTTATGTGCCTACGCGTTTATAAAATATCTGTTAAAATTTCAATATTAGTAGGGAATTTTTTGTGTTTTCAATATTATTCTATGTATTACTGTTGCTTAGATGAGAAGATTTAAAATTTATAAAAAATAAATTGTGTAAATGCCAATATTACCATTTTAATACATATGCATTCATACATAGCTTATCACAATGTAAATAATAAAGTACCAATTACGTTTTATAATATTATTATTATTATATTGTGCTCCTTTGTTCCAATAAATTGAAAAGTGCATATTTTTCCATAAATATATGCGATAGTGTTATTTATTTACACTTATTAGTCATTACCCTACTGTCATTTATTTTTTAGCAAACATTATTTATTTTGGACTGTATTAAAGTGTATTATACACTGTTTCGTATCATTTTTCTTGTAATGAAGTTTAGAATAAAATATATTACAGATTTTATTTCAAAATATCAAATTAAATAAATGAAAGTTTGATCAAGTGAAGCATCCCACGGTAGGTACCAGCCGGTCTTAATACTCTTTGCGCCTGTGTGTGATGGCGCGTGAGTTAGAGAGAAGCGACCTTTCTTTTATCCGGATTCCCCGTTTGATAATACTATAAGCTAAATCCATCTAAATGTTTCTTTGTTGGACAGAGTTCAATATAAAAGAAAAAAAAATTTCAAAGAAGTGGGGAGGGAATTAAAAAAGTATTTTGTTTAAACTACAAAAATATTAATTTTTTTTACTTTTTTCAAATTAAAAAAAATCTATGTATGTTTTTGTATAGATCTTTCAGTTTTGATGTTAACTAATCTAACCTCTCTGGCGTCTGTCATATCTGCAGTACTCTACAGCCTCTAAAAGCGTGGATTGATATTATTCCGTTTAGGCTCTCAATATTGTGTATACATCAGAGAGAATATTTTAGGAATTATTTTGTTTTATGGTAATCACACAATACATGGATTTTTTATCTGTATTTTAACAATATTGTATACACAATTTAACCAATTGGAAATATACAAACTTCCATAGTTTGTTTATGTTTTTCTGTTAGTCGTTACGCAAATTTTCTATAAATAGAGACCAAAATCTTGTTTAGTGCCCAAAGAAAGTATAATTGGCAAAAATTATTAAGTTTAATCGGAACCCATTTGAAAAAAATATTGGACATTGTGAAATTTATATGTATCACAATTTTTTTATAGATTGTGTAGTGGATAAATTTTCAATAATCAATTTAATTCCTTGTTTTTCCACTACAACTTTTAAATATTTTTTTTCCGGTACTAGGGTTTGGAATTTTTAAGAAGTATATATTAAAAATAAACAGTTCAAATAACATACTAATTATTATCATCTTTTAATACATGTCATATTTTGTGAAACAGTAATGAAACATATCTATTAAAGTACTTGAAAATGTTAAAAGAAATTTATCGTAAGAAAAATAAAACAGATTTATAAACTCTCAATATCAATACAATACAAATAATATTACATTTAAACACACACACATATGTGTGTATGTGTTTGTATGTATGGGTTTGTATGATATTGCTAATTTACAATTATTTAAAAAAAGATTTTCAATGTACAACAATTTTTAATATACTATATCATAAAAACTAACCATAAAAGATATAAATTATTAACGGAATTGACAATTCTGCAAGATTTCAAAGAGACACCATAAAGTTTAGTATTTGAGCACATCTCGTATTAAATCGTACAAAACGTTAAAATTCTAATCAGTCCGAACTGATTCTAATTCAGTTATTAATAACGTCGGAACAACATTTAACTTTATCATGTAATAGCAAAGTTCACTAAGAAACTAAAATGGCAGTTATTTTATTTATAGCTTAATACATATCTCATCTGTATTTTATTATTAAAGTAATTTTTGAAATGAAAGTATTTTATCAGAAAAAACTGAAAAGGATAAAATTTACAAGCAAACCCACACTAAGCTTATACTGTAAACACGTCATTTTGAAAAATTACAAGTTGTATCTCTTCATCCTCTAATAAAATCTCTCATCACACGTCTCGCCCATTGACCTATTTTCCGGAACGTTAGAAAAACAAATTGTTTCACATTTATAATAATATAGAATACGGTTTCGTAATACGTCATACATCTGATTGGAATACTAATGGCTGTCACTTTAAAATATTACAACGTATTTCAACCACATAGTTTTCCTGGTTTTATTTCATCCATAGTGTATATAACGAAAATTAATCATTTTCCAATGCCTGGAGGTAAAACTTGACATTGTGATAATTCTTACTTTCATTTATTAAACAAAAAAAAAATTAATAATTCGATATACTTTTTTTTAACGTTAAATGTACTAAAATATAAATTACTGTTGGTTTAATTTCCCGCTTCAAGTAAGTTCGCAACACAATGATACCGTAAAAATAATCTGTGTGTTACCTTGTATTATATATCTCTCAATATATAATCACAACTGTTGGAGCTTAATAGTTTGTGAAGGAGGTAGAAGTACTATTTGTTAGGTATCAAAAGGGTTTCATCAATATGCTTATTCAGTAAGAATGACGTGTTATTTATTAGATTAGAAGGAAAGTTCGACCCGGGGGGATCAGCCCTCGGATAACCAACAAGGTATAGTGCCGCCAGTATCAGCCGACAAACCACTTGGAGGTTGGAACGTTCGTCCTGGAGATATCAACTTTGAGACAATGAACGGGGCTGTATAGGCTATCACAACTCATAATACAGTAGCAAGAGATACATTTACCACAATGAAACAAAATAATTGATCAAAGTTTATGCATATTGTAAATAATTAAAATCTCAAATACAATGGTCATGTCTACACATTGTTTAATTTGTAATATTTCTAATATAAAAACTCAATACATATCAGTAATTAGACAGGATTTAAAATAGATGTATATATATATATATATATATATATATATATATATATAATCCTTAATTAATTAAAATATAAAAGTCATAAAAATGTAAATACAATGCAATCTTTTAATTTTATTTTACGTGTATATTTCCTCTCATAAAAACAACATTTGGTAAGATGTGACATATTGGTTACAATAAATTCGTAATTGATAAAGAATTCTATAAACCAGAATATTAAAAACTTAACAAACTATATGGTAGTCGATGTAGGATATCATAATTATTAATAATTAAATTAAAAAGGTTGTGCCTGACTTTATAATTTATACTGGATAGTATGTCTAGACAATCTAAGAAATCGATTGCTTATACCATATTTTGGTAATTTGTGGTCTCATCAACAGACAATATGTGTTTGATACATGTTCTTTTAATCGCATTGACTGCTGTTATATCAGTAACGTTTGCTTAAAAATCAAGAGCAACATGAACTGCAATTTGTTTTTCATTAAAAGCAAATAACGATATACCTATTACTGGGCAAGTCGAAATTTGTGACATTCATTTTGTATCTCGTATCTATTACCATTTTGGAAGGTACCATTTTGTCAAGGTATTATTGCAATATTGTATATTTCAATGTATAGCACGTTGTCCTGACATTTATTTTATCATTTTGTTCTAATAAAATTTCACAAATACAGAAACTTTTTTTAAATTTTACATAAACGTTACTGACCTGAATTATCGTTTAGTAGGAAAAGAAGAGTACTGAAAGCTGTTTTGTACTGAACATAGTTGTACAACCTCTTAGTATAAAGAGATGTTGATAACAAATAGTAAGTAAATATAGTAAAAATAAATAATTAATTGATCTATATAAATATATAACAATAATCTTTAAATTAATATTTTATTTGTCTGTACGATTTGTACTACTGACCGATGGTACTTGGTGAAACTCCATTTTTAGGAAAGAAAACCACAAACCACAATTTTTAGTATTTTTTTTTTTTAAGTCTTGCCGACCATCGTTTCGCCAGTGACAGCATTTACGAGGTAGCTTAACACAAACTATTTATGAAAGAACAGTTACTTGGCTAACAAATAGAGGTAATCGGACAGGGTGTGGAGGGGAGTGGGAGACTTCTGACCAAAGGGGGGAATTATCCAAAGGGGGGTTTCAATAGAGGTGAATTGGACAAAAATTCTATTAGATCATTTAAAACATGGCTAGTATCTTTAAGAAATAATCGCTTAATATCTAATATTTGAAATGAATAATTTAATTTCCTACTTTTTTCATTGACATGGAGAATCTTAAAATTAACATAACTGAAATAGTCTCACACTAAATGAATTTTTAAATGCTTAGGAAAAGTTGAAGTCATTATGGTCCAACTGCCAACTTCTTTGATGTTCATTTAACCTACATTTAGAACTACGGGCTGTTTGGCCTACATAAGTTGCATTACAAATATTTTATGTAAGATAATAACATGTAAAAGTGTAGTGTTATTGTGTTTGTCGTTTTCTTTACCTTTAATTTGTCTACTAGAAATACCATTACAGATGATGCATGCAAGTTTATGGTTATCCTAGAAAATGGAGTTGATTTTTTGTTTAATTTACACATTTGTTAAAGTTATTAGCTGATTGTGGTTGTTAAATTTATTTACTGAATATGATAAAACCAGCTTTTAGAAATAAATAGCGTATCTCAGAATTAATTAGACAAAGTCAAATTTAAGGGTCGTATGTTCAGATCACCTGTTTAGTTAGCCACAAAACTTTATGTTTAAACATTTTTTTCTGTTTAACCTGCTGCTTCCACATTTTGTAAATTGTTTTTCGTGTGTTAAAAAAAATGAATAAACTTGGTTTTCACAACGAATTGAAAAGTTTGTCACGAAAATCAATCTTAGAAAAGGAAGTAGGTTTTTTAATTTATTTTAATAATTTTCTACGTTTTTTTAATCATACCAAATATTTGAAGTTGGATTTAAAAGAAGAAATACGATGGTTAATTCAAGAGATTATAAAAAAAAGTATTTATATATCCAACCACTTTAAACAACTTCTTTTCAAGACAGGTTCAAAACAGATGACCTGTGAATTTGAAATTAATTTGTTTGTTTGTTTTCGATTTAAAAAATGTATTTTCTACTTGATAAACACGAACATTCAAAGTTTTGATATAAACAATTAATAAAATCCATGGTTAACCAATAAAGTTAACAGGTTATATGTAAAGCTGACTAACAGTATTTAGAATAATTGAAGCTCTCGTACAACGTGAATATACAAGTTATAAAGTTATAATTGCAACAACCAACTATAGTTGTGTCCTTATTTTGAAACTTCTCTTTGGTCTGGTTACGAATCATATTTAGAATTTGTATAGATTGAGGAAAACGTGTAAATTATTGCGGTGTTAAAATCAGTGATATTAGCAATTAAATTGTATGGGTTGAGTGATTTTCATCGGAATCAATAAATGAGGACGCGTAAAGTTTATTAAGTGAAGAAAAGAGTATTTTACTGTTTCCGTTTGAAATCAAATGGACTGTTCGATTTAGAGACTGGATATTTATTTTGGATGAAATTATTGTTCCTTGTATAATACTTTTCTTGAGTATTATATTTATTTAAATTAATTATAAATTAAAAAAATTATTTATATCATTAAGTTCTTTAATAGCATAATAAAAGAAATATTCACTATAAAAAAATAAATGTTTTTTTATATTTTTATCTCGGGGTCAGATTTAGGTTTCACAATTAAATAGAAATATATTTAAATAATAATCAGTTTTAAATAATAATTAGTTCATCTCACCATCATTTACAATGTTCCTTTTATATACCTTTTCCTGGTAATTGTTCAATATAATAATTATTTCAATATTTCAATATTTCACTTAAACTGTTTTTATTTTTCAATCGTATCCTATACCTTTAAAAATATCAACTTCACTTCAGATCATCTTATATCAGAAAAATTTGAAAATTTCTTCCTCTTTTTTTTAAATTGTTATTATAAATCATATGATTTACTTGTTGTTTCAATCACATGGTTTTCCTGTACCTGCTTATTAAATTTTGTATTCTTCTATGTAACATTTGAATAATTTTCCATAACTTTACATTTATAATCCTATTCCATTTACAAATTTATTCTTCAATTATATAAAAATGTTACAACTGTCCTCCAAAATTTTAATTTTTTTAAAAAAAATTTATTTATTTATTTATTTTATTTTATTTTTTTTTTAAACAAATTACTAAATTTTTATCAGTGACATTTTTCTATAGTCATTGACTATTTTACAAACTTTACATACATCTCCCTTTAATTTGAATTTAAATTTATAAAACTTTTCTTTAGTTGGTGTCAGTGTTAAATTTCTCATTTGTATTATTTTTTCAATGTTCTTTATGTCGCCAATTTGTTCATCCCCATTTCGCCACTTATCATAATATTTATATATTTCTAATATGCCATATTCCTCCTGTCCTACTATCTCACTTCTAACTCCATCTTTTATTTCTTTATCCATCTTAATTACCACTTGCCTATTATCATAATTAATTATTATATTATCTTCATTGAAATCAAACTTCATTTTCAGTTCATTTATACTATCCATGCCTATTATTACCTCTCGTAACAAGTCTGGTACTACTAAAAATTGCATTGTACATAATATCTCTCCTATTTGGACATTTAGCATTATAATACTCTCGATCCGCCGACTCTTCTTCCCTGTTGCTGTCACAATACTTACTCCTACTACTGGTAATTCTTCACACCTTCCTAACTTATTCTTATTCTGCATAAACCATTCTTTTTGTATGCATGTAGCATTACTACCTGTATCTATTAAACTCTTTACTTTTATTTCTCCTAACTGTATTTCAACTTCTGGATTATCATTCTTATATTTTTCATTTCCTATGGCTATATCCTCCTCCTTGTCAAATTCTGTCAAAAACTTCTTGTCGCATAATACTGTAGTTATTACAATTTCATTTTTTGGAATAGGCCTATCTTGCTTTACATCCTCTAAAATTAGTTCTTCACTAATAAGTTTTTTATATCTCCTTTCTGTTATATTTTGTTGCACTGGAATATCCTTTATTAACTCTTTATTTGTATTATTATCATGGCCTATAATCTTATGTGATGTTCCAGTGCTTTCTAGTTTAAAGCCTGGGTCGTTGTACACACTACTTCTTGTCTTTGTTCTGGTTCCGCCCTAATCATATTCATTGCCTTAGGTCTATTACTTTCTTGTCCTCTGTGTCCTGCATTACTTTGAAATTGAACTATGTTCTGCCTAGGTGGACTGTTTGGTGTAAATCTGTATGGCATGTTATCATTTCTAGGCCTATACTGTTCTCTGTTACCATTTCCCTGGTATTGTGGTCTATATACATTATTTCTATTGTTAAATGGCCTGAAACTGTTAAAGTTATTGTTATTTCTGAAAGGTTGTATGTTTCCATCTTTATATTGTGGTCTAAATTTGTTTTCATTTTCATTTTGTCTGAAATTTCGCCTTACTTCTTCATTTTTCCGAATTGTGTCATTTCTTTCTTCGAAGTCCTCCTCATTTAAAAATCTTTCCATGTCTCTAATTGAAATTATCTTTTGTACACGCCGTGCATCCCTTATTTTGTCATCAAAATGTCTAGCCAGTCTTCGTACTATTTCATCCTCAGATGGTGTTGGTGTTAAATTTCTCATAACTATCACCTTTTCAATAAAATATTCTGCTCTGCTTAGCTTTCCATCTTTTCTATATTTCTCCACTTCTAAACTGTTTCTAATTCCGTTTTGTACTTCATCGTTCCAATATTTTTCTAAAAATCTTTCTTGGAAATTTTCCAAGTCTTCTATGTCCTCCCTTGTAATTTGCCACCATCTAGCAGCATTTCCTTCCATTGATATGTCCATTATATCCTTAATGTCCACCTTTTCTCTACCTTCTCTTTCCCTTCTCTCTTGCATCTTCTCTACATATCTCTTCAACTTTCTTATATATTCAATTGGGTTTACTCCCCTTCCATTAAACTTAGGCATTGTATTCTGAGCGTGGCTTTCATCATTAGCATAGTATATTATCTGAGTAGTTCTATTTTCCATACTATCCTTCTTATTTAATCTCTCCTCCGTTTCCTTCATTTTCCCTTCCATATTACTAGCTACCCTTTCAAAATTTTGTTTATTCATTTTAACCCTATTATTTAACTCTTCAATATTCTCCTTCTGTTCTTTTAATTCCTCTCCCAACATCTGAAAATTTTCCTCTACTTTCCTCCCAAATTTCTTATGATCTTCTATTATCCTCTCTTGTTTCTCCTCTATCTCTCTCTTAAACTCATCAAATTTATTATCAATCTTTCCCTCTAACTTTTCAAATTTTTTCTCAAATCCTTCCAATTTCTTCATCATTTCATTTTTATTCTCTTCATTTTTTGTTTCCATTCTTGACATTGTTTCCCTCATTACATCAAATTTGTTATCCTTCTCATCCATCTTCTTCATCATTTCTCTCAATAATTTCTCCATACCTGATTCTTCTTTATTCACTGTAACAAGTGTAACACCTCCTCTTTCTATTTCTATCTCCCTAACATTTTCTTCTACCTCAGAGCATGGTACCCTATCTCTTTCATCCTGTCCTAACCTGTCCTGCCCTGAATATGGGGAACATTCATCAATTTCCTGAACCTCCAATATTTTAACCATTTGTCCTTCCTCCTGTACCATTCCCTTCTTAGGCCTATCCTGTTTCTTTTGATTCTCCAATTCTCTTTTTTTTTGTGTCTCTTTTGGGTTATCTCTTAATTCATAACGTCCTTGCTCTGACATTTTAATTATTTATTTTGTTTAAATTGAAATTTCTTTTAATTGAATAAGTTAATATTAAAAAATAATCTATATTTAAAATTATTAAATATATATTATAAAACCTGAAATTGCTTATTGTTTAATTGCACATTTAATCGTGCCCCACGTTGTGGATGCCAAATTTATAATACTTTTCTTGAGTATTATATTTATTTAAATTAATTATAAATTAAAAAAATTATTTATATCATTAAGTTCTTTAATAGCATAATAAAAGAAATATTCACTATAAAAAAATAAATGTTTTTTTATATTTTTATCTCGGGGTCAGATTTAGGTTTCACAATTAAATAGAAATATATTTAAATAATAATCAGTTTTAAATAATAATTAGTTCATCTCACCATCATTTACAATGTTCCTTTTATATACCTTTTCCTGGTAATTGTTCAATATAATAATTATTTCAATATTTCAATATTTCACTTAAACTGTTTTTATTTTTCAATCGTATCCTATACCTTTAAAAATATCAACTTCACTTCAGATCATCTTATATCAGAAAAATTTGAAAATTTCTTCCTCCTTTTTTTAAATTGTTATTATAAATCATATGATTTACTTGTTGTTTCAATCACATGGTTTTCCTGCACCTGCTTATTAAATTTTGTATTCTTCTATGTAACATTTGAATAATTTTCCATAACTTTACATTTATAATCCTATTTCATTTACAAATTTATTCTTCAATTATATAAAAATGTTACACTTGGAATTTAAATACAATTAAATAACACTGAAACAATTATGTTTACAATATTTATCACAGTAAAGAGATATTTTACAATATTATTTGGTTTTAATAAATTTAGTATAATTGAATGTTTGTTAATCTAATTGTTTCAAACGTTTAACTAGACTCTTTACAGTACATGGATAGTTTGTGTTTTCTAACTTTTTAATTTTTACAAACTATTATTAGAAATTGTATTTTATATATATATATATGTATCATCAATTGAAACGCCGGTAGCAATAAGTTAACAAGAAACTTCACCATGGCAGTTATTCAAACGAAAACACGTAAAACACATTCTAGAAGCCACTTTTTGTGAATAGATTAGAACTGATATACGTAAAACATATGATCACTATACGCGATACATATATGTAGAAAATGTCAAGTGTGTAACAATAATCACCAAAGTGATCAGAATGTCATCCATTCAACACTACTGGAGCACTAAATGTGTTTGGAGATCCAATAACCCGGAATTTGACACTCGGCAGGATCTTTGTGAAGATCCGTTAACGTTCCCACGTTGATTACTTTGGACTTTTTTAGAATTCTGAAGAGCCTCTCCACCTACTCGAATGGTTTTAAACATTTTGACGCCGTTTATTTTCAATATATCGTGACATTTTAAATTGTACTTATTCAAAAATATTTATAGGGAAGAATAAGTTTTTACAAATATTAGTATTGGAGGGAATTTAAGTGAAACATTATCATTTTTCAAACAAATTTTAAATAACAAATAAAAATGTATTTTTCAAAGGTGTATTAATCCCCAACCTAACATAACCTACCCTAACCTAACCTATTTCCGCGCAATTTAAGTGTGTATATGTGGTGAAAATATTGGGTGGGTTTAATTCATCAAAACCTAAACAACGTAAACACTTTTTTGTTTAATGTCAATTATTTCCAGTTTTTTTAAATTTTGTTAACGTGAAAGGCCAAGCATTGTAAACGTCTAATACTGAGATATAAAAAAAAAATCTTGGGATCATAGTTTCAACTGTAACTCAACTAGAAGAATCATATGGCTTTAACTTTATTATGATATTTAAGGTAAATAAATAAAATAACATTTAAAACTCAAATGTTTTAAAACACTTTCAACTAAAAACCTTTTCTTCACTGACAGACACGGAGATCCACAGAGTCTACGTTCCCTCAGGCTATATGAAATAAGTTTAACGCAGACAGCTAAAAATAAAGTTTCGAAAATCTCTTCTAAAAACATTATTGCGAATATAAACAAAGAAATCGTGAACACGCACGAATAATCAAAGCAGCATTATTCAGCCAAACTGGAGTAATGAGAAAATTTGTTGTATTTTTCACTAAATTTTGTGTAATACGTTTCCCTTTATTATGTCAAATTATGTTTACATTTTAACAACCTGTAACATCTTCCTAGACGTATATATATATATATATATATATATATATATATATATATATATATATATATTTCGTTTCGCCTATATCTAGATTAAATACTAATCGAGCATCTAATTTTGTATACAATTAAATTAATACCAATTTTGTATTTAGAATCCTAAGATTATTTGTCTTAATGAGTCGAAACAAAGTAATACAAGATCGATTTTACAAAAAAAGGTGGTCAAAAAACAAAATTTAATATCTCAAAAAAGTTAAAAAATTCATTTGTTGCCATTTGTGTTTAAAATACTATAATCAATTGTTTGTCAATCTAAAAGAATTGTAAACTGTAAGATTTTTCTTTGTCAATGTAAAATCTTGGTTGTTTTAAAAAAAGGATACAAGTTACTTGAATAGCCGTATGTGTTAGGTTAGGTTTAGTAAGGCTAGGTAAGGTTATGTTAAGTTGTTGTTAAGTTATTATTAATTGTTGTGCTATTTTAAAATTTTTTTTTTCTTTTTTCTTTTTTTTAGTGTTCAATATCACTCTTTGATTATTATTATTTTTAAATTAACTAGTATCGGGTTGGTTTTTAACAGTAGGATAGTAGCTTTTATTTGTTATCGTTGTTTATTTAAGTTATTTTGTTTAATTGCTTATCAGGTAAACAGTACGGAGAGTTTTGCTGAGAAAGTGATATTTTTTAATGAACTAGACCCTAATGTCCACGGTTATATTTTATTTATTTTATATAGTGATCACGTTTCTGGAAGAATGGTAATAAATCTATTACTATATTTTAAAATCTGATGATGAAAGTGAGGAGTAGCCTAGATTGTTTATAAAATAACCTTAAAGTATTTATATTGATATGCAGGAAGTCAATTATATCTTGTTAATTTTATATTTTTATTCTGAACGAATTAGGTCGACTTATTAGAGTGAGGAAGAGATTAATTAAAAAAATATTGTAACTGTTTTAATAAATCAACATTACCTGCTTAAACACATATCACCTTGCCACTTTTGACGTTTTGAGACATCATGAATAATTTATTTTAATTTGTAGAACATTAATTTAAAATAATATAGTATTTAAAAATATATACAACTAGTGTGTTTTCAATATTTACTAAACCCGATTTTTTTTATCTCTAAAGACGGAAAGATAAATGTTTTTTCTTAACAACATCTGCTTTTTAATCGAACTCATAACGTAATACAACATTATTTTTAATATAAAAACATTAAAGTTACTTTAACAACGTTTTGAATAATAGTAAAAAAATTTCTTAAACCAGATGTAGTAAGTTGAATTGGACTCTCTTACCACTATCATTATTATGGGCAGTATAATAACGACATCAATCTTATTAGTTGTACGATTATAGCTGAAATGAAGCTTAAACATGAAATGTTATAAAATAAATAAAAACAATGTATTTTCTGTCTAATCTTATTTTATTTACTATAGTTACACAATGAAAAAACAATGTGTCTAGATCCACTTCGATATAACCAAATTTTACTAAACACTTCCGCAGATCTCTTTTTTCTTGTACGATTATATCCAATACTTAAAATGTTATAAAATAAAATAAAAAATACAATTTATTTTCCTTCTAATTTGAATTTAGTTACTATAGTTACACAATAAAAAACAATGTGTAATTTCCACTTCGATATAACCAAATTCCACTAAACATTCCCTCAGATCTCAATTTGTTGTACGATTAGAGCTGAAATGAATCCTAAACATTTTTTTTTAATAGATAATAACAGTGTATTTTATTTTTAATTTAATTTAGTTACTATAGTTACACAATAAAAAAAAATCAATGTGTATAGATCAACTCCGATTTAACCAAATTCCACTAAACAGTCCCTCAGATCTCTTTTTTTTTTTTTTTGTACGATTATAGCCAATACTTAAAATGTTATAAAATACAAAAAACAATGTATTTTCTTCCTAATTTTAATTGAGTTACTATAGTTACACAATAAAAAAACAATGTGTCTAGATCCATTTCGATATAATCAAATTCCACTAAATACTTCCTCAGATCTCATTTTATTGTACGATTATAGCTGAAATAGAGCTTATACATAAAATTTTATCAAATAAATAAAAATATTGTATTTTCTTCCCAATTATAGTTTAATTAATATAGGTACAAAATAAAAATTTAAAAAAAAACAAAGTGTATAGATCAACTTCAATATAACCTAATTCCACTAAACATTCCCTTAGATCTCATTTTTTTTGTACGATTATAGCCAATACCTAAACTATTATAAAATAAAATAAATGCAATGTATTTTCTTCCTAATTTAAATTCAGTTACTCAATAAAACAACAATGTGTAAAGCTCCACTTCGATATAACCAAGTTCCACTAAACATTCCCTCAGATCTCAATTTGTTGTACGATTAGAGCTGAAATGAATCCTAAACATTTTTTTTAAATAGATAATAACAGTGTATTTTATTTTTAATTTAATTTAGTTACTATAGTTACACAATAAAAAAAAATCAATGTGTATAGATCAACTCCGATTTAACCAAATTCCACTAAACAGTCACTCAGATCTCTTTTTTTTTTTTTTTTTGTACGATTATAGCCAATACTTAAAATGTTATAAAATACAAAAAACAATGTATTTTCTTCCTAATTTTAATTGAGTTACTATAGTTACACAATAAAAAAACAATGTGTCTAGATCCATTTCGATATAATCAAATTCCACTAAACACTTCCTCAGATCTCATTTTATTGTACGATTATAGCTGAAATAGAGCTTATACATAAAATTTTATCAAATAAATAAAAATATTGTATTTTCTTCCCAATTATAGTTTAATTAATATAGGTACAAAATAAAAATTAAAAAAAAAACAAAGTGTATAGATCAACTTCAATATAACCTAATTCCACTAAACATTCCCTTAGATCTCATTTTTTTTGTACGATTATAGCCAATACCTAAACTATTATAAAATAAAATAAATGCAATGTATTTTCTTCCTAATTTAAATTCAGTTACTCAATAAAACAACAATGTGTAAAGCTCCACTTCGATATAACCAAGTTCCACTAAACATTCCCTCAGATCTCAATTTGTTGTACGATTATAGCTGAAATAAAGCTTAAACATAAATTTTTATGAAATAAATAATAACAATGTTATTTCTTTCTAATTTTAATTTAGTTACTATAGTTACAAAAAAACAATGTTTATAGATACACTTCGATATAATAAAATTCCACTAAACATTCCCTCAGATCTCAATTTGTTGTACGATTATAGCTGAAATAGAGCTTATACATAACATTTTATAAAATATTATATACAATGTATTTTCTTCCTAACTTTAATTTAGTTACTATAGTTACACAATAAAAAACCAATGTGTATAGATCCACTTTGATATAACCAAGTTCCACTAAACATTCCCTCAGATCTCAATTTGTTGTACGATTAAAACTGAAATAAAGCTTAAACATAATTTTTTATGAAATAAATAATAACAATGTATTTTCTTTCTAATTTTAATTTAGTTACTATAGTTACAAAAAAAACAATGTTTATAGATACACTTCGATTTAACCAAATTCCACTAAACATTCCCTCAGATCTCAATTTGTTGTACGATTATAGCTGAAATAGAGCTTAAACATAACATTTTATAAAATATTATATACAATGTATTTTCTTCCTAACTTTAATTTAGTTACTATAGTTACACAATAAAAAACCAATGTGTATAGATCCACTTTGATATAACCAAGTTCCACTAAACATTCCCTCAGATCTCAATTTGTTGTACGATTAAAACTGAAATAAAGCTTAAACATAATTTTTTATGAAATAAATAATAACAATGTATTTTCTTTCTAATTTTAATTTAGTTACTATAGTTACAAAAAAAAACAATGTTTATAGATACACTTCGATATAACCAAATTCCACTAAACATTCCCTCAGATCTCAATTTGTTGTACGATTATAGCTGAAATAGAGCTTAAACATAAATTTTTATGAAATAAATAATAACAATGTTATTTCTTTCTAATTTTAATTTAGTTACTATAGTTACAAAAAAACAATGTTTATAGATACACTTCGATATAATAAAATTCCACTAAACATTCCCTCAGATCTCAATTTGTTGTACGATTATAGCTGAAATAGAGCTTATACATAACATTTTATAAAATATTATATGCAATGTATTTTCTTCCTAACTTTAATTTAGTTACTATAGTTACACAATAAAAAACCAATGTGTATAGATCCACTTTGATATAACCAAGTTCCACTAAACATTCCCTCAGATCTCAATTTGTTGTACGATTATAGCTGAAATAAAGCTTAAACATAAATTTTTATGAAATAAATAATAACAATGTTATTTCTTTCTAATTTTAATTTAGTTACTATAGTTACAAAAAAAAAATGTTTATAGATACACTTCGATATAATAAAATTCCACTAAACATTCCCTCAGATCTCAATTTGTTGTACGATTATAGCTGAAATAGAGCTTATACATAACATTTTATAAAATATTATATACAATGTATTTTCTTCCTAACTTTAATTTAGTTACTATAGTTACACAATAAAAAACCAATGTGTATAGATCCACTTTGATATAACCAAGTTCCACTAAACATTCCCTCAGATCTCAATTTGTTGTACGATTAAAACTGAAATAAAGCTTAAACATAATTTTTTATGAAATAAATAATAACAATGTATTTTCTTTCTAATTTTAATTTAGTTACTATAGTTACAAAAAAAACAATGTTTATAGATACACTTCGATTTAACCAAATTCCACTAAACATTCCCTCAGATCTCAATTTGTTGTACGATTATAGCTGAAATAGAGCTTAAACATAACATTTTATAAAATATTATATACAATGTATTTTCTTCCTAACTTTAATTTAGTTACTATAGTTACACAATAAAAAACCAATGTGTATAGATCCACTTTGATATAACCAAGTTCCACTAAACATTCCCTCAGATCTCAATTTGTTGTACGATTAAAACTGAAATAAAGCTTAAACATAATTTTTTATGAAATAAATAATAACAATGTATTTTCTTTCTAATTTTAATTTAGTTACTATAGTTACAAAAAAAAACAATGTTTATAGATACACTTCGATATAACCAAATTCCACTAAACATTCCCTCAGATCTCAATTTGTTGTACGATTATAGCTGAAATAGAGCTTAAACATAAATTTTTATGAAATAAATAATAACAATGTTATTTCTTTCTAATTTTAATTTAGTTACTATAGTTACAAAAAAACAATGTTTATAGATACACTTCGATATAATAAAATTCCACTAAACATTCCCTCAGATCTCAATTTGTTGTACGATTATAGCTGAAATAGAGCTTATACATAACATTTTATAAAATATTATATGCAATGTATTTTCTTCCTAACTTTAATTTAGTTACTATAGTTACACAATAAAAAACCAATGTGTATAGATCCACTTTGATATAACCAAGTTCCACTAAACATTCCCTTAGATCTCAATTTGTTGTACGATTAAAACTGAAATAAAGCTTAAAGATAATTTTTTATGAAATAAATAATAACAATGTATTTTCTTTCTAATTTTAATTTAGTTACTATAGTTACAAAAAAAAACAATGTTTATAGATACACTTCGATATAACCAAATTCCACTAAACATTCCCTCAGATCTCAATTTGTTGTACGATTAAAACTGAAATAAATCTTAAACATAAATTTTTATGAAATAAATAATAACAATGTATTTTCTTTCTAATTTTAATTTAGTTACTATAGTTACAAAAAAAAACCAATGTGTATAGATCCACTTTGATATAACCAAGTTCCACTAAACATTCCCTCAGATCTCAATTTGTTGTACGATTAAAACTGAAATAAATCTTAAACATAAATTTTTATGAAATAAATAATAACAATGTATTTTCTTTCTAATTTTAATTTAGTTACTATAGTTACAAAAAAAACCAATGTGTAAAGCTCCACTTCGATATAACCAAGTTCCACTAAACATTCCCTCAGATCTCAATTTGTTGTACGATTAAAACTGAAATAAAGCTTAAACATAAATTTTTATTAAACAAATAATAACAATGTATTTTCTTTCTAATTTTAATTTAGTTACTATAGTTACAAAAAAAACAATGTTTATAGATACACTTCGATATAACCAAATTCCACTAAACATTCCCTCAGATCTCAATTTGTTGTACGATTATAGCTGAAATAGAGCTTAAACATAACATTTTATAAAATATTATATACAATGTATTTTCTTCCTAACTTTAATTTAGTTACTATAGTTACACAATAAAAAACCAACGTGTATAGATCCACTTTGATATAACCAAGTTCCACTAAACATTCCCTCAGATCTCAATTTGTTGTACGATTAAAACTGAAATAAAGCTTAAACATAAATTTTTATGAAATAAATAATAACAATGTATTTTCTTTCTAATTTTAATTTAGTTACTATAGTTACAAAAAAAAACAATGTTTATAGATACACTTTGATATAACCAAATTCCACTAAACATTCCCTCAGATCTCAATTTGTTGTACGATTAAAACTGAAATAAATCTTAAACATAAATTTTTACAAAATAAATATTAACATTGTATTTTCTTCCTAACTTTAATTTACTTACTATAGTTACACAATGTGTAGAGATCAACTTCGATATAACCAAATTCCACTAATCACTCCCTCAGATCTATTTTTTTGTGCGATTATAGCCAAAACTTAAAATTTTATAAAATAAAATTATTGCAATGTATTTTCTTACTAATTTTAATTTATTTACACAATAAAAGAATAATTGTACAGAACAACTTCCATATAATGAAAGAATCATTTAATTCCACAAAAGAGCTTTATTGAGCGAAATATGTTTCGCTGATGTTTCAACTTTCAAGCTACTAAATTGAAAACAAAAACAGTCTAAATAACTACTGTAAAATTTGAAGGCAATAAAAAGGGGTAGATTAGGAAGGGTTGTGGAATGTTAGTGTTTAGGGCAGGAATGATTCTATTCTGACCTGTGTGATGGAGGCGAAGTTTTATTTTAGAAAACAATGTTTACACAATAGACATCAAAAAGAAAACATCAAATATCGTAGAGGTTATTTCATTGGTAAGATTAGTTACAATGTTGGAAATTTGATATCTATTATATAGCAATTTAAATCTGCATTTAAATGCTCTAGGAATATAAAGAAATTCTTTAGTAACAATAAAGTTAGGAGATATATCGTAGAAAATAGTGACGTATATAAGATTTCTTGTAGTGATTGCAATTGTGAACACATATCATTCTGATACATTAGCTAAGAATAGAATTAAAGAACACGTACACAGTTGGAAATAATGCAAATCTAATTCAAAATTTTCAAATTATTTATTAGACACAGGACGTAATTTTGATCCTAAGTGAAATGTTAAATTTCTCCACATGGAACAAAATAGTAGAAAACTCAATAACTTGGACTTTTTAGAAATTAATAGATCTATTTTTAAAAACCATACTTACATCCTATATGAACAAATACATCATAACTCATCACCCTTATTGAAGCCTATTGTGTAACCTTTGTTTTCTAAAATACACCTCCTCTACCCCCTCTATCCCACAGGTCTAATCACTATAAATTTCTTTCATAAATACTGTCATTTCTCAACCTTTCTAACTCCACTCTTTCCTTTCTCTTCCAATTTTGGTTATTTAGACTTGTTTTATTTTCAATTTAGTAGCTAGAAATGCCTACCATAGTCACTCAATAAAGCTCTTTTGTGGAATAAAACAATTCATTCATTATTTCAATTTATATGGAATTTCATCAACCCCCAAATGTTGTCACATTAATAACTTTGATATAACCAATTTGCACTAAACAATCCATCAGAACTCTTTTTTCTACAATTATATCTAATACTTAAAATTTTATAAAATAAAATAAACAACAACGTATTTTCTTCCTAATTTTAATTTAGTTAGTATAGTTACACAATAAAAGAACAATGTGTATAGATCTACTTCGATATAAACAAATATCGCAAACTATCGAAAATTAGCTTTCAAATATTGAATTGTTCATTGTTGGCCGTTGATCGAAATGTGATTGGAAAGGGAAACCTATGATGTCGGTTATACCATAGACATAAAACTTAGTAGTACCACACTTGTCATATTTTCTAAAATAACAATAATGTTAAACACAGTTTTTTTCAATTTTAATACCAATTAGTTATTAAAAGGACATTTGTATATCTTAATTTGAAATAAAGGCACATTAAGGCATTGTATAATATTTTAAATATTGTAAACGTAAAATATAAAAAAATGTTCACGCGTATTTTATTCAGACCAAATATAAAGTAATGGGTTTGTTTACTACTGAGTGATGTGCAATACCAAAATTGAAGTTATCTTGTAAAAAAATAGGCATTTTAAAACAAAAACAGAAAGGGTTAAATAAGCTTAAAAACCGAAATGATATTAACCGATGATGGAAAGAAGAAACAAATAAAAACTTTTCATAAATAATTTCCCAAACCATTTGTTAATAGTACGAGGTAATACTAAAATGTACAATTGGCTTATGTACGTACATACGTAGGTTATGACTGTAGGTTATGCTGGACATTACGTATTTCTATGTGTGAAATCATTTTAAAAATAAATGTTTATGCAAAGATTGTAATTATGCGACAGTTTTAACTGGACAAATAATGTTAATGCTGTTATAACTATTCAAATTATTGTTTAGCTTAGAAAAAGTATAATTTTCTACAATCATCTTTTTCCTTCGTTCTTTGGAAGAATTCGTTTCTACTATTGGGCATCTAGTCCACATTTTTTATGAGCTATCTCTATAATATCATATAATACATAATCTAATTATGCAATAAAATTTATATATTTTGAATTTTATGTATTGTAATATTTTTTAACGCTGTTTTCATTTATTTAAAGGTTTTTATACACTTGGTATGATTTCACATTGTTACTATGAGTTTAGTTTACAATCCATGTAATGTTGTATTGACTACAAGTTGACATTGGGTTGATCACATATCAAATATTTGTGGTAAGGAAATATATGCACTTAGAATATTGAATTTTTATTGCAATCATCCTATTCTACTAGCAACTTATATGGTCTTGTATATCCGCATCTAAAAAGTGGAATCTTCCTCAGGGGAGATTTGTCAGTTCGGAATATGCAAACAGTTTTTGTCCTGCAAAAAGCCGTAACGCTTAAATGAAGTCTTAAAAAAACTGTGTCAGGTGGTTCTTAAACTACTGAGTATATATATACTTGAGGTGATACTCTACTACAGATTCATATTTGAGCATATCCTAAATGCAGATATACATAGTTAAAGCATCATATAGGCGTAATTATCGTGCTGGACAGCACAGATTGAATTCATATAGCAAACTTCCTTCCCAACCTGATGCTACTGTAGAGTGATAAATAAGGTCACACAGAGCATTAAAACCATCAGGATATTTTACCATTTAGAAACAGCCTTAGACAACTACTATTCTATCCTTTCACTCTGTAGAGGAGTTTGTGCACTGTATGTCGGGGCCTTGACATGATCTATGGGGTTTCTCTCTTCTTTGTATCTATTTTTATATATGGAACTGATTATGCTATTGTAATTATATTGGCATGTGTGTTTTTTGTTTGTTTTTTTAATTGATTATTGGAATTATTTTGTAAAATATTGTTTTGTGTTTTATATTATCTCCAGCGTGTACTGACTTACTATTGAACAGTTATTGTTGTTTTATTTGTTGTGTTGTTTGTGTAATATTTTAAATTGACTATGGCTATCCAATTTTTTTGTCTACAGCCATGATAAAAAATAAATAAATAAATAATGGTTTATACAGAGTTATACAGAATAGTGAATAATTATTGTTCTTAAGTTAAAACTCTTTTTACATCTTAAAAATGTTGGCAAATTTAAGATTCTGAATGTTTTCTTTGTATCATTTTCACGGATATTACTTTTATTTTATTCACTATTGGAAAATACTTTTTTTAATTGAATGATTTTAACCATAGGATTCGTTGTAAATTAGATTAAATTTTTTCTTCTAATCCTTTTTATATTACTGATTGGGTATTGTTACTTTATTCTACCATGGTATCGGGCAACAGCCCATCATAAGGAATGTAAAACCTAAAACACATTTAATATTATGTATCGATCCACCAATTAGACGTGCAATACAACTTTTTCTTACGTGTGTTCATGAGTCTATAATATTTCTTATACGTGTTTTATATTTTTTTTTACAGTAATAAACTATGTACTTTGTTTTAAAATATGTTTTAGATTCAAGATTCCTGGTGTTGGGCTGTTGTTTGGAACCATGGTAGAATAAGGTAAGAATACCCAATCAGAAATATAAAATGGATTAGTAGACAGAAAGACATTTAAGATCTAAAATAAAATGTAAATCTTCTCAGTTGAAAGTAACGATAATTGTGGAAATTACATGATATAATTTCATTATAAGCAAGTGTTCATTTTCAGTTTTTTTTACGAATGCACAAAACCTAAGGTACAAAAATCGACTGGTGTTAGATCTGGCTCCTTGGGTGGTCAGGAATGAGGACCGCAACGATTTATCCATCAACTTGGGAAATACCTATTCAAGTAGGCTCGTAGCAAGAAGTGTGGAGGTGCGCCATTATGCTGATAATAGTTTTTCTCATAAACTACTTGAGAAACAGTTTTAAAATGTACTTTTACAGTTTTTCAGGTTAAATTGCATATAAAGTTACCAATAAAACTATTGAAATTTACGTCCAATTTGTTTTGAAATTCTTACAGAACTAAGTTTTTTGACAGCTAGAATTAGTTTGGTATCCAGAAAGTGTTAAAGGCATAAACTGGTAAAAACAATGTTTATATATTTTTATGCTCAACAGTGTTCAAAATCGTTAGAAAACGTTTTTACTTAAAAAATAATCTGCGTCCTTAAATAACTGATTTTACTTCGTTAACATTGGAAAATTAGTTTTTTTACGATGTGGTGTGGATACATTGACAGAGTCATATGGTTATTTCGGTGCAATAATATGACCTGTGGGATGGAGAGGGAGTTGTATTTTAGAAAGCTACGTTTCGTCTAACTCACAGGTCCTTTCTTTCATAAATACTGTCATTTCTCAACCTTTCCTACTCCACCATTTCCTTTCTTTTACGATTTTGGTTATTTAGACTTATTTTGTTTTGTTTTCAATTTAGTAGCTTGAAAATGGCTATTGGCGAAACATATGTCGCTCAATAAAGCTCTTTTGTAGAATTAAATAATGGTTTCATTATTTCTATTAATATGGAATTCCATCATGCGCCAACTCTTGTCACATTAATAACTTTAATATAGCCAAATTGCACTGAACACTCCCTCAGATCTCTTTTTTTTTACAATTATATCTAGTACTTAAAATTTTATAAAATATAATAAATACAATGTATTTTCAATGTGGATAAATTGACAGAGTCACATGGTTATCTCGATTCAATTCTTACCATCGAAGATTGCGTAAGGTCCTGGACGTTTGATATTTTTGCGTACAGACGTTAGTAAATTACGAGCTTTGTCTCTCAATCTCATTCTTCTTATAATATTTATTTTACATATCGTAATTAATTTTGTGAAACCTACATTAATTTTATTATTGTGGACTATTAAAGACATTTCCTGAAAAAGGTATAAAATGAATATATATAGATGTTATATAGATTGTTATATAGATGTTATATAAATATATATATATATATATATATATATATATATATGTGTGTGTGGGGGTGTGTGTGTGTGTGTGTGTGTTTATATGCAATTTCAACATAGGTTAAAAATTAAGAATTTATGAGAAACATTTTAAAAAACAGTTAAGTTTTGTTATGAAGAAAAATAACTCACAAGTTAAACGTTAACTGGTTGTTTGTGAGACATAATTCACGATTTATTGAATACTGTAATTGAAGTAATACGGAGAAAAATCAAAGGGAAAAGTAGTTAAGAAGACATACCAACTAAGGAAGACCTTTGCGAAAATTAAAATCGACCAATTTCTTAAGAGTATTTTAAAATATTGTCACATCTTTGTACACATATAATTGAACATCTATATAAATATAGGCTTTGTTTTATACAACATTTAAAACATAATTTAACTTTTAATTCCTGGTTATATAACGTCTAATACATCAACTACCAAAAATACATTTTATTCTGTTTATACTATTAAATTAAATAATAATTTTAATTTGTGTATTATTCAGTGTTAAAATAAAAGGAATAAATATGAATATAAACAAAGGATTGCAAAAATAAGTGATAAATTCTTAATTTGTACGGAAGAAATAAGAACTACAGTATACAACGTATTTAGTTGGAAGTTTCTTAATGCGCAAACAAAACCAAAATTTGAAAATAACGGCGAAATAAGTGTATTGTATTTTTGGATAAATTGTATACTAAACTTTATCTCGGGAGAAATTACTAAAACTAGTGAGAAGCTTACGTCATGCGCACTGTAACATTACTCGTATTTTTCCCCTGCGATCTTGTTACAGAGACAAGAGGCTCTACTTGAAACACTTTACTGGTATAACTGCTTCACCCTAACATCAAATGAAATTGGTAGATATTAACAGCCTTAACAGGAATTATTGTTTAAAGTAAATCAGCTATTGAGCCACATGGTTGGTTTATTTATTGAATAATTATTGAACTATTCACAATGTAAACCAAGTCTTTTTCGAATTTCGAATTATACATTAAAATAATTAAGAATGGTAAAACTGGGTTACGTGCTTAGTATAAAAATGGTGTTTAAACACTACAGAAAGAAAAAGAAAAAAAAACGGATAAATTAAATAAAATTATAAACAGAAATATCTTACCTATCACAATAATATCTCTCGTAGTGAAGGGTAAGGTGTAAATAGTCGTAAACGCTTCTTTGTGTAGAAAATAATTCATTGTTGAGTTTGAGAAATTGTAAATCTAAAAGTCACCACCATAAACATAAACAAGCTGCGAACTTGTCGGTAACTCGGTATCCTTATATCCAATTCTACAGAAGGATTGGACGTAGGCGGAGAGACTGCCGGAAGGGTGAAAGCTGTCAGAATGCATTGTCGTATCAAGTTCTTCTGGAAAAGGATTTACCACATAGGGTCACATGTCAGGACCACGATATCTCCAATAATAGAAGGTGAGCTTGTAATTCGTTTAATTTTTTGAAATTATTTTAAAGTTTGAAAATTGTCATATTTGTTAGGGTCGTTCTGGATTGTAGGTTTAGAATCATTGTATTTATAAAGTAACTTCTATCGCCACTTAATTATGTAGGAAATACCAAAACAAATAAACTGTCTTAGGGTTTACATTGTTAACTATTTTTGAATTTAATTATTTATGCAGTATTATATTGTAATGTAATTTACGTAAAATATCCTTTTTTATAATCTCGGTTAAAGTTTCAGCGGCCTAGGACGCCATCATCAAAACTATAATCAAGTAAAGTTCTCAAAAACATAATTGAGAAAAACATGATTTTAATATTTTCCACTTAGAGCCAGTAATGTAGTGTAAAATATTTTATTACTTATCAAATTTGAGTAAAAAAACAAAACACAAAATATTTAAAAAACACACTTCACAAAAATAAAACAGACTCAGGATAGTCCAGTTAAATTTATTTTGTCCTTTTTCCACACATTTGCAACTGAACAAATTACTGAGTCATTTTATTTAACTGTTTACTTAAGTCAGCTGTTAGAGAGAAATTATTGTATTGACGAATATTTTAAGTTATCATTGACGTTATTCGGCTGTAAATTTAAGCCTCTGAATCTTTATACTCCTCTAAGATACATAAAGCTCACCCTTTGTGTACTTATGCAAAACAATAATATTATGATCAATTGATCTATAAATGAGATCATTGACTATCAGGTGTTTGGTAAAACTTGATTTTTGTTAATCTATTGTCCTTTTTGGTAAATGTTATCTAAACCTCTGAAAAGGTTTGACATTTTGACAAATATCGACCAAAATTTAGCATTTTGGACAATTATAGCAACTTATTTATTGCAATAAACTCCTTATTGTTTATCTGAGATTAGAAAAATAAAAAAGGATTTTTAGATTGAAAACATAACGCAATTTTTATAATTACATTAATATATTATTTATTATAGACAATCTAATAGTAATGATTATAGTGGTATCTAACAAAAGACAAGATGGATAAAGGTGTAGATCCAAATAATAAGAAAAATGCATTAAATAAAGTAAAATTCAACAAAACCTATTTCGATATAAATCATTTTTAATGTGTGAACAAGGTTAATGTTATGGTGTGTAAAAATATTCATATATATATATATATATAAACACAGAAGTATCAAAACTTCCCGTAGAAGCCAAGCTATAAAATTTTCACACTTTAGAAGGTTACTACACTTGAATGTACTCCGCGTTACTCATTGGTAAAGGATCATTGGTACTCATCAGTGTTAAAGGATTGTGGATATATATATATATATATATATATATATATATATATATATATATACATCTGAGTTTGTGCGGAGTAGTTTAACGAAGATGGAAACTTGAATTACAATGGTATCTCAAAGGATTAGGAGAAGTGAGGAAGTGGTTTCCCCGACTTTTAATTACCTCGAGTAACGACTGTGAGCGGCGTATTTCTATTACAATGTTTACACTAAAAGGAGTTACGTTGTTCTGTATTTTTAGAGATACAAACCTAATCACTTTTTTTTGTGAAATAAAAAATATCTATGTTCCTACTTATCTAATTATTCTCAATAAAATCAATTATTTTATGGAAGAACATTTTAAAAAACTTTGTGATATAAAAAAAAAAAAAATGGTAATTTTTTCGAGAACAAAATTTTAAAATAACATTTTTTTTAATAAAATAGTATTTTTTTTAAACTTAACATAACTGAATTTAAAAATTCCGAAAAATTGAATTTCACATAAAACACTGTAACGTAATATAAAACACTGAGAAATGTAAATAGCAGAATATAGACAACAGCCTCAGACAATCGTAGCTCTGCGGGATTACAAGTCTGGAAAACCCCTTCCGCTCATCCCCTCCGTCCTAAGGGAAATCTTGACAATGTAAATTTCCTTTCGTCGTTTACTGTATCGCGTAGTCGCAAACGTTTATAAACCACAATCCTTGTACTTATGGTATAACTATAAACGTTTAACGTAATGTATAGCCGAGTGCATTGCCTAATGAATGAGGTCTTATAAGTTTGTAAAATACAAAACTTCTAATAAATGTCTATTATGTTATGTAACCTAGTGTTAGGCCTATACTGCGTTAATCTAATATTAACGGGGAGTTGTTGAACAAAGAAAGACTTCCTTAACGATTATTTGGGCTGTAAAATATGATATCTTCGAAAGTTGTGATACCGAAAAATATGACGTGTCTTAATCAACTTTACCACACCACCCGCCTTTGATATGAATTCTCTTTGTCTCAATAAATGGGATAATACACAAATATTTCACTTACGTAAAACTAAATTTGCATCTCTCGTAATACTCTTAAATAACTTCTATACAAATATCTATAATGTTAGTTTAATATATCCTAAATTCCTTTATATTTTGTTTAGATAGAGGATAAATCCTCAGTATACGATTACGTTACATACTCTGAGTTAAGATTCGTCTCTCGTTAATAACAAGGTATATATATATATATATATATATATATATATATATATATATATATATATACTTGTGATTCTCTAATTTATTGTTAGAGTTTATACGGTTTAAACATTCGTAAATTCTTTGACGGGAAGTAATCATTAAGATCATTCAATATATATTTCTCTACAGTAACTGAATGGAAATAAAGGAAAAATAATTTAACACAACATAGCACCAGCATTTTGACTTTTTTAATATTTATAAACGGCTGTGTTATTTATAACGCAAACGTGTCAACTGTACCTATACATCGTAAATCACAAAATGAGAAATAATAAGGATTCAATGTAGACTTTAATAACCGTAAATTTAAATGTACCAATGATGTGTCATTGTAACCCATTCCCAGTTAATTTTTTTAATTTAAATTCAAGATGGCGAAAATCAATATGGTGGCGGAAAATTGCGAGTAGGTGGCGCTTAAGAAGTAGATTTTTTGCACCTGTACTGATTCCCATCGGTTTTTTTGATACCCGCAACCATTTGTCTACTAATCAACCGGTTTCACACTTTTTACACACACTCTATACATTTTTTTAAAAGCGAATTCCAATAAAATTGTGTGAAATTCGAATGGCTTATTTTTTATTTATTAAAATGGTTGCTGTTACGTGCATTTTATTTTTTTGTTTAAAGGAGTAAACCTTGTAGGTTATCACCGCTTTGTAAAAAATCATCAGAAGAGGAGAATATAAAATAAAGACCTCAAACACACTAATAGAATCAACGTCGGAAAAGAACAAGAGTTGATCAAGAGAGTCCGGATAGGATAGGTATTAGGAATTAGAAACATAATTTAATTAGAAAAATAGTCTAAGTTGTTTTAGAAAAGTCAGAATGATAACAGCCATTCTGACAGAGGTAGAAAACTGAAGAAATATTTTGCATTTAAAGTGAGGTGAACGTTACAATTTGGAAAGTGTATTTAAACTACTGGATGGAAAGTGAACCAATGACTCAAGAGGGGATCGCCGGAAGATGTAGAAGATAGCCAGACGGACTTGGCAAGAGAGATAGCTTCCGAGAGATTTAGACCAGACAGCAGAAATAGACGAATAAATAGTAAAGGTGAGCAAGCTTGATGTAAAGGAACTTGAAATTATTCAAAAGTAAATAACGTAGAGTCAGGATTGTTGAGAGTCACAATAGTTGGAATCATTCTGGATTTAAATGTTTTTATTAATAATAATAATATTTGACAGAACCACATAAATTTAAATGTGAAAGAAGTAATTACATTATGAATAATGAGGGTAGATTTAGTGTTTATAAAATGATACAGTTTCTTGTTTATTATAACAAAAGAACCCAGGTGGTAGGTAATCAATGGCCTATTCCGAATATAGATGATAGAGGATATATAACAAAAGACTATATAAAAAAATGTGTAGATCCAGCTAGGCCCCCTCGGTATTCCCAAGCCCGTGCTCACTATAGTGAGCCCCTGAGGCTATTTTGTACTTCCAGTTCAGTATATTGGTTTAGATAATAATAATATCAAATTTTTATCGGTAGCGATTGATGTATTGAAATATAAGTTTTCATTATTATCCATTTTCACATATGACCAGAATAATAATGATAACTGTGTATTTTGTAATTAAGGAGTATATCCTATGGATGACAGTACAGTCCATAATGCTCTAGAAGCATAACAATAGCAGAAGAGGAGACATAAACAGGACAAAAGCAGGCACCACTCTGATGAAATGCGAGAGCGGTACCGGAGTGGAATAATGCCTGGGAAAGAGGAAGGTTTTAGTCGGTAGGCCATTGGGAGAGTCCGACTCATAAGTCCCCTTGGGACGAGTGCATAATAGCATTTTGCCAAACCTCTATAAAAAAAATTAAGGAATATATACTTAAGTCTATATAATTTAAAAAAATAAAGAAATATTTGTGTATGTATTTTAAAATAATTAACTTCAGAATATGCTTGTGAAAATTTTCTACTTCACAACAAGGACAAAAATGATGTTAAAAGAACTTAATAAATATTTTAAATTAAACACATCTGTTCTTTTAAAAAAAAAATTCTTTGAGCGTTAGTCTGTGGGAACAGTTCTTACAGACTAAAATTACTGAATTTTGTTACTTTAATTTTCCACTGGATATTTAAATATTAGAAAAACGAACGAAGAATATTTTTATCCACAAAAAAATTTTATTGATACGGGTTTCTCCTGAATCGGTCATTTCAAAGTTACAAACTTAATAATGAATTTAATACAAAACTAATAAAAAACAAAACATGGGGTGGTTTCTGCATCCCGAGTTGCATGTTGTAACGATAGTGAAATTCTGAAGTTAAGAGATTATACACACCTAACATGAAAATCGTCAAATTATGCGTATTCAGTATTAGCAAACAAAAAATATAAATATCACTTGTATTTTGCACCTCCATATAATATAATTTGTTCAACATAAACAGTGTTAAAATCGTTTGTAATCACTTAAAAAAAAGTATAAAAAAACATAAGTAAAAGAGAAGAAGAAGAATTATCACTTTGAAGGAAAAGGAGTTTTTTATGGTGAAAAACAGAAATGAAAACTTTTGGCAATTCTATTAAAAGCATACAACCAGACAGCACCGAATTTTAAATCCAGGAAGAATACTAAGTTTTGTGAATAAAAGTACAGTGATAAACACAGCTAAGTAGAAAGTATAAAATATTCCAATTCAGAACCATTTGTTATTAGAATACAATTTTATTTATCCCTTCAGGCATTCAACATTATGAATTCACCTTTCAGACCAATTTCATTGCTTAATTTTTATTTATATATTTCCTTTAATTTAATTAAAAATAACAATCAGTATTATCAATCAATCTGAACAACCAATTTTTTGACAATTGACGTCACTGAGTTACTTTGTTTTTTACATATTCTAAAAATGGAATTAATTAAATTAGACTCGCCATATGTGTTTAATTTTATTTAAAAAGTAAACTATAAATTTTAAAAATGGATAAAAATAAAATCAAAATTTTTTTGCAGCACTAATTAAAACTATTGATATTGAATGGGTAGTTGTAGATGGAATTTGAAGAACTCTGTTTAAAGTATCGACAGAATTATGTTCTATGAGTGTTGTTTCAAAGAGAATAATTTGTTTAAACATTTCATATTTTATTTTAATAAAATAGGTTCCTTTATTATCAGAAATTCCTAAAAAAAAAATAATAGTTTACAAGTGCTTGTTAATATGTATTATTTATTGTAAAAATCGCTACATAGTAATTACTGAATTAAACCTACAAGAATTAAACTAAGCCTTAAAAAGAATATTCGGTCGGATTTTTTTTAAATGTTCTTTAAAATTCCTCTCAACAAATAACAAATGACAACCAAATGTAAATCACGCATGTCATGCAGAAAAAAAAATTGGAATAAACTTATATTGAAAATCCAATTATTAAATCATTTATCATTATTTTTTGTCTAACTTCTAACAATCAACAATTCTGTTTGCTGTTTTTAAAATGTAACCTCAAGAGTTGCTGGTTAAATAAGCATGTAGTGGTAATTGTTTAAAATTAATAATATGGATAAAATTATGAACGGCTCGGTTTAGAAACACTAATGGTTTAATTATAAAACACAAACATCCAATCGGAAGCAATTTGTAAAAGGTGTGATGAATTTAGAACAATCTTAGATATTTATATCGTTTCTGATTTTGTTGCATATTTAGAAACCCCGAAAACATTAATGACTTTTATTATCTCTATTAGGATTTGATGCTTTTGAATATTCAATGCATTTATATACGTAGCATATTGTATTCAGTTTTATTATAACATTTTATTTAAAAGTATGATGCCTAAAACAGTAACCGTTACATATAAATATAAGCTACATTATAGAAATTTGAGATATTGTAATATACCTGACGTTTTTTAGTTATTTATTAGTGTTTTTCATGAAAGTCGAATTAACGACGTGTTTATAAAAATTGATGAGTTTAATGTAATAAAAGATACAAAACAATTTGTTCTAACTTTCTCAACCTTTCAAAAACAACACGAAAGTCTAAGCAAACTAAGATTAATCAACGTAATTTCCCCAAAAGTAAAAATTGAAATGAATATTAAATGCCGACTTAGAATGTTGAATATCTCAAATTTGACAAACCAGTTTAAATCAGATTTATTGATAAATAAAAATGTACGACATAATTACAGAGCATCGTCTAAAAAAATTACAGTTTTCAAGAACATCTGGGAAATGGAAGATTTAATCCTACGTTAGACACAGATTAAAATTGGGTTCTTTCCAATTTTCCCGCAATACCATGTTAATTTACCTGCTTGTCAGTGCTTCATTTGGTATCATATATCTTCACATGCCACTAAATTCAAACTAAATTATGTTACTGTATATTAAAATAAGTACAATAGAGATCGGTAATATCTACTATAAAGGGAATGAAAAACGGAGGATAGGCTATGTTTTAAAATTTAACTTCCGATCAAAAGGATATTCAAAACGAATGATTCTTTGTAAATAAAAAGTGTTTAATAAAACTGAAGAAATAAATGTTCAGTGAATAACCTTAAAATGAAACTTTTTTTAAAAAATCAACAATTTTTTATGTATATACATATTGTATTTTATGTATAAATAATTACCAATAATTAATGAGTTAATAGTCTAACAAAATCATATTAATTTAAAAACACATATATTACCCCCCCCCCTCAATAACAAAGATCATTATCAGCTGACCAGGGATTAATTGAATTGACGATCGTGAGTCAACGAGAACGGTCAATGACAACGCACGTCAACCGTATATGTATGTTTTTAATCGTGATTTTTAAATGTGAATTAATATGTGTCGTTAAGTGTTTCTATGTGTTTTTATATTTGAAAACGACTGTCAAATAGTTGAAACGCGTCATATAAGATAGTGTAAACTACAAGTAAGGATTGTTCGACGGTAACACCTCATTACAAGGAAAATAAATAGTAATTAACACCTATTAATTGATTCATATTTTACGAGTATCTTAGTTGCTTTGTGCCGTCAACAATTTTTTTAGATTAAATCCTTAACAATTGCGCAGGTGTTTTTCAAAGAAGTACTATTTATTTTTCAATTTGTAAAATATTATTGTGGAGAATATAATTCTAGTGAAGTTTCCGCTGTTATGTTTAAAACGAATTTCAATGTATACAGTCCTCACTGCATAATGACTGACGTGCTCTGCCTTACAGGCTCAGAGGAAATGAAGTGGGGGGGGGGGTGAATTCTACGAAATGTTGAAGTGAATAAAGAGATCATATAAATGAAGCGTCTAATGTAAATTCTGATACAACAAAAGGGTTTTTAAAGTAAATGCATTTAAAATATAGTTGTATAAATCTGTATTAACTATCTGATAAACATTGTTTATGTTAACTCACCATTAGAAAAAAATTAGTTTACATTTAACAAATAAAACGTATTTTGCGACTGAGCCCCTTTTATTGAAGAGTTTCGCTCAATTTATTTAAAGTCTCTGACGAAACTACTGAGACTGTATAATGAACAGTGTACATGCATTAAGCAAACTCTCGCGTACACCTATATAAAAAAGCTAAGAATAAAAACGAAAAATATACCCAATCTCGCCAAAATATATTGTATTAAATGTTATAGGTTCAAAAGTTAAAATGAACTGTGATACAATCCTGTCCACTCAAATATCTAAAACTCTGAATTGATTAAATTAATTTTTTGCATTATCAAAACTAAATTGAACTGTGACGACCAAATTATTTAAATATTAAACTTGTGTTATTTGGAAAAGTCTGATATATTATTTTATTAACTCTTGAATATAATACATATAAGTAAAATATTCATGTTGTGCGAAAATTTATAAAAATATAATTTCTAGTAACTAGTTCTAACTCGTTTTATTTGTATGGGTTATTTATTTGTAATAACCTTGAGAACGGCACTACGTTTACTTACATAAAAACATGACAATTATTGTAAAAATTAGTGCAGTTTTTGTTAGTAAATCTGGTTTTTTTTAAATGTATGGTAATTAATTACAAAAGTGTAGCAATCTAAATAAATAGGGTATCTATTTATGATTATATACCTATCATTATTTTTATCAACTTCAAAAAAATTAAATCAGTTATCGAATTCTAATTGGTGTTCGTTGACTAGAAAACAAATTATTTCTAAGTGTGTTTTATTCCCAACTTTAACTACAGTGAAATTATATTAACTCTAGGTGTTTTTTTTCTTGTTATCATCAAATCTTTATTAATTATTGTTTCGTATAATAAGTCAAAAAATTTGTTTCCACAATCAACCATTCAATCAGAAATTGGTAACATTGTTTTTCACTAACAAACTACGATATTGTTAAACTAATTAACTGCTAATCAAATCGCAGTAGTTTCCGAAGTATCTGTATTTAAAATCAACCTAGTTATAGGACACAAGTTATAAACTTATAATTGGTACAACTAATTATAATTGTTTCCTTGTTTTGAAACTTGCGTTGTACAAAACAATTTCTCTGAAGTCGGGTTTAAATATAATGTTTGCAATACGTAGAGATTGAGGTTAGCTTGTGGTTTATTTTAACAAACATTGGTTATATGAAAACGACGATTTGTGATTGTTTAGCGAAATCGATGAATGATTGTATTATATGTGCTTAAAGTAAGGATAAAGGTTTTATTTAGAGAGTAACTGTCGATTTAGGTGTAAAGTTAGAGTCACTAAAACTTCACTGATCACTAGATTAATGGTAGGAGCAAAATTATGGTAGCCTCGCTTCTCTAACTTTTCAAAATTTTGAACACGTTAAGCTTAAGCAAGTCGTTCGAAAAATGTCTTTCCTATTAAAATTTTCTCTGCACGTTATTTTACTACTCTAGATCTTGGAACTTTGTTCAGCAGACATTTTATCTGATAGAGAACTAGAGGTGTTAAACTGGAATACTGAGTAGGAATAAATTAGTGTCAAGTTCAGATTTCTTGAATACATTGTTTAATCATACTAGTGTACAAAATTTAATCGGCAGACATTTTCCACAGCCAAGGTAATACGTAGGCCTTCTAACTTGTTCGAAATTGAAAAAGTGATTAAAGCGGCTACTACCAAATATTTTCTTATATATTAAATAGCTGACAAAATCAACTGCCAAAGTTTCAGCTTGAGACATTTTTTTCAACAAATTTTATAGTATTTCTTTAATTATTACTCCGATTTAAAATTGAAACAGACCTTTTGGTTGTACCGTTGAAATTAGAGATTGGGTAACTGATATATTGATGTATACAGGGAAATCAGTTTACAAAAATTTATTTAAATTTAGATATATTTTAAGTACAATTTAAAATATTCGTTCGGAAATTATTAACCAAAAATATTATGTATTTATAATTTATATACGCCCAAGAACATGATCTACTGATGTTCGGATTTGCACACTTATATGAATATAAATAGAAGGAGGCAAGGCAAATAACATCTGCATGACTTTTGTTTTCCATTCGATCGGAGATTTTTAAATCATAAATATAGTAAAGAGAATCTAATTATTTGGAATAAATACCTTAAAACCCCCCCCCCCAACCTTTAAACTGCCTAGAAGAAAACTGTGTGCATAAATTTTAAAGGAAAAATTATGCAGACAATTTGATTTGAACTTGAAGTGAGCCTTTATGGTTGTATATGAAAAAAAGAAACAACTTGTGATTTTATTATTTGCTCTAATTTTGTTCACAGAGCACTGAAAAAGAAAAAAATAATAATTCACTACTCCGGCGCATTAATAAATAATGTATAAAGTTAAACTCTCAAAGTTTCAACTGTAAAAAAATAACACATATAATTTTAGTGTATTTCTCGATTTAAAAAAATAATTAATTGACTGAATTCGTCTTCTTTGATTAAAAAATCTCCGCCTGTTATTAAATATAAATCATCCTCCAATTTCATTTTATTCTATAAAATATTAATTACATGAAATATTAAAAACAAAACAAATACTTTTAATATTTTTACTTTTATGGAATTCTTATAGTTTTATTTAATGCCCTTAACACAAATTTTATTATTTTCCATTTTTAATAGAATTGTTAAATATGTGGCAATCGTTGAAAGAATTGCCGTCTTTTCCCTTGTCTCCACACTTTTAATGATCAATACTATGTAAAAGTTCAACGGTATTATTATTTTAAATAATTTAACGGAAGAATGATTTTTTTTTCAATACTAATGACCGAGGTAATATTTTTTAACAGATATAGGTTTCTTGCAGGAGTGAAAGTAGGGTTTAAACATATGAATATGTAGTAGTTTTCGTGGGAAAATAGTATTGATAGTGCCAACGGCACTGTTGTTAATTGATTATGTTACATGATGTTTAACTTTACATTTATCTTGCACAATTCGTCCTTCGGAGTTATTTAATATATTATTGATACTTACAAATATAACTCTGGATTCTCGTTTAACTCCTTGGATTTTCTTTTACTATTCGATTGAAGAGTAATGCACTGTGGTCAACTTTCATACAAGTTTTCTTTAACGTGAAAACACAAAAATTAATCACGTTGTGACCAATCTGATGACCTTACAGACCACTCAATATCATCTCGTTTACCTTCCCTCAGGGGTCAGTCGAGTTAATGAGAGTCAGATAATGAGAGGTAATAACTGAGAACCCTATTTGAAACTACACCTTTTTTCATGTAATCTTGGGTTAGATTCATCTCTTTCATCTTTCCTATCCGGTCTCTTTTGACCAATTCACAGGTTTTCCAACATAACAAAATCGAATTATATTGTTGATTTACTCTTAGTACTACTGTAAAAAGGCGTTTGCTAGATCGCCTTTTTGGCTCAACGAAATCACTTGTGGCCAACTTCATATTATTATTATATGTTTAATGTTTATGGGTATAATTAGGTTATAAAACTTATATATTCTTAAATTTGCAGTTTTCAATTCCCAGTAAAGGTCGTATATTTTTCACTTTGAAACATATTTAATAAATTTGTAGTAATCAAATATTATACAGTATTTCTTCATAGTTGATAAGATTATTCTTCTTTTTTTTTTTAAACACGAATAAAGATAAAGTGTTACATAAAATTAGGGCGTTTTCCACCTCTACCCAGTCCCAAGAACATGATGTATCAAATCTCTAGAGAACACTTCAATGAAGATGGATAGAAGCAGTCTCATAGATGACCGTCGTTTGTCTTTCTTTCTCCACTCTCTCAGCACCTATTGGGGAGAATATAAAATACATCTCTACTTTATATTTATTTCATCATCAATTTATCCAAGTGTTATTTTATAAGGTATAACCTAAGTGTATGTAATTCCCTCATTATCTCATTTTAACAAATATTAAATAGTTGATTTACAATTTAATTAATATTAAATTATTTAATGAATTATATTGATGTATCCATATATTATGTGTTCCATATTTTAAAGGAACTTACCTCATAAAACCAGTCTTTAAAATAATTTTATAATTTAAAATTTGATAATAAAAAAAAGAGTTGTGATAAATAAATTGTGTATTCAGGCTTATAAAAAATAGTATATCTTCATTCCAATATATTGGATCAAATTTGTTTACAATTGTATTTGTATGTCCACCTTCCTATTAAAAAGAATATTAAATTTTTTTTAAAAAAAGTATATTTTTTTAAATTATGTTTCTGCCTCCTAAAACCTCTCAGTTATACAATATAAAGCCGTTTACATACTTAAAAATCATCCTGTATAAATTGTTGTAATTATATTCATGAATAGAGTTACCATTAAGGACAAACCGCAAATGACAACACAAAATCAGGATATTTTTAACTATTTTTAAAAATGCGTTTTTATTTATTTAGTAATTGAAGTTTCCACAAGTGTAGCTCATTGCGGTTTATTTAAGGACAAGGTAAAAAGAAATGTTATTGCAGAGTTTCAGATATAACAATAAACCACTGGAGTTATTTATAAATCTGTAAACATTCTTTATACAATTGCCCATTGTTATTTATTTCACAAAGCTCACAAATTGTAAATAAGGACGTGAGTTATATAGTGATAGTCTATAACTATACGCACTAGGTTTAGTGAGATTGAATATTACGAAATAGCTCATGCATGGAGGAAAACAAATATTCATAAGAACAATATTGAATAACAATAATGAAAACATTGTGTTGTTGTAATAAATTAAAGTGTTAAAACAACCCAAGCCTTCTGATGGCATTGCATGTATGGTCCAAGATATAATGTTATCAACTGCAACCTATTGCTTACATAATAGTCCGTACTGATATTTAAATACACAGTTGATACATTTGTTTTGGTGCTAGATCCGTTAAAGATGTTTTGGAGGCCATGGTACATTATCAGTCGTATATTGCGAGGGACATTACTTACATGTTCCATTTATTGGCTCGTATAGCATTATCGTAGGAAAAATGTGATAACACAGAAAAAACAAACTGTTGACGTTGTTACAACTTTAAATTTGTAGAAAAAACGTTTATGACGAAATCACGTGATGAAGTTTCCGTTTCAGCTTTTAAACTATCCTTTACATTGAAAATGAAATTATACCACGTGATATTTAAAGAATGTAAGAATTTATTTTACCTATTGAGGTTTGAGATGTCACGCGCTACAGCAAAATTTATAACTCAGTGAGGTATTACCTACGTTGTGGTTTCAATCGACAGTATTGATAGTAATATATAGATTTAGTTTAGAACATAGTGAATGTTCTGGTGAAGTTGCATTTATTTTAATTCATAAATAAATATAAATACAATGACGTGTAGTACTAGTGGAAAATTCAAGACAAAATACAGAAATCTATTGATGCTCCTCAAACCATACAACGAAAGATAAACCTCGGCGACAGCGTTCATCCGCGCCGTCACTGATAGTGCATCTGTCGCGGCGGCGGCTTTGCGCGTCAACGATGTCGATAGAACATCTGTCACGGCGACGGCCAAGCCAGTACATAATGAAATCATTGCTAAATAAACACTGAGGTTTTGTGCGATCGCCGACAAGTGCGCGTTGCTCAAATAGGTTTGTCAGCAATCCGTTTAGCCATAAGTGTAATGTATTGATTGTCTATGGTTGAACATTTACACGTATTCACGTTATCTTGCCGTGTCATCGACATCGACACACCCATTTTTAAATTTATTTTTACTATCCATAACTTATAAAATTTAATTACAATGCTAATTATAAAACGATTGTAATTATATAACAAATAAAAATACGACAAAAGATATGAAAGGAAGGCAAATTTAAATTATCCTGCGAATTGTCTACAAAATTCGTCAAATACCAACTGATTCAAATTGATCAACAATCTGACAATCTCGTCGACTGACAATATTTTTCGCCAGTTATCGTTATTGTTACTTGTATATGGATATATTACAATTACCAATGGGTAATTTCAACTGTTTTTAGCCTTTGCACTAAAATCAAAAATACAATTTTTGTTTTTGTAATACCTATTTTGATTTAAATATGAGGTATATTTAGATGAAACATAAAGGTATAATCAAGAATGTGTATTTCGTTATTTCACATCTGCAGTTCAATTGATGGGAGATCCAAAATGGCTTGAGAGGCACTTCACAGCACTTCAGTCCTGATATCCTGTTCTGAATCGCTGCGCCTAATGGAGAGATTTAACCGCTGTTATTACTTTGTCCGAAAACAAGACTTATTTCGATTAGAGCTTCATTGAGACTGCAATAATATTGCACTTGATGCTCTGATAAGGTGATACTTCCATTTCTAAGAATAATTTATTTAAAAAAAGAAGAAAAAAGTAAGTAATTGTAAAAATATTGTAATTTATAATTGTTGAAAATCAATTAGATAACCAAAATCTAAAACAACTTCATATTTAATCATGAATTTTAATTTTTTATACCCAATAATTCTATGAAGGGAAAAGTAAATTAGTTCGTCGCTTCCATCGCTGGAAAGCATGTGAAAATCTATGGCTTTTCTGAAACTTGAACACCTACAGGTGTGGACATTTTGTTTGCAAAACAAATTTGAATAATAACAGATTTCAAAACATTCATTTTTTTAATGTTTGGTGGGTTGTAAATAATAAATATTCTCAGCTTCAAAAAAAACTCCGCTACGCCGGTCACAAGCCCGGGGCCACATTACTAAGTGATGTTGGAAGGAGGAGTGATAGAGGAGTAACACCTCTCTAAAAAACCTTGGTCCATCTGGCTCCGGATGGTAGTACCTCGTGAGGGCCCCTAGCCAGGGTTACGGTGAAGTCCTCAACGGCTGCTGCGGTGGAGAAGAAGTTCTTCGGTACAGCGGAGTAGGCGGAAGAGGCAACCCAGTTCTGCTCGGGGTAAATAATGCAGGAAAATAACTAATATGAAGATGGAGAAAGATAAAGTGAAGTTTACGGAGCAGGGGAGGGATACCCCAGTTCCGGTCGGTAGCGTGAGTGGTACTGCAGGCTCTGATCGACCGTCAACCAGCGACTGCAAATTATTATCATCAACACTACCTCATGAACTACTGCCTAATAAGGATCCTTTCGCAAGAAGTTCAACGATATCAAGATCCCCAATTAAGAGTGGGAGCTTTAACATAGAGGAAAGAAATAGACATCTAATGAGGGAAAATGAAGATCTACGTCGGAGACTGGAAGAGATTGAACTTAGTATTAAAGTACTAGGAAAAGAAGTATTAGAGCTAAGACTTGAAAATAAGGAGCTTAAAAAGGCCAAAAATGTTGTGCTTAAAAACAAAAATGATGAATACCTAGGAAAAGAAAGTGAGGACCTTAGATATACACTGGATGAAGGTAGGCTTTCTGATGATCAAATGAGAAAAGAACTGTCTGAGTTTAGATATGATAAAGAGAAGCTTAGCAAGGCACAGAATTCAAACGTAAATAGTTTGGCAGAAGGCAATCGGGCTTGTAGTGAAGACCAGGAATATCACACAGACGAAGAAGAATTAAGTAAAGAAACTGAATGGATTAATAAAAAGAGAAGACCAGTTAAAAAAAGGAAAGCCAATTTCTCACCGGAGGTTCAAGAATTATCTGAAAATAACGCGGAAACTCCACAATTAGCAAAAACAACAACAATAAAATCGAGAGAGCAAAAGCCTCCTCCGATCAACATTGTTGGTGTGACAGAATACAGTACTATACAATCTCTGTTAAATGCTGTCACGATTAAGGATATCAAAATTATTTCCTTGAACAACAACATCTGGAAGGTCAATACACCTGACTCTGAATCCTATAGATCGTTAGCCCAAAAACTAAATGATAATAACATACAGTGGTATTCATACGAAAATAAAAATGATAGACCGATCAAAGTTATGGCAAGAGGTCTTCATTCATCTTGCAGTCAAGATGAAATTGTTAAGGATCTACAAGAAAAAGGTCTAAAGATAATTGATGCTGTCAATATCCTTAAAAAAGAAAAAGTAGAAAATGATCAAGGTGAGATAACAATAAGAAAAATAGGTCTACCGTTGTTCATGCTAAGCTTTGACCAAAAGGAAGTCGTTAATAACATATATAATATAAAAACTATACTAAATATTGTTGTCAAAATAGAACCATTGAGAAGAAATTACACTCTGATTCCACAATGCAAAAAGTGTCAAGGATATAATCATACACAAAGGTACTGTCAAAAGGAACCAAGATGTGTTAAATGCGCTGGGAAACACATAACATTAGCCTGTACATTGAATAGAAGTGATACTCCAAAATGTGTAAACTGTAATGGATCGCATCCTGCAAACTATAGAGGGTGTGAGGTGGCTAAAGAATTACAAAAGAGAAGAAATGCTATGATAAGGGATAAAACTCAAGTGCGAAAGTTTAACGCTGCAGATCAAAATTCAAATAATGTGACTAAAAAACTAGAAGTACCGGTAACTAGTAATACACAAGACCCTGGTTCAAAAACCTATGCACAAATCGTACATAATGAGATCACTGAGAAAACAAGTATAGATAAGGCTATTCAAGGTATATTGGACAGGCTAGATGAACAAGATAATGTAAACAAGTTAATAATTGATAAGTTGGAAAAGCTGACAAATAATCAAAGTAAAATAGAGTTAAAGAGGAGAAAATGATTAACACCTTAAGAATAGCAACATGGAATTCTAACGGTCTTCTTCAGCATAAGCTGGACCTGGAATCATTCCTGATTGGAGAACGAATAGACATCTGTTTAATTTCAGAGACACACTTCACTAAACATTCGTATCTCAAAATAAAAGGCTACTGCGTATATCATGTGGAACATCCAGCAGATAAAGCAAGGGGAGGGTCTGCAGTAATTATAAAACATAGTATCAAGCACTATGAGGAAACTCAAATAAAAATTGACATAATGCAAGTTACAACTGTTAAAGTGCACATGAAGAACAAGTACTTTAATGTATCATCTATATATTGTCCACCAAGACATAATTTAAAAAAGGCAGACTACATGAATCTTTTTGATATGCTGGGCGATAACTTCATTCTTGGAGGGGATTTTAATGCGAAAAACACATTTTGGGGATCTCGACTTACTAATGCAAAAGGTAGAGAGTTATATGAAGCAAGTAAGGAGGTTAAATGTGACTTCTTTTCAACTGGTAAACCAACTTATTGGCCATTAGACCCAAGAAAGGTACCGGATTTGATTGACTTCTTTGTGGTGAAGGGCGTATCTGACAACTATATCCACGTGAGTGAAAGTTTTGATTTGGGCTCTGATCACTCTCCTATTATTTTAACATTATGTCACAGCATAATACAAAGAGAAGAACCACCCAGATTAACTAATAACAGGACTAACTGGGAAGGTGTCAGAGTTGAACTTGAAAATAATATTGACCTCCATGTTCCCCTTAAAACACCAATGGAGCTCGAGGAGGAAGTTGAATTATTTGTTGTTAATATCCAGCAAGCAGCGTGGAACAATACACCTCAAGTAACTAAACGATACCATAATAGCAATACTTACCCACTTGAAGTGCTAGAATTGGTTAGTAAAAAAAGAAAAATGCGAAGAAAATGGCAGCAAACTAGAGTTCCTCATCATAAAACTGAACTAAATCGTATTAGCCAGAAACTCACAAATTTACTACAAACTATTAAAAATGAATCCATTGCTAGATACCTTGAAAGCCTTTCAGATGATAAAGAGAGCGAACTCAAGATATGGAAGGCCACTAAATTATCTTAAAAGGCCTAATATCCAAATCCCACCAATCAGGAAAAATGATAACACATGGGCTAGAAGTGATAAAGAAAAGGCAGATTTGTTTGCTGAATACCTAGAGGAAACCTTCCAGCCACTTACTAGACAGACAGTTGAAAATATAACAACAATCAAGAACAAGGATGAATTTCAAATTCGTAAAGTATCATTTAAAGAACTTAAAAATGAAATTAAACACCTCAAGGATAAAAAAGCTCCAGGATATGATCTCATCACGAGTGAGGTGTTGAAAGAATTGCCATATAAAGCACTAAACAAATTTATTCACCTTATTAACGCCACATTTAGACTAAGGTATGTTCCAAGACAGTGGAAGATTGCAGAAGTGATTATGATACCCAAACCGGGAAAAGATCCTAACGATAAATCATCATACCGACCAATCTCCTTGCTGCCAGCTATGTCAAAGATTTTTGAAAAATTACTGAAGAAACGCCTTAAGCCAATCATTGAAGAAAAACAACTAATCCCTCACCACCAGTTTGGCTTTAGAGATAAACACTCAACTATAGATCAAGTACACAGAATCACACATGTAATAGAAAAAGCCTTGGAGGAACGCAAAATTTGCTCAAGTATATTTTTAGATGTTGCTAAAGCATTCGACAAGGTCTGGCACGAGGGATTAATTTTTAAACTGCAGCGCGATCTTCCAGAGTCGATTTGTCAGATTCTGGAATCTTACCTATCAGAAAGATGTTTCAGAGTTAAGCACAAAGGGGAGTACTCAGAATTGAAAAGCATTTCAGCGGGGGTACCACAAGGAAGTGTCCTTGGACCTTTGCTCTATCTCTTGTACACCAGCGATATTCCCCAAGAAAATGGTACAATTACTGCGACTTTTGCTGATGACACAGCAATCTTGGCGACCGGTAGCAATGTGGAAGAGGCAACACAAAAACTGCAAAGAGCGATTGATAGAGTTAGTATCTGGATAAAGAAATGGAGATTAAAATTAAATGAATCTAAGTCAACCTTTGTTAATTTTACAACTAGAAAAATAAATCCAATTCCTATTAAAATAAATTCCCATTTAGTAATTCCGGCTAATACTGCTAAATACTTGGGAATGACGCTAGATGCCAAGCTACACTGGAAGGAGCATGTTAAAAAAAAGAAGGTAGAATTGAATATGCAATTTAGGAAAATGTACTGGTTACTTGGGAGAAAATCACAATTAGATCTACACAACAAACTGCTTCTCTATAGGCAAATATTGAAACCAGTGTGGACCTATGGGTTACAGTTGTGGGGTTGCACAGCGAAGACAAATGTTCAGATTATACAAACTTTTCAGAATAAGGTTCTACGGAGTATTGTTGATGCACCATGGTTCATCCGCAATGATAGTCTGCATCGTGATCTTAAGATGAATACCGTCGCAGAGGAAATCAGAAGGTATGCAGAGAAGCACAAACACAGACTTCAACAACACGAAAATTATGAAATGAATTGTTTACTAAACTGCTCTGGGGAGATTCGCCGGCTGAAGAGAACGAAGCCTTTGGAACTTTGATTAGTTAAAATTACACATGATTACACATGAGAGGAGTGCATCAATGGGTGATATTCCGGCTAACAGTGTTATTTAATGTTAAATGTATATTGCTTGATAGGCTCTGCCTAGTTGTAATTAATAATAAATTTAAAAAAAAAAAAAAAAAAGCTTCAAAAAACTATATTGGTTCTGTCTTATGGAAAATTAAGTTTTTTTTTTTTTTTTTTTTTAATGGGGTCATTTTATTTACTAGGTAAAAAAAGTGAAAAAATTTAATTTTTATCTTAAATGCATGTTTTTCCTATACGTGGAGAACACTATATATCGGCACATTATTCACTATTCACCCTGTTAAATAATGTTCATAATAAAACAAAAATAACACTATTGGATAATAAACTAAATTAAAAAGAAAAAAATACGATATGTTCAGAATCTAACTGAAAAGCACATTTTTTTTTTCTGCAGAGTAATATTGTATCCATAGTACTATAAACATATTCAAAAATGTTATGATTATTTACTCAATTAATATGTTCTTCAGTCCAGAATATTTTACAGAGAGTCTTAGAATGATGTTATAGACTACAGACTGCACGGCTTATTTATTACTATAATTAAACATATATATCTACAGTTGTCTACATGTATAAAAGCTTATGACAACAAGCAACATTATGCAACGTAAATGGATCAAATTGCTTTTTGAAACTTGATAGATGTCCCTTCTCGTCCCCCATTAACCCTCCCCTACTGTCTTTTCTCTTCCCGTCATAACCATCAACCCTAAACGTGACTTAAATTTTAAAAGTTAACAAAATCTCACATCTTAGAAATACATTCGCCTGTCATTGAAGTGAAGATAATTTATTTTCAGTGAGTTTGTTTATTAACGCTGTCAGTTAATGTCTTAGTTTTCCTGAATCATTTTATTTCTACGTTATATTTTATAAAATATTGGATCATACTTTATTTCTATTATAACCACAATTACACGAGTTTTAATCTGACAGAATTTAAATATTAATAAAAATTTTGTGTTCGTATTTTTTTTCACGCTTTCTTTCTAGAGTAAGAATGAGCTATAAGATGAAAATTTTTATTTTCAATATAGTAAAATAAAATATTTGTGTGTAGCTAAAATGAAAGACAAAATTGATTACAAAATTTACATATGATCAATAATAAAATTTAATATTATTGTTTGTTTAAAAAAGTTGCAATTTATTAAAATGATTTACCAATCAAATTATTTGGAGCCCTAATGTTTTGTTAACATATTATGTACCCATTAGATGTGGAAATGTCATAAGTAACGGGACCCAATCTTGTTACATTGGTGATTCAGGTTAATTGAATAAAGCAATCTAACTTTGTCCAATAACTAAATGAACATAGTTGCACAATTAATATAATCATATGTAACAGATTTTAAAATATCAAAATATAAAATATTTTTCTTCAATTAGCATAGTTAATGCGTAGTTATGGAAAATGGTTCCAATGATTTTACCAAAAATTTGTAGTTCAATACCTAAAGAAAACATCTCTCATAATTACTAATATTGTGTGATTTGTATTTATAATTTGGTTTTGTATATCTCTTGTAGTTCGTTTGAACTGATTGGTTAAATAATAATAAATTGATTTCGGGTAGACATATGGATCTTATAAAATATCCTTGTACACAACATTAAACACAAAGAGAAAAGAACGAAAGCAGATTTAACTACAGCTGCTGAACAGCTCTGAAATAGGTCAACGTAGTTTGAACATCTGTTGAGTGGAAGAGTTTAAACAAAAGTAGGGGAAACACATTAACACGCCATCGGAAAACAATTTGTGAAAGTGACTTCAATGTGACAATGGAGGCAAGAAAGAAAATACGTTTCTGTGTAGATCTGACAGCTAGTGATAAAATTCAGTTTACAATTATTTGGTAGTGTTTGGAAATTTTAAGAGTAACTATAAATAATAAAATGTAATTAAAATGTTACAGAACAGTTTTGTGCTTTCTTAAAAAGTTTATTTTACTTTCAATTTTGAATATTTTATTGCTAGATATAACCTTACAGTTACGTTCTAAATTGTTAATACTTTACATGTTTTCGTATTTTATTTAAAAAATTTAAGAAAAAAGTAACCAGGAGAATATAGTATTTGTTTTAAATCCAGGTGTAATGCATGTGAGATGAACAAACTCCAACACAAACAAATATTAATCTATTTGAAAAATACAAACATGAAGTAAATTTCATTCAGTAACTATTTGTTCAAACAAATACTGATATAATATATATAAATATAAAATCAAATCGACTACAGATTATATAAAACTTTTTAGGATATGAAGTATGGTTTAGAAATATTTTAATTTATTTCTCTAAAACTAAGTTAAACTTAAAATTATTCTAAATCTAATATGTTATAACTGGTTTCGGTTCACGTTTAAACATGTTATTAACAAACTTGTTATTTAACAGTGATGTAGGAATTTGTTATTTTAAATACATGTCTGGTTTAATGGACACAGTAATGAAATTATGTTGTATCTATTCTACAGGCATACATTCATTATACAAATTACAAATATGAATTACGTAAATTATTCAAAAATTGCTCATCGATATAGTTTATATAAGTTGGAAATATATGGCTAACCTACATTTCGTGGGTTATTGGATATTCTCAGAATAGATAAATATGCAAATAAATATATTTAGTATATAAATACTATAACTATATAATTATGTATATTTATAATTTATAACTATACTAATGTTATTATAACTATACTAATATATATATATATATTTGCAAATAACGAAAATAACTATATCAAAGTTTATATTGTTTACAAACAAAAATCAACTTTATTTTAAAATAATAACTATGAATTCCAGTTATTTCATATTTAATAGGTCCTATAATCTTGAATAATCCTAATCTTCACTTTAATTTTAACATACAACATAAATAATTACAAGTTCAGCTAATATAATACTATTCGTATCCAAGAGGCTCTAAGGACATAACTAACACGAGCGAAGCGAATGAAGGTCGTATTCTATATTAAGTGTTGACTGGTATTAACACTTATCATGTACCTTTCATTCTCCTTTTTTTAAATTCATACTTTCACATTAAACACTCGTAAGTCCAAAATATTGTTTTCCCTTTTCGAATGTTGTATAAAATATGCAGGCCTTATTTAGAACTCGAAAATGAAAAGTAAATTAATTTCCTGCTGCGAAGTACTCACTGCTTGTTTAACTTTCCCCTCAATGGAAATGTTTTCTTTATTCAAAGAAAACATTTCTCAGTTCAGTTAATACTTTAATATAACAGATGCAATGAACGAATCTTAAATGAAATTTATCTTTTTCTTCTGTTAACGTATGAAGGAACTCAAAACCTCATTACTTATAGACCACAAACCTGGCCGAAGTTTAAAGTAGCAATAATAAAATGTTTTGTAAACATGACGTTAACCCACTTATATTTTCAAAAAGTTAGTTTTAAACCTTTACCCGTTCAAATTTATACAGGTCAGTTTCGAGTGATAACCTTAGTTTACATGGTAAACAAAATACGTTTGTTTCATTTACAAAATAATAATTTTCATTAGTATAAGAAAAATATATGATCAAAATACTGCTTCAGAACTGACTGTATTAAAATAAATACAGTTGAATATATTCCATTCAGCCCGAAATTCCATTCATACACACCAAACAAGAAAAAGTTTAAAAGTTATAAGTTTCTAATTACGTCTTGAAGTTATAGATGTTTATTTCATTTTGTCATGACACCAGTTTCAGTAGTAGTACCATAATCAGATGATATAAACACACAATAAATACTAAAAAGAAATACGTAGTTGACTACTACAAGTATAGGATGTGGTCACACCCTCATTTTACACTTTGACGTGTTCTGCAGTAACCACCATTATGTTATATTTTTGTTTATTGTTGTGTATTATCTATTAGTGTTTAATGTGTTTATGTCAGCTGATTATGGTACTAGTACCGAACCAGCTGTCAAAATGAAATAACCATCTAAAACAAAGACTGGAATACGTAAGAAGAAACATTATAATTTTGTATTTAACAAGTCGTAAAGCAAAATGAAAATTTAGAGATTAATTAATTATAAATGAAAGTGAAAGTAAAATGGATGATGTGTTACATTTAATACTGTGGATTGTAAATAAATATTGAGCTTGACTTGTGGGATATTATTAGATAGAAAAAAAACTCGAATACAAGATCTCACAAAATTACGTTTACTTAAACAAACTCTTTTCTACGACAAAGTCGCTATCCTCAGTGATACATGAGCTACAAACACAAAAATAACTTATTTTGTTATTGTTATAGTTTTGTTATTGTAGCTCATTTATCACTGAGGATGCCGGCTTTGTCGTTGAAACGCGTTTGATTAACTAAACGTAATTTTTGTAAGATCTTGTGTTCGAGTTATTTTCTATCTACTTTGGATTAATTAAATGTTTTATTAATTTATATTTATTTTTGCAATTTGTAGTTTGTAGTTTCGTCTTTGAAAACTTCATTACTTTCGTACTAAGTAGATTAATAATAATCGAAATTTATCGATCACGCTAATTTAAAAAAAAAATAGAATGGAAACTTATTGCAGATTTAAAAACATAATAGTCTACATCCATGGAACTTTAGAAATACTGTTATTGATTTTAATAACAAAAGTAAGGGACCAATTCTTGATTTCATCTAGCAAGGTATTAAAACTACTAATAAGCTCTCAAAACAGAAATTTTTAAAGCACTGAGCACTAACACATCCTAAATAATTTGAAATTTGGATATCGATATCGATAAAGCGTATTGTAGGACCGATACATTTTAAAGATTATCATTAATCATTCGAGATATGGCTCAAAAGTGTCTCTCCATTCACAGGTCAAATCAACGAAAATCGAATAAATAATGCCAACATTGAAAACTATCTTTTATTTTTTAGTTATTGAGCTCACACACAGGCCTCTCTCGAATGCGACTCGTATTAATCTGTTGTGGAATATTATCATCAAGAAAGACATATTGCGGGATTACGTATTAACTGTCAACACTTCACATTGATCCAGTTAACTCTCTAATAGGTTTATCCAACCGCAATCTGTCTCCCTGCTGGTGTAATGTTTTTACAGTTTAGATTCTTAATTTTTCCTCTCTTAGTAGACATTGTGTTAATTCTAAATGTATTATAATTATTGTTACCATAGCAACTAACATTTACGTATAATATATCAATTTTTTAAATATTTCTATAGATGGTTGCAATTATCGGTTTCATTATATCGAATGCGACATTAAAAATAAAATTGTAATAACTTATAAATGCACATTTTATGAGTCAATAATGTAATTCCAAACACAAACTTGCAGAACCACATTTATTTGTAAAATATAAAAAAAATAAAATGTAAATATTTAAACTTTCTGTAATTTTTTTTTTCAAAACACAAGCTTTAAATGCAAATATGTAATCACTTATTAAAAGCACATAATATGTAAAAGATTTCTATCTTAATATAATTTATTTTAGCAAAAAGTTTAAAGAAACTTCTAAATATGTAAAACGATTTCAAATGTTAAAACAATTTTAATACAATTTTGACCACAATTTATATTTCTGAAATAAAATAACAGATGATTTCATTTGTTAAGATCTTATGCACATAGGATTACGCCAAGTTTCACAACAGTCGCTGCCATTATTTGTGTTCCAAATTGAATCAGACTTTGTAGACCATAACCCTGCGGTATGTAACTACCACCACTCACTCTGGGGTGTTTCATTGGAAATATACTCTCTGAAATTACAAAAGGCACTCTTTATATTAAAAGAAATTATCTCTTTAGGATATTTTTCATTTTATTTTCGCTATACCACTGCCAATGTTACTAGCTCTATCAATTTTCAAAAACATAAAACTATATTTCGGTTCCTATTTTTTTTTTTTAGTTGCACGTATAAAATATTTAAGTAATATTTTAACTTTCTTTCCTTATATTCTCAAAATATACAATTACAAGGCTGTAAGCGTTACTTCATTTATTCAGTTTAATTTAAATCATTTAGAATGTTCAAATAAAATATAATTGCTCACATTTAAATTAAGCCGTTTTTAAACGTCTTAAATTTAACAATTAAAAGATTAAATTGTAGAGGATATTAAATTATCTATTTAAATTTATGTCAAAGAAAATTGTAAAAAAATTATTATTGATTTTGATAAACAAAATGTTCTTCAAACATTTTTCAATTTATGTGCACAAATAGCCATTAGACAAGATAAAATAGAACGAACAATGTTCATACTTGAATAAAGTACATTTTAAAAGGTTCACCTAATTATCACCTAAGGTTATAAATAATTCCATCAGGATGTCAATGTCAATATATAAATCAGAAGTTTTTACGTCTCTTTTCAACCAAGATGTCAGCTTCACCTGTCTGAATGAGATACGTACATTGTGATAAATATCACAGTTAAGTTTACTTCACATTTTCTATCTATTACAGCATAAACATTTTTTTAGACTGTACTAAGAAGATAGATTCAATTGCCAGAAAGAGTTTATTACATTGTGATTAAATATTTCAGTTAGGTTTTCTTCACCTCTAAATTTTTATTGCAGCATAAGTAATCTTTTAAACTGAACTAAGAAGACAATTCATTATCATAATATGTGTCGTACATTATGATAAATATCACAGTTAGGTTTACATTTATTTTTTATTGTATCATAAAATTTAATCGTTCATACTGAACCAAGAAGACAGTTCCACTAGTCGAATAAAGTACCTTACGTTCTATAAATATTACATTTAGGTTACTTCAATTTAGTTTATATTGTAGCATAAGTAATTGTTTAGACTAAACTAAGAAAACAGTTATACTTATCACAAAGAGTTTCTTACATTCTGATAAATATTACAGTTTGTTGTTATTCATCTTTACTTTGTATTATACTTAATACTTCAGACTTTGTTCATTTGACTGTACGCTGTTACGGGAAAACGCGTCTGCCAATCTTTATGAATAATGTAAGGAATTATACATAGAAACGAGACAAAACGACATTCGTAAAAGTGTGTAATTTTATTATCTGTTTTAAAATGGAGACACTCAACATAAATTACTGCACGGTTCATAGATGCAGCTTCTCCCATTATAAGTAGAGTGAGGGTTTCAAAGTAAATTTATTGAAACAAGGTAAAACTTACAGTCTTACAAAATCAGAACAAAAATCAATTTAAAACATCTTCAATTGAATAATGAGAATTGTACTGTCATATTATCCCGCAGGCATTTATAAGTTGACCAAAATACCAAAACTGTATGTAATAATTCTTTTTTGGAGCTTTCATTTATATAAATTCAAACATTGTCCTTTTCCTTAGTTTTTTCATGAGATTTAATGAGATATGGTTGACGTAATAGTTACCAGGAGTTGTGTTCTATTACTTCTAATAACTTTAATTATTAAACTTACATGCAACAATGAATTAGTGTAAAATATAAACAATATCGTTGACTGTGCCAGTGTTGGTAGAAATGGGAATAAGTCAGTTTTTCAAATAACACTGTCAGTATTTAAGGAATATTGATTGATACCTAGTATTTAGTATTTCCTAAGAGTGTGGTTCCATAGAATAGTAAACTACAATCACATTCCATGAATAAAGAACTTTTTGTTGTTTTGACAGCGATTGGTGTTTTACTCAAGTTTACAGTAGTTGTAGTGTGTTTTGTATTGTTTATAAATACAGTTGTGTGTCACTTCACATACTTTGCAGCAGCTGCATTGAGTTTACACGAAATATTGATTGAATATAATATAACTTAGATGAAGCTATGTTTATTGTTCTTAGAACCTTAATTGAATTATAAAACAAAATGTGTCAATGAACATAACAGAAAGGAAATAAAATGCTAGAATCGTAAGAAAGAAAATCCAATTTAATTATGTTTATTTACAATAATTTTAATATTTATTACTCCTCCATCAAACTCATTCATAAAATAAACTATCTTCTCAGTTTTCTCTTGTTTCATGACATTGAAGTTCTTCTAGTTGTTTATTCTTGCGAATTATTTTACTGTTTATTTTCTAAAGTCGCAACGTTAAGTGAACAATTTACAAATCAATGCAAATACGCAAAAGTGATGTACATGTTCCATTTATATCGGATTTAAAATTATTTAAAACAATTTTTAAATGGAATATTGTACATTGTTTTATACTAATTGTACAATTAATATAAAATTAAATCAAATTTTTATTTATGTAAAATTGCATTGAGGTAATCATGAATGAACATTCAAAGAAGTTTATTATTATTTTAAGTATAACACATATGAAAGCATATTAAAATGGGTTATCATTGTTTCTCACTTTAGGTTATTTTCTATATTTCAAAACACTAATTCTCAGAATGATAGAAAATACGGTATGAAATTCTCAGAATGAATAGAATAGAATACTACGGTATTAACACAAAGAATTATAACACGTAACGAATTTAAATGTAATATAAGTCGTTTAACAAACTTGTATTTCAAATATTTATTTATGTAGTTGAAACATAAATCATGTATGAGATTGAAACACACACAAAAAACTCACCACATTACCGCAAGAACGCACCAAAACTCAGTTAACGAGTAAAACAAACAAATTAAATATGTCCAAACTAGAAAAGATAAGAGAATTAATATTGTCAAAGAAGCGCGGTTTCTAATTGCAGAAAGTGCATTACCAGCAAAATTCCACAAAGGGAATGCTAATTGCGATGCCAAGGGGTAATTGTATATAGAGTCTCATTCAATTTAGTGCACAAATAATTAATTACAAGGTCTATAGTGCATTGGAGAAACCACATTGTTAAATGACATGAAGTGCATATTGCTAATATAATCAAAACCTATATTCATTGCAATTAAATTAATTATGAAACAAACAAAATGTTCTTATTTTACAAACCAATTGTTTGAAAATAAAATTGCTCTGAATGTTACGGAAACAAATTTCAAACTAATCAATAAATCAATGGCACAAAAACTGTTTACTGGTTCCGTTTATACAGATCTAGAAATCAACCACAGTTGTTAGATAAATTGATGACAACCTGATAGCAGAGACTACTTTACCTAAAGTTAAAAAAAAAACACTTAAGGTAAATATATATAAATGTAATAAACAAGAATCAATCAATAATTATAGTCTAAATATAAATATACCGTAACACAGTTATTTTAATTATTTTCTTCGTGGGCTGCAGTGCGTTAGTGTTCATGGGAGCGAAATACTTAATTTAATACTCCGATTAGCCTAACCCAACCTAAAGAAAACATGGTCACCCAATAGGCCCTTCACTTCACCCAATAGGTCACTTCCTATCCCCTTCAGAACAAACACCATTTTAGATAAACAGCTCTTAATAATTTAATTATATTAAATTAATTTGGAGGAATTGCATTACAAATATTATAATAAACACACGTAACTTTAATTCTAATATGAGTGCTCTAAGACAGTATAGCTATTTGGAACTCGTCCATTAAAAAATATCTAATTATCTTCCTACATAATTTACAGGCTAATAAAAGCTGTGTAGTTAGATCACCATCTGTTGTTTCTACTTTAAAATTAAAGAACATTTACTACCTATTAAACCTACCTGAAATCCTCGCAAACCTCACCATGTAGATCGCTATATGTCGTTCCTCAGCTCCAAATATCTACCACTGAACGTGTTCTTAGCACTCATCCGATTTACTGTTACGCTTAGGTGTCTATTTCGTGAACAGAGTATTTCATCAAAATAGTATTTCGTCAACAGACTAATCACGATGTTTACAGTTCAACGTGACCAAGAGATCTCTAACCTCATCGTGATCTCTAACTAGTTTATGTACAACCTACCGTCCGTGTATTCTACTTATCTCAGTATTTTCTACAAGTCCACACTACACGTAGCCTCTGATATAATCACCATACTGAACGATCACCTCATACAATTAGTAAATGCATCTTTTCCACACTTCCCATTTACTCCATAGTCCACACAAATCTCAACTTTATTCTGCTTGATAATATAATATATTAGTGCACGTTTACATTAATAAACAGCAGGGTTCTTAAACTAGTTCCACGACTTATTAAAGCAAATCACTATCTCCCCTTACCCTGAATTAATTTAGTCGTGAGCACCAAATATTTCCATAAACTTCTCACTGAACACTGTATTTTCCCAAGTGAAAGGACTTTACCAGTTTTACACTGGTATATACAACCAACAAATGAATGAAAATAGAGATACAATATTAAATCATTCTAACGCAAAACACTATAAAATTGAAAACTAACTACATCACATAACCATTTTAACAATAAAAAGCAGTTTGTTCCTTTTGATTGACTCAAGGTCATTGAAAGACTCAAACGTTTCTTTCTCATAACTGTGATTGTTTTTAAGAATTTTCCTTACATCTAAAATAATTCTTTTTATTAATAATATAGCTTATAACAGTTAGTGTTTGTGTTTGATTTTTAAACAATGAAGAAACATTTTTTATAACAAATAAAAGGAATAATTTGTTATTCTCTAGAAGAAGATGTAACCATAAGAAAGATAAATTTTCTAAACAAGGAAAGACATTCAAGTTCACTGTTCTTTAAGATGATACATACTTGATAATGAGACGAACACTGATTTGAAGTTTAATATTATTCAATGATAGTCATTCTAATATGGCTGAGGTGGAGCAGAGCCTTTTCTTTAATAAATGTCACCTTTGCGTCTATAAAAGTGTTCTTCATTCTAATTGTAACTACACATTTAGCGCTGGTTATATCCTCAAGTTATCCGTGTTCACAATGACCCCTGTACATCACAAACATTGAATACTTGTGTTGGTATTTTACATAAGTAGACATCTGGCCATAATCTTCTTCTGCTGCATGTAAATTTTTATGTTTATAATATCAACGTTTACTTCAGTACCAGTAGGAGTATTGAATGTTGTGATGTATAATGTGTAAATGTCATTGTGAATAAGATGTCACCTGTACGTGTGTGACACATGTAGCTACAATTGACTTGAAGAATACCATTATAGATTCAATGGTTACATTTATTACTTACGAACACTTCGTAGATTAAAATCAACAATATGTAAACTTATTGAATTCATAAACAATTCAGGAAACAATTATTTGTTTTAGAGAATAATCGATTAACGATAAAATTGTAACCTTCTGTTTTTCTACGATTTTGGTATATCCAAACGACAGTAATGTGTAAAGTGTAATAATTCATCACTCATTTAATGTAATATCCTGGTAAATGTAAAACCACTTAAGAAGTACTTCAAAACCACATTAGTTGAATTAACCGACAAGTGCTCTAGGCACCATTTTCAATTACACAAACTAAAAACTATAGGTACAACACAATACATTTAATGCACCTGGAACCTCTCACACACTCTATTAGTTTACTTTTTGTTGGAGACTTTTAACATTCAATCTTATATGAGAGTATAGTGATATGAACTCATTATTGCAGTAGTTAGGAAAAGAAGGAAATAATTAAAACTTTACATTTATTTTCTCTTACATATTTATAAATAACGTTTGTTTATCTGTGTTTATATTTAAGTGCTCTGTGTTATTGCTTATTTATTACAGTTTTATTTGCACTGAGACATTTGGTTATTGCATTTAGTTGTAGGTCATATTTACTCACATAATTTATATTTGTGCAAATTTTACTAAATTTATATTTATTGTTATAAATAATGTATTTATATTTTATTTGTTTAGTTTTATATTTATATACATATTTCCCTAACTAGTTTTACTATTTTTATAGTTGTATGTTTATTTTACTATCGGCATGTTCAATTTCTTGTGTTTTTTAAAAAAATGTATTCGTTAAATGATAAAATAAACGTTAATTAATTGACGTCAGTTAATCGTCTGAGGTATATTACAATAATTTTACATGTTTCAGGAATACAAACGAAAAAGGATGACAAACTGTAAAAAAAATAACTTTAAACAGGATAATTTAATATAGACAGAGGACAGTTTGGCGTTAATGATTTTCAATATTTAATTAGGACACAACAATGGATAAGAACTAGATATTAACATTACGTTTTGGACAAACCTATTCAAAATATAACAGTGACTTCCACTATAATTTATACTGAAGTAGTAGTTTATTGATACAAGTGATATGTCAATGATTACAAAGCTTAAAATTTTGTAATTCAGCACAGTAAATAAATAAATACTTTGAGATAATTCTTAAAATCTGATAAGTAACATTTATGAATGAGCGACTTAAACATTTTGATTCTGTAAAAAGTATTATTTTGTACTATTTAGTAACATTTTGTATTACAATAAACACTTTTTACTGAAAAGTTTAAGAAAAAACAGCTCAAAGGTCTTCCTTGTAAGTTTTGTTTTTCGACTATTCTTTACGTTATTACCAAGTGTTCCTACAATTCAGACACATTGTATTGAACACATGCGTGTGTGAATTGTATTCCTAGTAGTATCACCAGCATCCATGCTCAGGCACCATAAAACAACTAATTATTTGAAATCAAATTACATTCTTCGCTTTAGCTTATTTCCAAAGTTAGTTATGCCCTAACTGCGTAAAACCGCACAGACAAATAATGTTCACAAGGTTGGGTTAGAATATTACATCGCTTTACGTGGCCAATGAGCTTGAAAATAATCTTATAAAGCTTGTTAAAAAATATAACGTAAGAGAAATTAAGTAAAAGACTAAAAACTTGAGAACAAATAAAACAAGGTTTGAGTTTCATAAACCATTTATAGCTAGGTTGTAAATATTTCTAATCTCTTATCTTGACAGAGTAATACCCATAAATTTTAATCTATGTGATACCAAAACTGTTTCTACTAACATTATAAATTGAGATAAAAATGTGTTTATCTTTATAAACTATATGAAAATATGTTTGTTTAATATAATATACACCTATCTACATATATTTTGCCTTCTTATAAATGTACAGATATTGCAACTCATTTTATAATTTATTCTAGTTTGGCACGAATATTTCAAATAGCTTTAAGATTTGGTGTTTAAATTTGGTTTGTTTTCTGTTTCAATATAAGTTGTTTAAATCATTCTATTTAGTTATTTGAGGTAAAAAACTATGTTTAGTGTATAGTATTTTGTTTTCCATCTAAATTTTAATTCTTAAATAAACTAAGTATCGAAGTTACACAACACAAACGCCATAACCAATTATGTAACTTCCAAACTCAAAGTAAAACTGAGAGAATTAATTTAGAAAATACCATTGGATTTAAGAATCACAAATACTAATAATTTTTGTTTGCCAAATATTTTAACAGCCACCATTTTACATAGGAACAAGATATCGACCTCTAATTTGCGCAATTGTATTTTACTAAATAAGCTCTTTAACATGAGGGTTCACTCAATGGGGTTTCCACTTAAGATTATTAAGTTGCCCCCAAAACTCCTATTTATTGGAATAATTAAAAATGTCTCACCAGAAGGCACATACAAAATCTTCTTCCTCTCTTTTTTTTGGTTTTCAAGTTATTTAAATGTTCCTGGATTTTTAGGACACTTTGTATATTATAACATTGTTTCAATAATATAAAAGCTTTGATTGATAATACAACTATCTACTACAATTTGTATTAATACGATTATATATATATATATATATATATATATATATATATATATATATATATATATATAATATATATATATACTATATTAGAATATATATATATTCTATAATAAATAGAATGTTGAATTAAAACAAGACTTTTGTAACCTTTTGGAAGGAATGTGATCCAACTGCAATGCGCTACAGAAGAATGTCGTAGGATTAAAATACCTCCAACTCTAGTAGAATGTTAGGTTAGGTTGAGGTTAATCTATGTTACTATATATGAATCCGTGTTATTTTATATCTATTGCAACATTGTTACTTTAATACATAATACCTAATGTGCTTTAGGGCCTATAAACCGTCCCTATGTACGTAAGAACAAATATGAACTATATAATATATATTTGAGTTTATATGTTAAATTAAACTCAGTTTTGTTAAATCAATGAAAGAAAAAGAACGTTTAAAAATACTGTTATGACGTAAAGACGAAAAGTTGCCCGAGAGAAATAATTGTTACTTTTCAAATGGGGTTCACTTAATTAATTGTGAAATAATTATAAATTACTCATAATAATGTAAGAATTGAGTAGTTTTGAAATGTTATTTCACATTCTACAAAAGTAATTTTCTTTAATTAGTTAACAGTAGTTCGGAAGGCAATATGGAAATAATAAATAATTTTCTTTATTTTTTAACCATTCTGTCAGCTTTCTATTTTTAATAGTCTTACACTCTCCAAAATGATATATTGTTAAGGTTCGATTACATTTAATTTTGGAGTTAAATTTTTAAGATTTTTCACTGGAGATAACGTTTTTAGTGTTTTAATCTTTTCGAAAATAATTCTAAAACTAAATTCACTCTCTGAAATTTTGACCAGAAACATCCTGTTTTTTAATTTTAAAGTACAGTAATTAAATTAATATAGTTTAATTGGGTTTATAAAATATGTTTATTTACGTAGTTTAATTTTGATATGGATCATTTATCAAGAACTCCAATGTATCCAATCTTAGAGTGTATTAGGAAAATAACATAACAACCATATTTAATGTCATTATATGCCAACTTGAGTTTTCAATGAATAAATATTACTGTAATGGTGAGATTGGCAATATAATTCAAGACAAGGTATGCCAAAGTAGTGAGGTCCAGTTCGCCTTGTCTGACAGCTATTGATCCTCCAATGATAGATGGAGTTTAAAATATACCAATAGTGACAAATTGTCTGTGTGTTGTAAATCAAACTTAAAAATTAGCACTCACTGAAATTAAAATGAATGTATCTTCGATTATAAGTAAAACAACCTATCGATATTACGGAAATTAACGTGTTACATTTTTTTGAGATTATTAAACTATTTAACATCCCCGTCGACTTCAAATCATGTAAAAATAAGTAAAATTACTCCGAAAAAATTGTGTTTATCTACATCTATCTTCATAGCACCGTCATCCCAACTACGTTGTCTTGAGTTATATCCCTCTCTTAAATTCAAATCGGTAACTCTTGTTCCATTTTCGGATTCCATTTTATCATATTACAGGATTCAAGTGCTAGAAATTTCCAATAGATACTCTTCTTTTTTTTATCAATTGATAGTCACTAGGGTTTTCACAAGCGCACGAAAATTAGTTTAAAAAAAAGAGAAAGAAGACGTTATAGAATCGTCATTCAACTTTGGTGGATTTGATAGTACTCACAGATGACACAATGACAGACAAACGTTATTCCAACGAAAATTATTTTGTGATCAAGAGACTAACCAAAACTGATACCACCGTAAAAAAATGACGTAAGTATGGAAAATATATCTTTTTTTGTCAGTAATAATTTAATAAAAACATATTGAAACGACCATTCTAAAAATTCTTTAACTTAAAACTATTCGTTGTACCAGCGATTTTATACCATAGAATATTATATTGATTTCAGACCATGTTCATTTTCAAAATGTGTTTGAAACACTTTATTTATTTTTAAAATAATAAGTAAATAAATCATGTCTGTAGCTACACGGAACAAGCACATTATTAACAGGAAAAAAAATCCTTTTATTTAGGCTAACCGATGCTCACTATAATGTATACAAAGTTTTTTATTTCCCTAAGCAATCCTGATTGTTACCTTTCCTGATTACAGATGTTTCGCCGATCTATCAGGCGTCATCAGAACAGACCATTATTTCATTCAAATATTTAAATCATCTTAAAAACACACATCATTATAGGTTTAAAATTGTCTAAAAAATTATTTTTTTAAGAAATTAATTTGTCAAGTTTGTAGCAAACAAATTAGACAGCGTAGAAACTTGACAAATTGATTTGTTAAACAATTTTAAACATACAATGGTATGTGTATTTTTAAAGTGTTTATTAAATGTTTTTAATATTTAATTGAAATAAGTGTTTGTTCTAATGATGTCTGATTAGATAGGCGAAACAGCTGTAAACAGAAAAAGTTTACAATCGAAATTGGTCAAGCAAATAAGAAACTTCTTAAATATGTAAACTGTGTGTCCGGTAATTTGATTGCCTTCAATATTAGAGTGTGAAAAAAAATATGTAAATACATTTCAATTCAAAAATTGTATTAATATTGTTCTTCTATTGACAATTAAAATATTCCAGATTTATCATTATCTTAAAGATTTTTTTTCCGTTCTTACTTATTTAATAATATTATTTAACATGATATTATTGTTGTTTTACTGTATTATTTGTTTATTTAACAATTCTTAAATATTTATTTTATCTGTCTTGCGCCTCAAAGTAAGGTATTTGTAACCTAATTCCTAAAAGCACATTAAAAAGAAAATTAATTACATTTTTATATATCTAATACAATTTACAATAATTTTAATTACCATATTCATACCTTGGTTTATTAATTTTTATATTAATTTATAGTTTGACCTAGAACTTAAGTTCAGTGTAATTAATTGGAAGAAGATGACATTTTTATATTTAATACAAGTTACTTCGTGTAATAAGTTTTATTTTAAAATAAAATATTTAATTACAAGTCAGTAATATAGTTTTGAAATTTTATTTAATTCCGACCTAAAATTGAATGTGAAGAACATTATTTACTGAATTCATTTTGCTATGTGGGAATACTAATCCATGTGGTACGGATATTATATCTTAAGAGTTGTGTCAAATTTAATCCTACTACAGTTATTAAAACTTGTGGTTCTATAGTATTTAGTAAACATACACTTAGTACATAACTATTTATTCTTTAAATGTAATAATTTAAAATTAATTACACTCCAGGGTTCTTAAATGGAATGATGACTTTACAAGACATATGTAAGTGAACTTGACAATATGTAAAGTCTATTGTAAGGTGCTTAGTTGTCGCCTGCTTTAAAACAAACCCTTGAATAACAATCACAACTAATTTGAACAATTCCAACAAACCTAATTACAGAGTGTCTCTATTACAATAGACTTGTTCACTTAACAGTAAAGACGTGTATGTTTGTAAATAGTATAAGAGAAGAAGGGTAGTGTTTGGAAGTTGGCAACAATGGTAGTGTTAGTTTTATGATAATGGTGATGCTGACATTAAGAAGATAACGGGATTAATCTGTATCTGATACAATATGGTACTCATACTATCTGGTAAGTGATACAATTATCTAATAAGTGTAGTATAATATACAACTCTCATAAACAAAGAAAAACATATACTTACGTCATATATTTACAAGTAAATAAATGTAGTCTGGTATGTTTATAGTATAATTATATAAACAGTTATATAAATGGTTATAAACAGTTTTATATATATATATATATATATAGGTTTTTATGAAGGCAAACATTTGCCTTCAAGGTCTCCCCATGGTCATAAAATACTAATGTTCAATGTGTATATTACTTCATTTGGAAATTGGTTTGTTCAACAATAGTAATGCTGTCTCTTTACTGAGATAAGATATGTTTTCAGTTATTTGCCATTATTTGTGTGTATAAACATCTAACACAACGTTTCACTAGTATTGATTGAGTCTCTAAATCAAAAGAAAAGGGTAAAGGAAAACACACTCCTAGGAAATTAATACTAGTAACCCAAGATATGGACACTTGGCCTGAGTTGTGATTATAACTACAACCTTATTTAACGAAATACGGTTGATATCAGAATGAGACTAACAACTTAATGTATTTGGTGCATTGTACATAGAAAATCTAACTCTGAAAATGTTCAAAAATGTTTGTGATGAAACCAAGTGCGACTAAAGTCAATGCTCTATAGACTTTTGATTTTAAGGTAGTGCGGTTCAAAAGAGATATTTTTTTCAAGAACTAGGGGTGTGCGTACCCAGCTGAAAATATAGTACAGATTTTAAATAATTCGGTGGATACGTACAATGCAATAAGTGGAATAAGTTCAACAATTCCTGATGAAAAAATAAATAAACGTTCAAAGACAATCTAGACTGATGTACTTGAAGGAATGGCCACCTTCTTTTTGAAAAGTATTGTCGGAAAGTGGTCATGTGAAACATCTGCAAGGTCATAGAGGAGGGTAGGATTTAACGAGTAATCCAGATGAAGAGGGAACAAGGAGCGCCACACAACGGTATTGAAAACATCGGTCTCCTTCTCAAAAATGTAACTCTAACCAATACAACTTCAGTTATTTATTTGGGGGAAGAAATACTGCAGAATCATCAAACAAATTGTGCGGCTTATCTAAATTGGTTAACAAACATTGTTTAACCTTTCTTTCCAAACTCTGATGTTTACCGTTTGATATGTTGAAATTTTTTTTTTCTTATTTGAAATTTATAGCGACAGTCAAGATTTACCTGTCCTAATTAGTTCCTACATTATAACCTAAAATATTCAGATATTTTATAAATTTTATCCATTTAAATAATCTGATTATGTTTTTGCTGTTTGTAAGATACTTTCTTTACTTAGGAGCGTAGTTCATCAATTATCTGTAGGTTTTGAATTATTTTTTTTTTCATACCCATCAAACTCTGCAATCACACTATCTCTTAAATATTTAACGTAACTTTCACGTATAGAGCAAACCGACACTTTTTATTAATCGCTATTAAGCGTAGTATAAGCAATGATTCCTCAATCAATGACGTATATAAAAATGTCAACTTTTTTAGGACATCAAAAACTGGTTGTAAAATTATGATTTTTTTTTACACATTGAAAAGTGAGAGTTAATTCGAATTCCAAATATATTTGAAAGTATGCATCAGTTTTTATAAGGCAGATTTGTTTAATCAGAAGTAGAAAAATGATTAGATTTATTAAATTGATATAGTATTTTTAAATTAAAATATTGCTGTTTAAAATTAGTAATGATTTAATCAGGTTTAAAAAAATAAGACTAGTTGACATTTTCTCATTGATTTACATAGTATCAGTTTACGTTATGATCGCTTGTTACTGCATTTGAGATCTATACTATGGCATCAACGTTATTGAAAGTGTAGCATTGAATTTCAAATTTCTATAACGTCTTTTATCAATTACATCTCTATTTATTAGTGCATCGATAGCATATATGTGTTGAAAACATTTTTCATATCTTCATATAAAATACCCCTTTATTCACACATATCATTTTCTTTCTGCAACACCAGTTTTAAAAGGAGCGTAATCAACGCTCATTGCTTTCATTAATTTTCTTAACTGTATTCATTTTTAATAATTCTTTTACTAATTTGCTTAAAACAATTATTTTAGGTAAAATTTATTGTTTAACCTAATATACCATTAACTAAATTAATCCCCCTCCCCTAATTCCGTTCCTTAGTTGAATTCATATTATGAAACATTTATTCAGTAAAAAACAACACATTCGATTACTGGTTATACTTTAATTTAGATTTCTTTACAAATCGATTAAGACTTGTTTTTTTTAATGTGTTGTATTTTTAATGTATTATTAAGATTGTGTGCTATTTTCCCTCTCATGAACTAGACTGATTTATGCTTACTAGGAAGACATCTTACTTAATAGTTGTATACCATTATTCATTTCAGTAATAATGGTATTTATTTCCAATTTGCTTTTGGATTTTAACGGATAATTTATTGTGGAAAATGGGTTTCACTGTTTGCTAAACTTTGCGACGTTTAAAATGACTTTGGAAAAAAAAACATGTTTGATTTATAAATTTTATTTCAAATCGGCAATATATATAGTTTAAGAACGTAAATTAATAAAAGGAAATTTCCTTTGTTAGTTTTATACAGGTTTTACACGATTAGTGATTTAAACCTTATTCCTATTTGCGTGAGTTTTATTAACTTCATAAACAAGTAAAAATATTTAATATGTAATTACACAACACATTTTTCATAACCATACGTTATTGTTTATGAAAAATGTAAATAATTACAAATATACATCAAATTAATGGATATTGTTATATCATGTAGTGTAAATGTAGAACAATTATGATGACTTCAAAAAGCTTGGATCTACACAGGATGAATAAGTGACTCGAGTAGCCATTTTCAATTACACAGACTGAAAACGTTGTGTGTAAACTGTAGACGCGAGCAACGTAATGTAGAATTAATAAATTGCATAGGCCTCCATGTAACTCCCTAAATTAAACAAATTGTTAATGATAGTCTCCGGTGCCGAAATATATATTAACATTTCATTTCTGAATTTCAAATATTATACTTGAACTTAATAACCTAAAAATACCTAATCTTTCGTGATATATTGTTTAGTTTTACCTATTATTAAGAAAATCTATATAATCGCACGTAGCATATGTGTGGGGGGGGGGGTTAAGGAAGTTGAATGAATTAAATTAATGAGTTAATAAATTTGACTTTACCTATTGAAAGACATTATCGACTGAATAAAAAAAACGGGTGTTAATGATCAGTACGGAAATTTTCAGGAGAGAAATCGGAAAACAAATGTATACGTGTGATCGTTTGGATTATCCATTATGATGAATCAGAATGTCATTTTCATTAGTTATTAAATCTAGTTTTGTATCTAGAAATGTGCTTTTTACGCCATTTTTTGCGGTTAATAAAGTGTAAATCGGCGTTTATAAAAAAACACATGATAAGCATGTTTCCATCAAGTTTTAGGGGAAACACTAATAAAAATAATAAAAGAACTAAAACCATAGTGTTTACAGATTAACTCGATTCCAATTCATATCAAGAGAAAAAGTTGTTATTTTTACAAAATGTGAAATCTTTTCATTTTATTATTAAGCTTCCAGCAATGGTTTTTTGTATATTATATGAGGGATGTTTTAACCACTTTTTGAAAAATCGACACAAATTATTGTCAAAGGCGCCTTAAGAATAATGCATATTATTATAAATAATAATGATGTCTATATATTTATTTGTAGAATTAATATTCAAATATTATGTATACAACTGTAGACATGGATGCGTCTGAAAAACAACGACACGTTCTTATACACGTAGATATTTTTAAACTACAGTTTAAATTTGTCTTTTGTTATTGAAAATAATCAATTCTAAAGTAGTTACTCGGTTCGTTATTTATACTTTAAATTATATATTTTCATGTAGAGTTAAAATTTAAACTTTGTGTCTACAATAAAAAATATGTCCTATACAGCGGTTCTTTGAGAGTAATAAGTTTATTGACATCCAGGTATTGCAGTTCAACATTTGTTCTTACCTAATCACACAATTACATGCCTCTATAGTCCAGAGACTGACAACATTATCCAAGTCGGAGATATTGTCTTACCGTGAGAAGATCCAGTTCACCTTGTTTGACAGTTATTGATCCTCTTATGATAGATAGAGTTTACTTACTATATATCAATAGTGACATGCTGCCCGAGTGTTCTAGGTCAAACAGAAACGTTTATAACAAAACGTCCAATAAATAGCTTATCTCCGATATTACTCATAGCAAGAATATTACTAAATATAAATTGTACAATAAGTTATTCAACATTCGACTGACTAATTTTACAGTATTCACTTTTTTTCAGCTAATTTTTAGTTTTAATTTCTAAACTCTGTTTCACTTTGAAATGTTTTAGTTGAAATCAAACCAGTCCATGAATTAAAATCCCTTTTAACAAAAAACAAATTAATAGTCATTAACATGGTACCTACAAAAAAGTAGATCGTCTAAATATAATGCCAGAAAGTTGTTTTTTTTTTGGGCTGTTGTCATGAAAACTCAATTGTAATGATAGATTAAATAATCTTACTTAGTAGAGCACATTTTTTGTTAAAAACGGTTGTTACAGCTGAACCTCGTAATTATGTATAGCTCCACTTTCTTGATGGGGGGGGGGTTATGGACCACGTCAATAACCCCCCCCATGTATACAGGGTGTTCATGAAGTATTGGATTCATAAATATTTTTAAACCTGCTGAATATAAAATGTTCGTTTTTGTATATGTTTATAAGATAAAATTTACATCGAGTTTTGACAGTTTTAAATTATGGCAGCAATGTAGGGTCATCTGACACATGATTTTACATTTCTTTTAATGCTGGGTTCAATGATGCAATCCATCATTTGATATTTCATTTCCTTGAAAAGTTATCAACTAATTGAACATTCAAAATCTTAATTTGCTGGTGGACAAATGAGTTAGGTACATTTAAACAAGTACACGCTGTATTTTTGATGTTGTGATTTTGGAATATGCTCAAATCGTTGCCCTGGAACTAAATTTGTCACAGTCCTAAACGGTTATTTAATCCACCAACTACATTAGAAATTGTCTGATCAGTAATAGAGTTACTTCTGTTTGTATCCTATATTATAGTTCATTTAGTTTTTACTGTTTAGTAAAATACACCTTACTTTACCCCAAATTGGAAGTAATTAAGAGGAACAAGGTCAGGAAAGACTACGGCATGTACATGTTTATTTGTAAGTACACTGCTCATTTGTCCACCTATAAATTATATTATAAATGTTCTGTGGTTATATTAGTTAATACCTTTTAAGGAAACTTACGTCGATTTCACCTCTAATTTCGATATATAAGAGAAAACTTGTAAAATTGTCTACAGTAGAAACATAACGAGGTACAAATTCTACGGGGGTATATATTCCCTATATAAAATCGTTGACTGTTTTGTGGATATATTAGTTTTAAGGTTGTCTGAGTAGAAAATTGGTTTTACGGTATATGTCTATATGTCAATAGTTGTTTCTTATCTATCTGTTATCTGTCATATGTGCAGTGCTGTACGTCATAAACGCACGATCGATTTTAATAAAATTGTGATTACGGATATTATTTTGCAATGTCTCGAGATTAGGGTAGTTTGCAAGTGAAAAAAAATATGGTCTTTTATTTTTCTCACGTGTAGGCCGAAGAACCCCAAAACAAAACGTATTGGTCCCCCATCTCTTCTAAAATGCCGGTTCTTGTGTTATCGGTGAAAAAACAAAAAATATTGACGTGGTGTTATCAAATACTTCATTTCTTAAAATCGGTTATTTATTTCAAATTTTAGTGATTATTGATGTTCGTTTGATAAAAACGAAGTAAACAAAATTGCGATTCAGAATTTGAAAAAAAAAAAAAAAAAAAAGAAATAATAATAATAATAAATAAAATCGTTGACTGCTATAATTAAAAGTTCTATTTTAATTCAATATGACTTACACTGAAGATGTATTTATGACAGAACCAAAACAAGTTACGGTACTTACAAATACCAACAATATTTGTTTATTCAGTAAAAAATGACGTTTATCGTTGATTTTCACATTGTGATTGACAACTAACTAAATGAAAGTTTTGATACAATTAGACATCGATAAAGTTATAATGTCAGCAATGCTGAGATGATATTAGTGAATCATAATAAACATTTTTGAATTGATACAATAAAAAACTATCGTTTTACTCTTTAAGAAATACGTAAATATAATAAAACTACTTGTTTATGCAACTCTATTACATTACAAGACGTAGGTAGATTCACTCTGGATTAGACTCGTGCAGGAAAATGTTCAAATTGACAAGTGCAGATACTCTTTCTCTCCTATTGGCTATTACCCAACGAATAACTTTGTGGCACACAGAATAACATATAAACTATGTATAGAGTGTTCATAAAGTGTGGAATATGTAAAAACATCTTTAAAACGGCTGAACGTCAAAAGTTCTTTTTTTTTTGTACATGTAACATTTACTTCCAGTTTAGTTTTAAATTTTGACACAAGACTTGGGTTACGTGGTACATGTTTTTACTATTTTTTTTAAAATCCTAGGTTCAAGGTTTCCTTAAAGAGTTATCAAATAATACAACTATATAACATTTAAAATATTTTCAGAGTTAGGAACTAACTTTAAATACATATTATGCTGTAATTTTGAACTTGTGATTTTCGAAAAATGCTCAAATTGTTGTCCTAGAGCTAAATTTGTTACAGACCTAAACAGTTGTAAAATTCACCAACTACTTTAGAAATTTTCTGATCAGTACGAAAAAGTTAATTTCTGTTCATATACTATTTTGTGGTTAATTTCGGTTTTGTGGTTGGTTAAAATATACCTTCCTTTGTAAATATTCAAATAGAGAATAATCAAGAGGAACAAATTCCAGGAAAAAACTACGACATGTACATGTTTAAAGTTAAGTACACAACTCATTTGTCCACTTGTAAATTATGGTTTTTAATGTTCTGTAGATGCATTATTTTATAGCTTTTAAAAGAAATAAGAATAAAAAACTGATTCCATTATTGAACTCTTAATAAAGAAATAAATCAATTTAAAAACATGTTTCAATTTTAAATAGTTAAACCAATTTCAAGATACCGGATTCAAGATGTCCTATAAAATTTAAAACCATCGTAAGTAAAAGTAAATGCAGTATTAATAGTACGATTATATATATCAAAAATTTAACTCCTAAGATTTTTATATATTCCATACTTTTCACATTTTATGAACTCTTTGATTATGTAATTATTTGTGAATCTCATATATTAATAATTATCCATGCCTTGGAAAAAATTTAATTTATATTTAAAATTGTATACTTGTAAAAAAAAGTTAAAACCTATCATGTTGTGTATGTATATTACAATGTATGTAAATTCAAGGTAATTTTTTTAAAAGAGAGCAGATGTAATGCTACTTTTGAAACGTGATAATTTGTTTCCACTTTGTAAACTCCAGAGACGACCAGACAGAGTTGAAGCTTTCAAGTTAAAATGGAAATACAAAGTCATTATACAAAAAAAATACAAAGGTTTTTATTAACTGAAAGGTTGTCAGACCTGAGAAGAATGTTGTTGATGTTTGTAGATAGGAACAGAAAATGTAGCCGTGAGGCGAGGAGGGGTGGTTAAAAGTTTATTTAGGCAGTACGATTTTAATAAATTAGCAGTATCGTGGAATGTTATTATCGTAGTACAATAAAATTACATGTATCGTAGAAAGTGTATGTGAATATTAGAATATTAATAAGAAACACTACTTTTTATCCATAAATTCAAACGACCTATTTTAAAATTTAAATTTCAAACACTTATAATTAATGTAAATTAATACTAAATCGTTGAAACTTAAAACACGCAATATTGTGGATATTCTTTAGACACTTGGACAGACCCCGTTTGACAGTCTTACTTAAACATCCGACACAAATAGAACAAGCACTTATTTCGTGCCAAATTGAATTCGGCTCCAGAGGCAATTACTAGACTGACAACGGAGTCAAAGCAATTTACCCGAAGGTATTCTGCCAACATAATTTCCTGTCTGGTGTCTCCTCAGAATTGCACTTGGTGACGTTGCAAAGCGATGATGTATGATTACAAATGATTTTGAATAGATGTGGAATATTACTCTAAAAGTATTAAGAGCAAGGGAAATTTAATGTGAAAAGCAAGAGTAATGCTTTTTACTTGTGGATATTTAAATTTATTGGTGATATATATATGCTTTTAAAATTATATATATATAAATTAGTTTTGTTTTAAGTTATTTTGAAGACATTTTATAATCGTATTGGATGGCGAAATATATATCGTATATTCTATCGTACCTAATAAAACGAGTGGATTTGGCGCCATTATAGTACTTACACAGCCTCATAATACAATGCAATACAAGCAGATCTTCTAATTATAATGCACAAAAGTTCATCTCTTGGGCCTTTCAGTAAATGCAAAAATATATTGGTATATAGTGATACCTTTGGGTCTCATGCAGTTGGTTAGGTTTGTTTAAAACTGTTGTTGCACAGGTCTTCTAAACATCCTAAATATTGTCTATCACAGCTTTTTGACGATGATAAGGTCCTTAATGATCTTTGTAATTATGTATAAGTACTCTTTTCAGCGTCTCGGCTCTTTGGCCCTCCAATATGTCTATTAGTAAAGAGGACTCCACTCGCTACGCTCGTCTCGGTGACACATCCCTGCCGGATCTCGAAATACACAAATATTACATTTTATTGAGAGGTCGAGTTTCAAAGTTACATTTGACGATTAACTTTGTTTTTTTCCGTTGAGAGGTAGACGTGGTATTTATTACGTGCTAAATTGTAATCTCAAAAATTGTATCTAATTTATTGTTTTATAAGTTGAATACCACACCACATATCAACAAAAAAACTGTTTAAAATTACAACATTTTGACATTTTAAAATCGATTATCCTAAACTTTCTATAGGGTTCTTATTTGGAATGCTCTATACCAAATTTCATGTCTCTATCGCTTACGTGTTTACGTACAGACGACAATGACACGAAGGACAGAAGACATTTTGAAAATTACCTTTTTTCTGAGGCCATGAAACGTGATGATCACTAAAAAACAGGTGTAGAAATTGCTGACGATTACAAAAAATACCATATAGACTGTGTAAGTAAAACAATATATATTTCTAGTAAATTCATTTTTATCACCAAAATACAAAATACACATATACTCACTTATGTATTAATATAATTGTTTATATTATTATTTTTTCCCAAATTTATTGGCGTATTGATTTGTACATGTGCGTTATTGCTGCCTTAAGTAGATGTCATTATTTACGAGTTCTCAGTTACAGGTACTAAATCAGATGGAAGGAAATGAACCTGATTCTAGTTTAGGAAAATAGTTAAAACTCGTTCGTGTTGAAAGGACAATAAACCAATCAAGTTATCATGATTAGGTAAGCATCCTGAATATCCTGAAGGAATATCCCATCAAACCAATAACAGGTAAGCGAAAATACATTCAGTGTTGGTAGTAACAATCCAAAGACAATATGACAGGTATGAAGGTATTTGGAGAAAAAAATACTACGAGTTTACAAACAAATTGTGTAAATCAATAAATAAAGCTAATAAGTGTTCAAATCGGTTGTTTGGTCCATTATAAGGGTACCTTTCCCTTCATATGCCAATTTGCTTCATAATTTTTTTTCCCTACCCTCCTAAAAATTATTAACAAACCTCTGTAAAAGAGTTAAAATTAGGCTTTTAGATAACTAAATAAAATGCACAGAAAATAATTTAAAAAAATATGTATATATAAATTAAAATTCTCTATAAACCTCAACATGCCCTAGAATATTTCAAAATAAAATAATGTGCTTTTTTAAGTCGTTATTTTACATTCCAATTAAAATTATTTCAATTATTGAAACACAAGTTTTTATAATATATTTATATATGTGTGTGTTTTTAAGAGTGGAGGAAAATAAAAATTTACCATTATTATGTTCAATAAATGTGGAAAAATCAAAAAAAAAACTATACACAAAATAAAATTAATTTTTAAATATACTAACTTTACACAAAGTTATGTTTTAGTTAAGTGTATTATCTTAAGGTGTATAAAATAATGAATATTTAAACAAAAAATCTTCAACATTTTAATTTATTGCACCAAATATTTAAAACAATGGGGTTTCATTAACCTGACAATGATTTACTAAGCGTAGCTGTTATAGCGTTTTACATAGCTTCATAAATGAGTGTGATTAAGTCACTAGTTAAATAATTTAAATGTTGGATATCTGCGCTTTTGTAACCTTTATACATTCATCTAAACTACGATTTTTATTTCACTTTTTAAAGTAATAAATTTTCTTCACGATATAGTGGTTATTAATAAAAATTTTAAATAATATAAAGAGTGATAAAGAAGTGTATTGATTAAGAAATTCAATTTATGTTCTAATTGGGAAAAGTTTAGAATTTTATTACACGGTAATTTGATTATTAGATAAAGTATCGAGAAATACCAGATTTGGATGGAAATATTATGGTCATACAAATAATAATTCAGTGACGAATAACAATGGAATGATCTAAAACTTCGTGATTAATTTTGGTAATACTTAGTTAACAAATTGATTTTTAGTTTATCACTGAAAAAAATCCTGTTATTTGCTCTATACCAAGTAATACATCAAATTTCAGCTTTCGTTTTCCATCCCCAAATTTTTTTTAATACGTTTCATATTTTATGGGTTAGATAAAACAGGAACCGTTAAACATTGAATGCAATTAAATTGACTGCCTTCAGTTGTTGTTTTTTGTTTGTTTGATTGTTGCTTGATGAATAAAAATGTTAACTATAATTTTTCAACTATTCGAAAAAATATATTTCTTCATGAAACTTCACATACCACCAAAAATATTTTTCTTAAGAATATTTCTCTTCTTTTCTGCTTTTTGGCCTGAATATAAGATATTCAACCCCCCTGTATAATAATGAGTTAAATATGGAAATACCTTAAATCTGGAGCTATTTTAAATATACTCATATTCAAGTCACAGCGTTAATTAAAGAGTCTTCTAAACGTATTTATTCCTTCCTTAATTTTTTAGCGGATCGAAATTAAACTTTGTATATATAGTTTCTACTTTAAAAAAATTCTACCAAAATCCTCTCGGTGTCCTGATAGAGAAAGCGAGAAAATACAATTTTTAGAAAATACCAAACAATAATAAACTGCGTTATCTACAAAACTTATTATTTAAAATTTAAAGAAGGTTGATACGAAATAGCCACAAAAGTTTAAGGCATGAAAATAAAATAATATTGATACCCTTATGAGAAAATAACAACACCAATCCTGTCTAATTGTTCATAAGTTAAATTTTTAAAATAGAAAATAAATCTCGAAAACAAATTCGGTCAGTTAGGCTTACATCATTTAATTACTAATACTGTAATTTATTTTTTATTACATGGTTTTTATCAATACTCTTTGTAACTTACGTTAACATTTTCCAGTTCAAGTAAAATTTGCTAAATAGTAATAAATAATATTTATTTTATTAAAATAAATCAAAAATGTTTAAAAATATGAAAATAGTTTAATTTGGAACACTCTGTATATTATTTTTGTAATCATGTTTTCGTGCATTTTGATTTAAACTAAGAACGATTCACAAATTTCAGATATTCTTTATTTAAAAAAAAAATAAACAAAAACTTTGAATATTTAATATTTTATTTTATAAAAAGCTTTAAAATATTCTATAATTGAAAAAGTAAACAAAATTGTTAAATTGACAGTTTTTATATTTATTTTTTTAAACGTGTATTAATAATCAAGACGTCATGCCCTACACAGACTGACGATTAAAATGCCAAATTAAAATAAACATTTTTCTAAAGCTGAAAATTTGCTTTACATTCGAAACATCTAAAATTTCAATTTGCATAATTAAGATTTAAAGGAACACTTTCTAAGAGAATACCTTATGAAAAGTAAAGGTAAAGTAAAACCAAACTCTAATATTTATTACCTTTTATGAAACTCTTCGAAATAAGTAAAGCTGTCTTCTCAGTTTTCAAACGACGGCAATACTTCCAAGTTTTACGAGACTTGACATCCTGTTGGAAATTTACTTGTGATTTATTGTTTATCTTATTTTACCAACTGTTTTCAATTTTAATGATTTTATTTATTTACCCAATTATGTGAAACTTTTAAAAATATACTTTATAAAACTCACTTGCTCAATGGTTCTTTTTAGTCTGTTGTGATAGATGACATATTTTTAGAATAAATGTGTAAAGAAGATTGAAAATATCTAGAATGTAAGACGATATATATAATTCAGTGGTGTCTTAAAAATTTGTTTATGTTGTTTTTTACTCGTCAATTAGAACAAAGATTGTCTCTAGATAACCACGGCCTAAGACGTAATAACGGTGAGAAAACCGAGAGAATATTCTTTCATATATTTATTTGTAATAATATTCAGCTTGCTCTATCTTGCAATTAAATGTAGAGCAGTGATCACATAATTCGTGTGTATGTTGTGAATCGACTATAATATTTAGAAATTCAATTGTTGAAGTAGAATCAAACTAAAATAATTGGCTGAGTAATATTACCAACAACATTCGAAGATTATATATATATATATATAACACATTGGTTAATAAATATATAATAAAAGGAGTATTAACAAATAAAGAGGAAATAGTAAAATAATAACATATTTAATATCTTTTTATTACGGAACCATCAATTGATGTGTTTTTATTTAACTTATGAAACCTAAATAAATAGTGATGGTGTGCGCCCTGTAAATAATAAGAAGTAATGTCCCTACGGAATATTATAATGGTGAACCGGCCACACTAAAAACCCTTCTAGAAGCAAAAATTTGAAAAAAAGATACCTTTGCTTTTAATCATAGGAGTGTGGTTTATAATACCAAAAGAGTGAATTTTTTTCCAGAGAAACATCATAAATAGAATTCTGATGGTTAATACCGTATGGTAATTCCGATACACGGAGGTTACTACTACAGAATCTGATTTATTTTGTAGCCCAAATAGTTGTAACTTCTGTAGTGCAGTGTAAAAACATTATTAAATTATGTTGTTTTTTTTACCTGAATATAAGTTGCTTTAAATATCTTGTTTAGTTGTTTAATAATTACCCTACATATTTCGAAGTTTTTAAAGTATTAATCCACATACGTGGTCAATAAAAAATTCAAAAATAATTAATTGACGAATCAAACGTATACAAAGTAATTACGTTCATATATGATGTTTCTATTCAATAAACAGTACTGATGGTCATGGTTGGTGTTTTAATTTTTTTACGTTCTACATTTATCACTTGTTAATGATAGTTGATTTCTACTTTCAAAACGACATATATTTTTATTTATATACACAAATGATGGATAATATCTTAACCATTAATAATATTTCTGATGTTTTCCAGATAGGAAAATACAAACATAAATAGGATTACATAAATATTTTATATTTATAAAAATTATTTTTGATATCAACAAAGTGAAAAACTGTTTTCCCTTAAAAACAGAAACGAGTGGAATGTTATCACATTTCGTTTTGTGACTACAAAATTGATGAAGGACTAAAGAGCATAATAGTAAGGACAGCCTAAGGCAAAACAACTTTGGTAATTGCTTCCACAAAATATCACCCGACATGTTGCCTCCGGAACAATATTCAATCAAGTACAAAATATAAAAAATCTCTTTCCAAAATCCCTTTTTAATATAAGTTTTACCATTGCATGTTTTTGTTACTATAATTTTTATAGTTCAATATAGTGATATTGTATTTATGTACAAGAAAGGTTCTTCTTTCCTCAGGTTGTTTTTTTTTTTTCAATGTAACACTTTTAAATTTATTTAGTAAAGAATCTTTCCTAGTTAAGCTGAGAGTGATGTTAATAAATACATACATTAGTTACAGACACGATTCTATAATCCATAAATAATAAATATTAAACTGAATGAAACAGTAATATTAAATAATGCACCATCTGCACTGTTGTTACAAATAATGTCTTGTTGCACTGGAACTCCAGATGAATTTAATTAAAATTAAGTAATTCTAATACGAGATACGTTCAGTAAGTAAGTTCCGTTTGGTGATCAAAACGAACCTAGTACAGACACAGAAAAACTATTTATTTCAAACACAAAATCTACAAACATTAAATTTTTTACTACGTAACTCCCACCATTTTGTAAGTACTTGTCACAGCGCGGTACAAGTTAATGTATGCTTTCGTCAAAAAACGTTGCCGCCTGTATTGTCAACTATTTGATAACATGTTCTTTGAGCTCGTCACCGTTGTTGAAGTTTTGACCACCAAGATTAGATTTCCTGTGCAAAAAGATATGGAACGCGATTGGGGCGAGGCCAGGGCTGTGCAGAGGATGGCCAAACTGGTCCCAGTGAAATCCTGTAAGAGTGGTTTCACGCTCGCAGTGTAAGGTCAGGCATTATCATGAATCAAAACAATACTGTTTTTTAACATTCCTCGGCGTTTATTCTGCACTGCGGACGCAGTTTTCTATACGTCTCGCTGTAAACATTTGCATTGATTGTTTCTCCTCATCGTAAAAAATCTACCAATAGAATGTCATGTCTGTCCCAAAACAATAATTCTTTTAGTTGTCAAGATGTAGTTGACTTTAGTATTTGCTGGTGATGAAGTGTGTGGTTCCATTCCATCGATTGTTGTTTTGATTCATGGGTTTCATAAGCGACTCAAGTCTCATCACCGATCATTATCTGGCTTTAAAAGTCTTTGTAACCGTCTTGTCGTAACTGTAATATATTGAGGGTACATTTTGTACTCGAACATATTAACTAAAAAACTGGGGTATAGAAATAATTACAACTAGATTGAAATTAAAACATGGTCTAATCATCTTGCTGGCTGGGAACAGAGTAGGACGATCAAAATGGTATGTTTATGGATGTTGCTATGTGAGGGTGGGGGGTAGGAATAGACCAATCATTTATTCGATATATCTTTGTTACATATCACTCTACCTGTACAGACTAGATAACAAAATACGTACTTTCAACTTGACTCAAGGTCAATGTGCATTCAATACATTCCACTCCTCCCTCCAATTTTACAAATCTACCTTTTTTAAATTTTTTATTACAATAACAAATTTTATTATTTAATCCACATTACAAATTTTAATTAAAAATTTTACTATTCCACTAATCATTTAACAACATAAAAATAATTATAAGTCCTGCCAGGTAAACAAAACACTTACATACCAAAAAAATACTAATTGAACAAAAACGGTTTTAAACTGAATTTAATTTTTAAATTAATGAAACAATTCTTTTATATCAGAAAAATAAAACTATTACTGATCTTACAATAATACATTTTAACATAATACATAATTCTACTGTGATAAATAATTACAATATTTATTTACAGGTTTCCTTTCCCTCATAGGATATCTCCGAGTAACAATTGGAGAATTAACAATTGGTGTTAATGACTTCCTTTCTACACTAGGCCTACCGTCATTTCCTCCCCTCTCATCCCTGTTAGGACTGGGAGTCTGACAGACAGCTGATCCTTGTTGATCTGTATTGTCAATTTTTAATGTATGACCTACTGTCTCTTGTGAGACTGGTAATACTGGTTCAAGAGGCTTTTCCTTTATTTCTGAATTTAAACCTATCAGCTGATCAATATGTCTTTTCCATATTATGCCTGACATTAATTTAACTAAGTAAGACACGTTAGACAGTTGTTTAATTACTGTACCCTGGATCCATTTATTTTTAGTTCTGTAATCTCTTATCATTACTGTTTGATTTGGAAATAAATTTCTAGTTTTGGTACCACCAGCATATTCTACTTGTTTCTTTTGATTTTTACGTACTAATTCTGAAAATTTGGACTTAATAAATCTAATCTAGTCCTTAATTGCCTGTTAAACATTAGTTTAGCAGGTGACTCATTTGTTGTTAAATGGATCGAGTTACGGTAATTCAACAAAAACTGATTTATGGCTAAATCAAAGTCAATATTTTCCTTTAATGCAATTTTTAACCTATTCTTTACATGTTTTACGGCGTTTTCAGGTAAACCGTTAGTTTGAGGATGATACGGTGAAATTAATGTGTGTTGTATTCCATTATTAGTTAAAAACCTTTTTAAATCATTAGATGTAAAAGGGGGACCATTATCTGAGCAAATATGTTCTACGATACCAAATCTTGCAAATAAATCTCTTAAATGTTTAATTGTTTGTTTAGCACTTGTATTATTAACTTCTAAAACTTCTAACCATTTACTGAAAGCATCTACTACAACTAAATACATTTTGTTTTTAATTGGCCCTAAGAAATCTAGGTGAATGCGTTGCCAAGGTTTTTGTGGATAACTCCATACATGGAGTTCACTCTTAGGCGGATTTTGCCTTACTAAAATACATGATTCACAACTATTTGCTAAACTTTCAATGTCTTGATCTAAACCAGGCCTCCAAAAATACGACCTAGCTAAAGATTTCATATTTACAATTCCTAGATGTCCTACGTGTAGTTCTTTTAATACATGCAATCTTAATGACTTAAGAATAATTACTCTATGACCCCATAACAGAATATCCCCTTCTACTGACAATTCATCTTTTCTATGGACAAAATCATTTATATCTACTTTACATTTATTTAACATGTCTGTAGACCAACCGTATTTTAAAACATTTAAAATAACCTTCAATATTGAATCTTTTTTGTTTCTTCTCTAACATCTTTAAAATGTGTAGGTATATTATCTTCAACTATATTTTGAAGGTAAGGACCAATTACATCATTTTCATTTTCTTGGGTACTTAATTCTAAAGGTTCAGAAATAGGCAATCTAGATAAACCATCAGCATTTCCATGACCTTGTGATCTTACATAACAAATATTAAAATTATATACTGATAAGAAAAGAGCATATCTTTGTAGTCTACTGGCAGCCATAAGAGGTAAACCTCTCTTTGGTCCAAAAATGCTTATGGTCGGTAGCTTTAAAAACGGCTTATGGTCGGTTTTTAAAGTAAATTGTCTTCCCCATAAATACTGATTTAATTTTTTAATACCCCAAACAATAGCTAATGCTTCTTTATCAACTTGGGAATAATTAGTTTCAGCTTTACTAAGTGTTCTTGACACATACGCAATTGGACGTTCTATTCCTTCAGGTTGTAACTGAGATAAAACACAACCAATACCATAAGCTGATGCATCACATGCTAGTGTAAGATTCAATTCCGGGTTATAATGCGCTAATACTTTTGGTGATACTAATACATCCTTAATTTGCTTAAAAGCTATCATTTCCTTATTACCAAATTTAAATTCTACTTCATCTTTTAGTAAATTATACAACGGATACAATATATTAGTTATGTTTTTTACAAATCTTGCATAATAATTGACCAAACCAAGAAAACCCTTTAATTGTGATACATTTTCCGGAATTGGAGCTTGCACTATGGCCTTTAATTTACTTTCGGCTTTATGCAACCCATGTTTATCAATTACATAACCTAAATATTCTACACTTGGCTTAAAGAATTCGCATTTATTTCTTTCAATGGTTAATCCATTTTCTTTTAACCTACCTAACACTTGTCTAAGCCTATCATAATGTTGCTTTGTGTCACATCCAGTAATTAAAATATCGTCTAAAAATACTATTACCCCTTCTATACCTAATAATATTTTTTCAATTATTTTCTGAAAAATGCCAGGGGCTGACGAAATTACATAAGGAATTCTATTATATGCAAACAATCCCTTATGTGTACTGATTGTTACTAATTCTTTTGACTCATCGCTTAACTCTATTTGTTGATAAGCTTGTCTTAAACCTTATTTAGTAAAAGATTCCCCTTTATGTAAACTGGAAAGTAATTCTTCAATTCTAGGTAATGGATATTTTTCTACCCTTAAAGATGGATTTAATGTGACCTTATAATCCCCACAAATTCTTAGTTGTCCATTTTTCTTTAATATAGGAACTATTGGAGTTCCCCAATCTGAATTTTTAATAGGACATAAAATATTTTCAGACACTAGGCGATTTAACTCTGCCTCTACCGTAGGCTTCATAGCAAAAGGAATAGGTCTAGGTTTACAATATTTAAGAGTGACATTTTCTTTTAATTTTAGCTTGATTTTTGATTTATTATATAACCCTATTTTATCGTTCATAACTTCTGGAAATTCCTTACATAAAGAATTAATTAATTCTAACCTGTTAGTATTATTTTCACATTCAACATATTTCAATGGAATTTTTATTTCTACTTGCAACTCTTTTAGCCAATCTCTACCCATGAGTGTTGGACCTCCTTTTTTAATAACATACAAACTTAATTTTTTATTTACACCCTTATAATTGACATTAACTTTTATCATACCAAGTGGAATTATTGGTGTTTTCGTGTAAGAATGTAACCTTAACCTAGTTGCTTCTAGTGTAACATTTCTAAAATTGTTTTGATAGAAAACATCTGACATAACTGTTACTGGTGACCCTGTATCGAGTTCCATGACCACCGCTCTATTGTTTATATTAACCTTTACTCTAACAGGTTCACAAATTTGAAATTTAGAATTATTATATAAAATCTCTACTGAATCGAAATCATTATTAATGTTACTTACATCTCTATTAAATGAATTGTATTTTGATCCATTCTCATAATTTTCAATAGTAGAAGTTTCAACAAAATTTTGAGCATTAGGCCTGAATTTATTATTTTTATTATAACTTTGTTTATATCTGCCCGAAATATCTGACTTAAAGGCTTTCCTAAAATTATTAGAATTTTGGTTTGTACTTACAACATTTCTGCACACAGATTTTAAATGACCTTGTTTACCACATACAAAACATTTGAAACTTTTAAATTTACAAACACTGGCATAATGACCCATTTTTCCACAACACGAACACTTCACAAAACTCTCTTCTTTCTCTCCCCTTTTTCGATTGAAAGGTTGATGATTGTACCTGGTTCCGTTCGCCATACGGTGTAGTCCTTTGTGAAAATTTCCTTTGTTGTTTCTTGTTGAGAAGGTTAGGGCGTTGTTTTCTGCTGCTTCATGCCATGTAGCTATGTGAACAGCTTTATCGAAAGTCAATTTCGATTCTCCCAGAAGTCGTTGTTTAATCGTTTCACTTCGTAGGCCGCTTACTAGACGATCCCTTAAATAATCAGTCAAATTTTCTTTGAACTCACAATGGGTAGACAGTTTTTTTAATTGAGCCACATATTCCGCGATATAATCTTGTTCTAATTGGTTTCGTAAACTAAATTTATATCTTTCTGCAATAAAAGATGGACGCGGATATAACTGTTCCTGTAGTAATTTCACTATTTCATCGTATGTTTTAGACGCCGGTTTTTCCGGTATACACAAATCTCTCAATAAATTATAAGTTTTTACACCAATCACAGTTAATAAAGTACTTACTTTCTTTTTTTCATCAATGTCGTTGCATTGAATAAACAATTCGAACCGTTCAATGTACGATTGCCAACTTTCTTCTGCACTGTTAAAATCGACCATGCGACCGACCGTCGCCATTTGGTTTTCCAAAACCAAGCACGTTCACTAAACAATGTATGCCTTTCCACACACGTATGTACTTTTTAAAATATGTGTAACGCCTTCCCGTATACACTCTCGATATTTAACAATTTTTGTGTTACGCCTTACCGTACACAACTCTAAAGTAGTTAATAAAGTTTTCTAAACACTTTACTGAACACATGTGGTTTGTCGTTACAAACTCTATATTTTCTGGCTTTACACACTGCCGTTAAGTTACTTTTAATCCTCGTCGCCAATGTAATATATTGAGGGTACATTTTGTACTCGCAACATATTAACTAAAAAACTGGGGTGTAGAAATAATTACAACTAGATTGAAATTAAAACATGGTCTAATCATCTTGCAGGCTGGGAACAGAGTAGGACGCTCAAAATGGTATGTTCATGGATGTTGCTATGTGAGGGTGGGGGTTAGGAATAGACCAATCATTTATTCGATATATCTTTGTTACATATCACTCTACCTGTACAGACTAGATAACAAAATACGTACTTTCAACTTGACTCAAGGTCAATGTGCATTCAATACATTCCAGTAACGTGTTAAAAAATTAAGTACGCTGGCCTGGCGCTGTTTTTTGTGTTGCTCTGTAAGACATTTTGGCAACCAACGAGCACAATGTTTTCTTAAAAAGCAGTTTTACAGAAAAAATTTAATGAAGAAGTGGACATTCGATAGAAAGAACAAAAATTGTAAACTTACAGTTTTACTTAAGCTTTTTTCGTACTGCAAGACCCAATTCATCACTAACCAAAGATGGATGCCCACTTCGTTCGTTAACGAGCTCTTGATCACGCCTTTCATTGAACTGTCGGACCATTGTATCGCTCTTCGCATTTTCTCTCAAAAACTGGCAGATCTGTCGATGATTCTCTACTGGTGTAATTAAAAATGGCGATTTTCACTACAAAAGCTTCGCCATTCTGAACTAAGCGGAAACATTGATGAACAATATTAAAATGACTTAAGAGCAACTAACGCGCTTGCACTGAACTGCGATCGCAGCGGTGCCGCGGCATGAAATACAAACTGAACTTACTTTCTAGACGTATTTCATATAATAAATTATGAATTATTAAATTTTCGGTTTAATTTTTTAAAATTAGTTGGTAATCAGCAAAACATTCTGAATGTAACACTAACATTTCAAATTTTCATTTAGTTTTTTGTGTCTATAGTTTGTAATGAGTAAATTAAAAACAAATAAACTATTTTTATTCCTCGCCCAAATAGTAGTAAAGTGTTTTGTTAAATATGACCCTTGTTTATTTGAATATGTTGAACAATAATCAAAAAACCTATTGTTTTGTTTTTACTTGTAAAAATAATAGAATTTGAATTTTCCATCAGATGATCTTATTTACACATACTTAATTTCCTTCATATTAAAAGATTAGCTTTCATTTTATTGTAAGAAATATTAATAATGATAAGGATTTTCTACTGACCCCAAATTTAAACACTGGGAAATTTATAAGATAATAATGAAAACAATAAACAATATAAATATCAGGATTTGTAAAATAAATATTGTGACAGTTAAATTTCAATATTGTTAATATTCAACTATTTAAAAACACACCGAAAATAAGATATTGCAATTACCCACGTACATCCTAACAGCAATCAATCTCCAGACATTATAATAACATACTAAAGTTGTGCTTTAGTGCCGTTGAAATTTCAATAATAAACACCAAAACTTTTATCTGAGCAGTTTGCAGGTATCGCCAAGTCATGTTCAATACCTAGTTCGATTGACAATAACATAGTTATCGTGAGAAGTATCGTTGTAAAGCCAATCTAAAGTTACAAACTTATAATTAGTGGATTCAGTCACGTATGTTCTCTATGCTTAAAACTTTGATTATTTAAATCTAGTTTTGTTACATTGCTTCAAACAAAGCTCCTGATGAAGTTATGTTATTATTTTGATTTCCCAATCACTCCTAGACTTACATTTCATGAACTGCAAAACACGATTATTTTCAATCGATGAAATAGCATTGGTGGGCTTATATTTATTTGATATTATATTATACAATAATATTTTGTGCTGCTCTTATTTAAAAACGAATTACTTTAAAGAAGGATTTTAAAACAAACTTCAATGTTCATTGTTACTAGAAGCAATCATTTACGATAGAATTAGAAGGATATTTATCCTTCCATTTTTCTTTCTCAATTTTACGTAGTTATGTGAAGGGTCAAAAATCTTTGTAGAGATTTTGGGATCCTCTGAGTCCACAAGTTGTTGTTGGAATGGTTTCTGTCTATCTGTTGTTTATCATGCGTACAATCGTCTAGAAACTGAAAGCGTAGAGCGATTTTAATAACATTTGGTATGTAGACATACTTTAGGAATATCTTGTAATTTTTTTTATATTTTCTTTGTTACAAATCCGTAGACATATGTACTAATAATCAAATTTCATCAACCAAAAGGGGTGACTAAAATATATATATATATATATATATATATATATATATATATATATATATATATATATATATATATATATATATTAACAATTTTTCTTGAAATTGTAGGTCTCAGCTGTAAAAAGGAAAAACTTTAACAGAGCTCTGTCAATTCAACAAAAGTTTCAAGAAATATTTCACTTTTTGCTGCAAGTAATTTAAAATAGAAAGCAATATAGCATCATTGTATTTGAGTTTTAGAGATAAGAGGATTCCGTCAATCAGCTGATTGTTTTTCAATGGAATTGTACTAATATCTAGGTTTCTGCTTTGTGCTACGGACTACCTGTAGAAATATGAACCCACCAGAGTGTTCATTGTTATTAAAGTAGCGTAGTACTGACTTTGATTTTCTAAAATGGACTTTACAACTTTAATAAATTAAAATTTTAGGGAAAACTACTAAAACAAAAACAACAATACACAAAATAAGAACAAACGATTTTTATAAAATGTTTCCTCAATTGTAGCCACTAATAACTCAAGTAAAACCTATTGGTCGCCATCTCTCGAAAATGCCTGTTTCTTGAGTTTTTAGTTTAGAACCAAAAAATCGGCCAGAGAGCTGTTATACGCATTTTCTAAAAATGGGCTATACTGATATCGTTCAAATTTCAGTGAAAACTAAGAATAATGAATGACCCCCAAACTTGTGTTGTGCAAAATTCCAAGTAAATCATTATCACGGTTATGGAATGATTGACAAAGTGCTTAAGAAAACTCTCATTGAAAGCTGGATTTTATAGAAGTTTGATTTACGTTAAGGGCGTTTTTATAGCGCAGACAAAGCTCGTTTAGACACTTATTTAAATATCTAAATATGGCATGTATGGTTCTTAATCAATTTTTGATTTACAACTACCGAAATGTCATATTAAGTTAGTTTTTAGTTCTTTTTTGGGATAAATAAGTAAGAAAATTTGTGCAATATGTCCAATATTTTCAAATATATATATATATATATATATATATATATATATATATATATATATATATATATATATATATATATATATATAACAACATTTATATATAAATCTCAACATTTATGAGACTTGACATCCTGATGGTATGATTTTGTAAATCATCCTATTGTATGATTTATTGTGTATCTTATCATAACCATGACATATTTCAGAATTTAAATTATACTTTATATATAAGCAACATAAATGAGTGAACATTTTTGACTTGTATGAAGTCTGAAAGCAAATTATAAGTATCCAATGATACGTAGATAAAAAAAAACAATGAAGATATTATCTTTCTAAAACAATTTTTTCCTTCTTATAATTATCATACGCGTGGCATAGAATGACGTTTTTAAAATATTTGTCAATATTATGTAGTTAGTGAAATCTAAATATCTTTATAATGGAACTATGGCAAAATATATAAATTATATCATCGTTAAGTATAAAACTGGTCATTCTAAGCTTCAAGAATTCTTTCCTAACTGTAAATAATACAAACATTGTTCCAGAAGTTTATATTCGTATAATTTATATACATAATACAAAATAAGTCATACAATATATTACCATCAGGATGTCAAGTCTCATAAATGTTGAGATTATCACTGTCGCTTGTAAACTGAGAAGACAAGTTCTACTATCTGGAATAGTTTTATACAGGGTAATAAATATTAAAGTTAGGTTACTTCGAAAAGTAACATTGTATTGTGACATAGGTGTTTTAATAGACGGTGATAATTGACATTTTCTGAGAATTCAAGAAAAAGGGTGTTTTTTATAAAGATTAATTAAAAGAATAATTTGGTCATCGTTGGTATTTATTTTAACAGCTTTTAAAACATGTGCAGTGAGAGTGGTTTTAGAAAAGTTTGAAACATAATTTAGTTACAAAAATATCATCGTACTCTTGTGTGTCATGCTAAATTTAACCATAGAAGTTCACTTCTTAATACGACAGATGAAGTTAATTTCAATGCATACACTAAGAGTTATTGTACTGAAAGGCATGCAATCATCGTTTAATATCATCTAGAGGTAAGTACACCTGGAGGGAGAGGAGAGGGGTTATTAATCTCCACCATATATAATTTATTTATATTTTTTAAATCAAGAACTTCTAAAATATTTAAAGTTTGTGACATATAACTGAGTTATATACGTATATTTCTTTGCACAAGTAACATTTTTGCTTCATATTTTACAATTCATTTAAATGTTTAACGATAGTAATATGTTAATTCTACCTACCATAATTAGAACTTTTTTTCAATTATAATAAATAATGCATTCTAAACTCTAAATTTATAGAGTCATAGATTTTAACGAATTATTTCAACTATTTACCATTTTTTATTGAAAAAATTTATTCGTAAAAATTTTAATAATCTGTTTTGAAGAAAAAAACACATATTTTTAATTTATGTATAGACCACTCAAGTTGAGTGTAAAATAATATATTTACAAGGGATATAAAGCAGCTACTAAAAACTATTTGTATGATAAAGTTACAATGGAAACGGAAAATCGGTTATTTTTTAAAAAAGGAATGTAACCAATATTATTCCCTACAATCACGTGTGAATATGTGTGTGTTAAAAATTAACGATACCTGTCTATAAACTGAGATCATAATTAAAAGTACACACCCTAACTGATATGAATAGAAGTTATTTAATGTACAAAGTGATTTTTTTTATAGTGGACATTAACTGTATATCATAAACTATTAATCCGATGAAAAACATTATGTGGGGGGGGGGGCGTTGTTGCTTTTCCATATACTTAAAAATCTGCTCTGGAAACTCTGAAACATTTTTCAGCCAACTTTTCAATTTCTTGTGAGGACCCCTATTTTTTGGTGTTTTCGCATTTTGTAAAAAAAAAAAAAAAAAAAAAAAAAAAAAATTGTACATATTTTATAAATTCTGGATTATTGATTGATAAACCTACTATTTTAGAAGTAATAGGTGCTTATAGTTTCAAAAATATTTGATGTTTGAGGCATTTTCAAGAAGCGATTCTCCATACTTCCCGTTGTTAAATCAAGATAAAAATGTAAATATGCATAGTATAGAATGTGTAAATACTAATGTAGGACAATAAATACAACCTTGCGAGCGTACGTTAAGTAGCGCAGAATAAGGTAAGTTAGAAATTAATAGTCTATACAATTATTTGTAGTCAGTCCTACATTAACGTTTACACATCTTTATATTACTTATCTTTGTTACCTGATTCAACACCTCCTGAATATTATTCAAACTACATATCTTCGAATCTTTAAGGTCCAAAATGGTAGTTTTATTAAACAATAACCAATAATAAAAAAGTTTTGAATTTTGTACAGAATCCGAAAACAAACAAAATAGCGGTTTTTCATCACAGTTATATGTCAATCGTGCTCACGATAAAAGTACCGCCCTCTAAAGAAAATAGCGTATACATAGAGTTCGGACTTACTAGTGCGAAGAATATTCTAAGTTTTATAATTGTTGCTTGGCTTACATCAAACCGCTCACTAACAGTCACACCACTACAAAAATATTGTACTGTACTTACTTTTTAGGGGTTCAGATACGTATCTATAAATACAATAGAACAGACAGGATAATAACAAACACTTGACAACGTTGTAAATATCCTGTTTATTGTGAAATTTGACAACTGAAACGTAATAAATAAAAATTATTATATTATTATAAAATTAACTAAATTTTCAGTATAACATTAATGTAACACATTGTCTTAATTGTATCATGTTTTTTTTTTCTATTTTCTATTATTATTATTCCAAAAACAATTGGAATTAATATTAGAGTGACTATCCTTAAAATAAAATCTAGATAATAACTTTAACACAGAAAAATGCCATTCACAAAAATACATATTGTATAACAAGGTAACACCTCTTACACCTAATCTGTGCAACATTATTGTAACAACTATCTGTTAGCTGTAATGTTAACCTAAATAAAACTTGAAACTGCATCACCGTCTAAACAAAACTATTGTTCCTTCCATTTCAGTTCCATACAAACTACTTATTTCACTACGTGGTAGATAAAACTGTTATTATTGCTTCTTGTTGGTATGAAGACTCGTTGATTTTTATAAAAATAGTTATTTCTTACATTATTGCTTTTTGTTTACATACATTAAATTGGTTATACATATAAAGTAAGCGGTAAATAGTAGACAAAGTATCACAGTAATAATGTTAAATACTATTGTTCAGTATTTCCATGGTATTGTAAGACTTTGTTGGTTTTTTGAATGGTTATTTTTAGTTAATAAGAAAGTTTATTATTTCTACATCTTTGGGATTTTAATTCCAAACCTTAAAATTAATATTTTTAGCTTAGCTGTGTTTAAGAAATTTCTTAACTAAATAAGGGACATAAATTTAAGTTTTTAATATATCCTTTACTTATGTTACTTATGTAAAGTTAAACATGACATAACTTTACATCTATAAATTTAAAATTTTTCGCACATGCATTCATGCTTATATCAAGAAATTATAATGAATTTTTTTAAGGTATTAGTTATTAGGTTTTTATTTTATATAAATATGTTTCTGTAAATTTCTATTCTTATTTTAACATGTTTCTTTAATAAGATAATGTACATTATCCTTTTAAATACTGTCTTACATATATTTTATATTATTCTATTTATTTACTTACATAATTATTGATTTTATTTTATTATATATATATATATATATATATATATATATATATATATATATATATATATATATATATTAATGTCGCTTGAGCTAACATTAAATATTATTACTTTTTCGGGGGATTTGAATTTCGTTTTTCTATTCTATGTAACTGCAAACTCTTCTTTAAACTTCAACCGTTTCTATTTGACTCATTAGAATCAAGTTGTCTTAATTAACTGGTCCTCTGATATTACATATTGTTCGAATTTATTTAACTATTCTGGAATATTTTATTTTTAATAAACAAAGTCTTTCAATGAGAACAAACCGCAACGATAATGATGTTAAAAATAATCTTTAATTCTATTAAAAATGTGTGGATCCACATATATAATATCTCGTATGTGTAATTTGTGGTTTACTCGTATATCACGAACTTTTCATCTTGTTTTTATTTATGTATGCGTGTGTGTGTAATGTTAACAGTTTTTGTAAAACTTATCAAAGTAAGCCACAAACATATAGAGATAATCATACAGCAGATACTAAAACGTGTTTTTTATCTATGAATAAAAATAAGACTAAAAAATTATTCAAATTCAAATTCAAATTTAGTCGTTACTATCTGAAAATAATTTTACTATTACAAATTTAAATTCTTGTTTTACAAGATGTTGGTATAGATGACAAAATGCAGCGTACACTTGGGGGGGGGGGAACCTTTCGAACATTTACTATGAATATCTGTGGTAAGTAAACATCTCTCTTCTTTAAGTAAAACATTTGAACATCTGCCATTTTGTACTGGATCAACCTTTTGAAGTGTGGTTTGCAGCATTAAACTGAGCCAGTAAAGACATTTAAAATGATGTACAACTCGGCCTATGCTTTCCTTTAAGATTTTCTTTTTACTCTTTTTGGGACGCCCCCCTGACTCTACACTGTCACTCTAAGTGTGTAAGAGTAGTTCTTTAGATTCATAGTGTAAGTCCGGGTTTTCAGCTTTCCAATGTCGTTTAAACAAAATATAATAAACCGTTACGGGACTTTTTGTACACTCCGTAATAAATATAATACGGAAGTGAACAATAATAAATAATAAAAGAGGTTTCTACAGGAAAGGAAAGAAAAATAAGGTGAGGAGGATTATTGGTATTATTGTTGGAGAGGACATGAAACTATACACGTCTTTAACAAGTGCTCTTAAAGTAATTCAAAAAGAGATATTATAAGTTTATCATCTTAGGTAAAAGACACTTTAGAACCCTTATAATAATCACAGTTAAATTTCTACAAAAACATTTGGTAACTATAAATATCAGCAATGGAATAAGTGGCCAGCATTAATTAAACATTCATCAAAGAAAACTATTTTTAAAAAATACCATCTTTTATCATAAACAATATACCATGAAAAAAATAAAGAACATACCGATCAACTGACTCAATCCATATTTGATTCATTCTAATATTCCGAATATTGTAAAATCATCATCCAACATCCCATACATTCATGCAAACCCTGTCATCAATAGACATAAGTATCACCAAATATATTTTTTTAAATATTAAGTTGTTCATTAAAAGTTTTATTTGAAACAATTGATTATTTTCTAGGTTTCACTTTTGATCACTTTTGTCATATACATTTTGTCATATACATAAGAAGGCGCTAGCCGAGGACATTTCAAAAATAAAACATTAACCGAGCAAAACTAAATGTTTTTATATAAATTAAACCTGTAAAATAATTATCTTGTAAATTCATATTTGTGTTAATTAAAACAACAGTCATTTATATTACCCATTTCCATCTAGCGTTTATTTATAGTATATATCAAATATTTACAAGTACAATTTATACTCGGGCTATATTGTTTTACAACGTATTTATCAATAAAATATAATGATATTAAAAAACCTTTTAAATTGTAATTTAAATATACATAAATTAAACCATAACTACATTAAAATAAGTTTTAAAACATCAATATTTAAAAGGAACATTGTATATCATACATATATTTAAATAATTATGTTTCTAGCTTTAACAAATTGCATTCATTAATACACGCATTAATAAATATTTGATAATTATTCAGTTATAGCAACAAAATGTCAGATACATAATTTGCTGAAAGTTTAAATTTACATAAAATTTGCAATTTTCTTTAATCTATCCAATTTCTAGTCTAGTTACTCAAATTATACTCAAAGTTTGAAATGTAAATATCTGTGCCTATGTTATAAACAAAATTTTATTTTATTTTTTACCAAAATTATGTCTTATTTTTCGTCTTCTTTTTCTATCTTTTTGGCCTTGTGTTTTCATTTTTCTTTTTTCAATTTATCTTCTACAGGTAATATGTTAAATTATAAACAATGTTTTTTTATACATTGAAAGAATGTTTTTTTTACAAGGTTTGTTGTGAAAGGAGAAAATAAATTACTTACAAATTATATATGTGGATCAACATGCATACGTTGTCAAATACTCCACATTGAGTTATTAATTTTGCATGACATTAAACAAAAATGTTTTAGTTATAGTGATAAGCAAGAAATGGATACCTATACAGTTGTATAATATAACACTGTATGTAAATTGAACACAGTACTCTAACAAAGTGGAATGGTTACTTTTAGTTGGCAATGTCAAAATTTGATTTCACTTTGTACATTCCAGACATGATCATATTTGAAGCTTTCAAGTTAAAATGTAAAGTAATACTAGGTGCTTAATAACTGAAAGGTTCCCACACCTGGATATATATTGTTGGGTTTAGAGATTGATGCAGCGTTGTTTATAGTTAAATAGTCTCTTTTGCGTCTGGAATAAAACCGAAATATATAACACAAAATCCAGCCTTAAATATATATATATATATATATATATATATATATATATATATATATATATATATATATAATTTACAAAAGTGTAAAAAAGGATAACATGTTACAGTTTTTAATGTTAATATTTAGTTTTAAATAATTAATAAAATATATGTTTTTTTTTCACTTTGTCTGTAAAATAACTTTTGTATATGTTACAGTAATTGTGATTAATCAGTTATAATGTCTGGATTTTATATTTAATGACTACATTCACTAGCTAACGTGATTAATTAACTACTACTCTAATTATTCATAACGGCTAGTGGGATTTGGCTAAACTAATAATTATTTTCAAATAATAATGAGTTATGTTAGGGGTTAGGTTAGGTTAGAAATGAGTTGAGCATAATAATAATTCTCCTACAAACTTTGTTTGAATATTTTGAGTTGTTAAGATATGAAACATAATACAAAATCGTTTCATTTTATTACTTTTCCAAGAAACAACCGTTATTATACAAAAGAGCTGATAAACTGATTACCACAGTATTATTATCTATTCACTGACTTCAGTATGATAGTATGGATAAATGATAAATAAAGCTCATTAATCACTTTGACCAAATTAGGTAGCTATTATAAATATATTTTCTGGATATTATATATAATAACTAGATTTATATATATATATATATATAATATGTCTATATATTTATATAGATATATAAATGCTGGAATATTTTATTTTTTCTTCACTAAACTTAAGTCTTACCACCTTATATTTTGTAAATTTATACTTGCTTTAATATACAAGAGATAATATTTCTTTCACAATAGGCGTTTTGCAAATGTACGTGAAAACATAGACGTAAAGATATATATTGAACTTATCTTTTTGGATATATTAAAATAAAAATAATCCTTGAACAAAATTTCATACAAATAGGTTTAATAAATCAAACGTATTTTAATTACAATGTCGCCATTTTCAGAAATGGATGAGCTACAATAATCAAACTAAAACAATTTTGTTTTATTATTATTATTATTATTATTATTTGCTCATTGATCGTAATTCTACACAATATATGATTCAAAATTACCTGTAATTCAATCTTATATTTGCCGTGCACCACATATCTGTGATGTTTTTATAATTGTTTAAATTTTTTGTGTTTAGTCTATTTTGTGTAAATTTTGTACACTTTTCGTCAATTTTACTGAGTGAAAGAATGACTTTTTGATAAATATAATCATTTTATGTACCAGAAGATAGAGTAACTGGAAACAGCTGTCGTCAAAGGATTGAATAGACAAGACTACAGGTAAATTTTATTTTACATTTCCACTACATATTTTTATTATTGTTATTCTTGTAGCTCATGCATTACGGAAGATAGAGCCATTGTCATTAAAAAGAGAATTTAATACACGTATTTGCAAGATTAAAAAAAAAAAATTTATACCAATTTATAACAAGGAGTGGTCAAAATGAGAAAACTAAATTTATTAAGATATTATGGTTACCGTAAATAATCTTCAATCTTTGAAGTTCTCTCATAGATAAACAATTTATTTACCATTTAGTTCTACACGTTTACATTTGACCTCAAATTTGTCCATACAACTATTGATATATTGTAAGGAAAGTGAATCTATCATAACGGGATCAACAAATACGAGACAAGATAATCTGGAGCTGCATGCTCTCGCAGTAGAGTATCTTCTCATCAATGTCTTTGACAATGTTCTTAGTTGCGAATTACAGGATTTTTGTGTGATTAGTTAAAATTAATTGGAAATGGAATATCCTGGCATGATTTATATTATTATCTTTTCCGCTTACATACGAAAAACCTGCCAATTCCGTTTCAAAATTAAAATAAGGGTACTTCAATACAATTTTTCCTAAATATGTTTATGAAATCAAACGCGTTTCAAGAGTAATGTTGCCATCTTCAATGATGACATTGACTTGAAAAAAAAGTTTAAAACAGAATAACCTAGCCTTTAATTGAGTCAAAGGTGAAAAGAAGAGTTGGTGAAGAGAATACCTAAGAGAAAAGTTAAAAGAGAGGGATCTAAACCAAGACCGTATGAAGAAATGTGTAGATCCATTTATGCTAAATCCGTACTCATTAAAAGTGAGGCCCTGAGAGGTTTAATTGTGTATGGTAGAGTAACAACATATTTTCAAATTTAAGCTTTGTATGGAAACGTACTGTTACCAAATAAAATTCATTAACACTCATTTAAATTATGTTATTTAAAAAAAATACATTATTTGTAACAAACCTTTAATTTTCAACACGAACTAGTTTTAAATAGTATTTGATTAGAATCGTGATTTTATTGACAGCTGTCAAAATTCATAATAATGATTGTGGTTTTCCCATTTATTGTACCGTGATAATCTTTTATTCATTTATATATAAGAGTTTTGGTTATTAATTCGCACACTTAATTCACATTTATCGAAATCTGTATTGCTGATTTTGAGAAATGTTGTATTTTAAAACAGCAGCATGGCCTATTTTTAAATTTTGATCGATAACTTATGACTGATATATTTTGAAGACATAACGATTACTACCTTTTATATGAAACCTTAGAGACTACACTTGAGTAAAAAATGATCAAAATTTGTATAGACTATTTTCAGAACATGTAATTTTATTTAATTTTTGTTATGGTAGCTACCCAAAAATTTTGAGTTTTCTGAAAAAAAAATTTTTTTTAACACAATAAAGTATATGTAAATATACCCCTATACAAAATTATAATAAAATTCTGTCACTTATTTGGTTTGTAGATATTTATATAAATACTTAAAACAGATATTTATTTCGTAGACATTATCAAAAGTCTTTATAAACACGTAATTTATTACATAATAAGTTATTATTATTCATAACTTCGAATAAAATGTGAAATTAATAATGGTTTACTATAGAAAAGTAGTAGTTGAGTAAAGGCAATGATTAAATTCAAGGAAAGTGGATTAAAACAAAAACCATATGTAACTCTTTCTATGAAACGCTATAGTCATAAACATTTTACACTCAGATATGACCAGAGGTGAAGCTTTCAAGGTAAAATACATTTTATATTTACATTTATTGATTTATTTTAAATACAAGGGTAGTTAAGAACAGAAATTATGTCACATATGTTAAGAAGTTTTGTTTTTAATTTTTTTTTAATAATGGTGGATAGTTCATATAATAATTATGGTTAAATTGGACACATACTATCATTTGTGTACACAAAAACTAATACACGACGTTTCGAGTATATAAATCCACATCTATTATCAAGTGACAAAACAGAACACGAAAAAAGTGAAAAACACTAACATAGTCTGGTAGATGTTTATCTTTTATTTATTTCGAAAATATTTGTGGAAAAAAATGAACCAATTAAACGGAATTTTTTTTTTTAAATATATATAATCCAAATCAGATATGTTAAGTTATTTCGCATATTTACTATGGAAATAATTCTAACGAAATAATTTCCAAAATCGTTTTAGAAGTCGGAACGACAATAATTGGACTGATCTGTCTTAACCCTTTAACTGCTAAGTTTTTTGGATTTGTGCAGACCCCTGGTGCTAAGTTTTTTTTTTTAAATTTAGTCACTTTTGTATGTTTTAAAAATAATAATATACAAATTTTAGTCATACAATTTATTTATGTAGGTTAATTTTTAATTTTAAAAATATCCTAACCTAACCTGAACGAACTTGCTTTTTTGATATTGTTTTCCAAGTTTTTCACAAATATATTATAATAATATACCTAAAACCTCTCACATTATAACTAACCATAGTAAATAATAAAAAAGACACAAATTAATAATAATAACCTTAGATTTGTATTGTAACCTAACATGGGCTAACCTGCTTTTTCGATTAGATGTTCCAAGTTTTTCAGAAAAAAATATCAGAATAATATCAAAACACACAAAAATTGCACTATATAATGAACATAAGTGAAATAAACATAATAAATAATAAAAAATACACAAAGTAAATAATAACCTAAGCGTTATATTGTAACCTAACCTAAACTAACCATACACAAACTAAATAATAACCTAAGCGTTATATTGTAACCTAACCTAAACTAACCTGCTTTTTTGATATGAAGTTCCAAGTGTTTCAAAAAAATAACAGAATAATATAAAACATAACACATAAAAATTACACATTATAGTGAGCATAAGTGAAAAAAAAAACTATTGTCTTTGCTATTATTCAATACAAAATGGTTAAAAATTTCTTTGAGTGTGATAAATTTCAAAGCAAGGTACAACACATAGTCCTACATTACAAGGTCCACACATATATCTACTGTCTTTTCTTTTTCTTGGATTGGCCGTAGAATGTGCACAAACATGACATACTTTTTGAAGTTTTCTTGGTCCTGGTGATGGAACTAACCGAGGGAAGTGTCGTTGCAGGAGACGTAAGGGTGTTTCTCCGACAGAAGGTCTTCCTCCTCTTGGACTACCTGTAGGCCTACCAAATTTTTCAATTGTCTGTCTAATCACTTCTAATTGAAACTTTGCCAGTGGTATTTTTTTCCCTGCAACATCCTTGTAAATTGCATGTGAGTTTAGAAGACATAAGTCAACAGTGTGGAAGAACAGTTTTTTATACCACTTGGTGCTTTTTCTTAGGCACTCAATTGAACTCAGCAACATATCGTTGTAATCAATGGCTCCCATATTCTTATTGTAGTCAATGACACATTCTGGTTTTAGTACTGGTAAACCTGTTTTATAAGACAATCTTTTAGTTTTCTCCATTCTATTTTCATGAATTGTTGATATCATATAAACATCTCTGCGGTCTTTCCACCTTATTGCCAGTTGCTTGTCTGTATGCATTGAAATCAGTTCACCAGATTTTAACTTGCCACCTAACACGGGTAAATGTTTTCTGTTTTTTTGTACAGTGCCACAAAAATTGGTTTTTTGGCTATGTAAATAATTTGCTAAAGTTGGACTGGAGTACCAATTATCCGTATATAATGAGTGCCCTTTCCCCAAAAATTTTTGCATTAGTGTATGAACAATAGCACCGGAAATTCCTAAACTTGCGTCACATTTATTCAATTGTGTGTTGGAACCTGTGTATACTAGAAAGTCTATTATATAATTTGTTTTAGAATCACATAAAACAAATAATTTGATGCCAAACCGGTGACGTTTGGTTTTTATATATTGTTTGAAAGACAGGCGTCCTTTGAAAAGCATTAGACTTTCATCGATGGCTAGTTTTTGGTAAGGGGTAAATGCTAAGGCAAATCTGTTTTTTATATCTTCTAAAACCATTTCTATTTTAAAAAGTCTATTTCCAGGTTCCTGAATATTGTTATCACAAAAATGCAATAACCTAAGCAATAGCAGATATCTATCCCTAGACATTAGTTGTGAAAAAATAGGAGTTCTAAGTAGAACATCACTTGACCAACACTCACTAAGTTTTAATTTTTTATTCCTAGAAATTAGCATTGTAATTGCTAAAAACAAACGGATTTCTCCAAAATCAGTTTTTTTCCACTTTTGGAGTCTTGAAAATTCTAATACAGGTACATTTTTAGAAAGGAAGTCAAAATATCTGTTTGTTTCAAATGCAATTTTTGCACACAAATCGTCTGTCACAAAACACTCAAAGTATTCATAAAAACTAGATTCGGCAGTAAGTTCAAAGTTTTTATTCACACCTGAAAATTGATAATCAAAATCATAAACTGTAGGTAGGAAACCTGTATTTTTCCACGAATATAGGTTAGGATCAGGCAATGTTACATTTAGGTTCAGTTGCGGGGTTACGATTTCAATATCGTCACTATCGTCAGATTCACATTCACTATCACTACTTATTTCATCATTTGATTCCTCGTTTCCATAATATTCAAATAAAATGCGTTCAATACTATCATCTCCAACACGACTTGGATCCATTTTTACTTTTACGGTAACACAAACAACAAACAAAACCACTGTGAAAGTAGGCCACGCACCATATTACTGAAAAGTCATACGTTTTTAGCCTTCTAAATTTCTTGTATATTCGTGGACATAGAAGTAAAAATATAGAGGTGAATTTATTTGAACAGTGTGTCAATAGGTAGCAGCACTAAACAGACTACTTATATTATAAACCGTATAAAAACGGAGATAGCACCTGAGAATACAAAGTAGACCGTTTATAAACGGGCGTAGCGCTCAACACTGTCACTGCTATGCCCGTTTATATACGGGCGTACCATGATCTAAGGAATGGAAAGTCCTACTGAAATATAAATAGTACGTCAAAAATTTTTGGGAGATGCAATCAATTTAGAGGTAAGATGTCAACAAATTTCAAAATTAATCAAAGAGAACGAAGTTTAAATATAAATGTTGAAATTGTATTTCGATGATTATTATTATTAAATTGTTAGCCATTTGAAGTCTAAAAGTACTACAAATAAATGAATCTAGTAAATTGTTCTTTTAATGAGTCAACAAAATTAATACTATAAAATTAGTTAGTAACTTCAGATTAGTGTAAAAAGTCCTCCTATCCATTATAACCCTGTTGCGTCTCAACAATGTTTAGGTGAGTTGGGTACCAAGACATCGAGGGTAATACTAATTCTGACGTCATTGCGAACACAGTCAACCAATGGCAGATAAATGTGCAAGTGTCAAGGGACCGACATTAGCTCTAATAGCACCTGATAATTCTTAAAATACAACACCTTACACAGTTACTTTCATAACCGGATAAGATCATTATTTCACGGAACGCTCAACGAAAGTCTCTCTTTGAGGAAGACGAAAACTGTCGATTATGTAGGCGGACAAATAAGACAGTAATGCTCATCCTCGTGGTCTGCGAATCACGTCAAAGTCAAGGGAAGTGGACTCTTACACCTGCTGTATGAAAGAGATACGGTATTATGTTTTGCAGTCACTTTCCCTAATTCTTGTAAATACGTTACTATCTATACAGTCATTGATAAACAACCTATTTACTATCTCGTATAGACGTTTATGAGTGAGAGACATTAAGCAAACAAGTTGTCCCTATTTATGTTGTAAGTAAACGTCTTCCATTATAGCAAGAAGAATAACTGTCACAATATGTACTGGACTCTCTCTCTCTCTCTCTCTCTCTCTCTCTCTCTCTCTCTCTCTCTCTCTCTCTCTCTCTCTCTCTCTCTCTCTCTCTCTCTCTCTCTCTCTCTCTCTCTCTCTCTCTCTCTCTCTCTCTCTCTCTCTCTCTCTCTCTCTCTCTCTCTCTCTCTCTCTCTCTCTCTCTCTCTCTCTCTCTCTCTCTCTCTCTCTCTCTCTGTCCATCGCATGTACCCTTCTGGGGATATACGTCCTGGAGATACCTTGTGGGATCTCGGTAAATATAAAAGGTAGAAGTCTGATTTTTAAAAAATGTATTGCTTAATAAATAAGTATTACTCCTAATACGTTATCTCTCGAAAATTTTGATTTTGATTTTTGAAAAAAATATGTGTTTTGTGGGGATGTAACGGTTACGAGAGACAGAAACTTGTGGGCATGTAAGAGACAAGCTTTTCTGGGGATATGATTATTTTGTTAGAGAGAAGCTTTGCGAGGATGTGAGAGAGTGATTTACGGGGATGTATTATTTGTCCCACGTTTACATCTTATTGCATGTCATTATGTTTATATTTGTTGTTATTCGTTAAGTGATTGATTAAATTAATTTATGTATCATATTTGTTAAATAAATTGTAATTTATAAAGTAAATTGTAGTAAATGAAAATAACAGTAGGACTACTAACAAATTTACAAACTTTTTGATAAGTCAAGTTTTAAATTATTACTTCGGAAACAAAACTAATAATGTATAACAAAAACGCCTGGTTGGTACAAGGAAGCTTCAAATGAATGTTAAATGAAAATAATCCTGAAAAACTCACTAACAATGTTTGTGTGAATTCTTTGTAATTATTGTGTTTCGTTTTACCACCATCATTTTAGAGCATTTTAAAATTATGAATCAAGACACCGCGATACTCGAACATACAATTTTATTTATTTCATTTAATAATTATCGGGATGAACATTTAAATTAGATTTGTTACTTCCCACTCTCATCCAGGAACATTATATTATTCAAACTACAACCAAAAAAAGTTATATTTTCAACGGGACACATGAAAATTAAATAAACATATACTTCTCAAAATGTAACTGAGGTAAAATACATTTTGTCTATGAATTAATACCTTGTAACTTTTATTATTAGTACTGCTCAAGTTTCACACAGAAAAATATAACATAGATACAAAAATAATTATAAGTTAGAATTACAACAGAAATTCCTATACAAATAGACTACTGTAATTTCAATCAGAGTTCGAGATGCGAAAACGGTAGCGTAATATTTTTATGGTTTCCTATTAAAAACGTAGTAAACATTTTTTTAAATGGGTCATAAGAACGTTAAGTCGTTCTTTACTTTTATTTTTGCTTCCATTTTTAATTTGTTGAAGATATTTTATGACTAACCAAAAGGTTAATATAAATCAAATGTTCAGCATTAAGAACCTTACGATTAACCCTATTCGTCTATTCTGGTAGGGTAGGCTACAGATGGACCTACAACTTAGTTGCGTAAATTCAAACATAGTTACTAACTTTTTTTTTTTTTTACTGCATGTAACTATCTCTTCTGACTTTATTAGTCTAATTGGAATACAGTAAAGAAGTTAACAAAAATAATAATAATACATTCGTACAAACTGATATTAAAATAAACAATATCAACTCTTTTAAGTATAGGCCTACTTACTAGGGACGTAAAAAATAACTAGAACTGGCTTTAAGAAATAATTAACAGATTAGAAATAATTTGTTAACAGCTTTAAGGACAATTAATTTGTATAAAAAAAAATCAAAGTGCTGTTAACTTTGCCTCACAATTTCTGTCATGTTTATTACCCTCCATTAACAAACAAAAAGTTGGGACTAGGGGCTTAGTCGGCTACCGGTAGGTCGTAAATACACAAGGATGCTAGGTTTGATTTGTCAATACACTTAAGAAATAAGAAAAAAAACTTAAACATTAGGCGCACTACGACTTAATCTGCAATTATGTAATTTTGTTGTATAATAAAATAGTTATAGATATATTTTAGGCCATAAAATTTTATTAATTTGTTAGTACTTTGCCAAAAAAATAGTATATCTTCTAATCATCGTCTAAGCGTCAAATAGTTATTTAGAAATGAAATGTTTGTTTGATAACTACCTATTCATTTATGTATGGATTGGTCAAAGAAAAGAATATACTCTTACAAATCGGCTTGATTTGAAACAGCAGTATTAATGAACTATTTATTTCAATTATTAACTCAAATAATTATATTTGAGGGCTATAAGAGACACGTTTTCAGGGGAGTTGATGTTTTCGTGAGAGAGGAGCTTTCCCAGGATGCAAGCAAGTGATTTATGAAAATCCATTGTTTGTTCCACATTTCCTTTTATATCTTATTACAGAGTAGGTGTAATACTTATAAGTGTTGTTATTTGTTATGTGTTTGATGTAATAAACATATATATGCTTTCATATTTTGTTACATGAGTTAGGTCCCAAAAATATTTAATAAAAATTGCAATAAATGGAAAACGCTAATAAAAGTGCAAACACTTGAATAATTTTTACTACTTAACATACACATCAGTTAACTGATTACATATAGGATCTATTGTTTTAAATTCAATATTTTTGTTTTTGATGATTTCTTAATTAACACTATAGTATCCTAATAACACTTATACGAGAATGATGTAAAATGAATATGTCCATCTGCATTCATTACATCAGCACATAGAAACAATTTTGATTGTTTTATGCTTACAGTGCAGTGAATATACTAGAACTGTGAAAAGTGGAAAATTCTTAAATATCCTTTAAATGCTGCTGCACTCCTACAATATTCTAACTTTATTAATTCAAATAGTTGTAATTACTTTTTACACTTTTCAATGATATCTTTTGCAAACTATGTCTTTTGTAATGTAATTAACGAGTTAAAACAACATATTAAAACATGGATTACTAAAGTTGCTTGAACTTTGATAACTCAGCATTAATTTTGGTAATTATAGATTTGTGTAAATTACTATTAGATAGTAGAGCGTACGTGCAATTTAAATTTAACTCTAGTTTTCACAAAATAATAATAATCAATACAACCATATTTTGTTTCTTGTAGGTTATGTCAGGAATGTAAATTTTTAAACCAGACTTTCACAATGAGCTTAATTAAAGATAAAAAGAACAAAGATTTTGAGAAAGGTTGATTCTACGGTTGGTTATTAATCTAAAAAAAATTATAACCTTAGTATATTAACTGTTTATAACAAAGTAGGTACCTGTATCTGTACATGCGCACTTTGATTTGCACAAACTAATACCTAGAAACTGCTTATGATTAAAATGACTTCATTGTATTGCCAATCAAAACTTATTAACATAATTATAATCTGAAAAAAATTGATTAAATTCGGTCAAGCCGTTTTTTTAAACGTAATATTTTATTTTAACAATCATTTTCGAACATAAGTATCCAAGTCAACGTTGTGATATAAGCTACGTTTCTGAAAGAAACAGACCACAATTAATTGCTCACTTGTGTGTTAAAACGGGTTAAAGTTATAATTATGCATAACGTCGGAGAACTAGTTAACAAAATACCAGAAAACACTTTGTTTTTTAATGTAATACTAAAAACGCATACACTTTATACAACCAACGGTATACAATAACAATTAAGCTATATAACTAATACTCGTATTTTACAAAGTTATAAGCTTAATATGTACACAATACAACTAGTTATATGCTCATAATATACATATTACAAATAATTTTTTGCTTGGAGCATTATAAGCATTCGTTGCTTGAAAAACATATAACTAATCAATTTAAATACTGTATTATTTAATAATATTTTTATGTATACATTTTTGACAAAATTGAATTTATTATCGTTACCAAAAACCAACTCGATTGTTACTGCACACAAACAAGATGCGCCTATATTGTATGATTTTTTTTTTACCAAATTATGTCGTGTTTGGTATCATTCTTCTAATTTTTTCATGTACTGTACTTTTCAAATATTTGATGGAAATTTCCAAATTACGATCATTAAAAGAATGTTAATTTCCTAGTGGGGATGCATAAATGATACACAATATTGAATTAGCTGAAGGCGGAAGCGAGGGCTGCACCCCCTTGTAGCCGAGGTATACAGGTTATTCCATACAGACAATAGGAAGTTGACCATGTGTGGACTTTGGAAGGTTCCTCTGCTTTTCTTATTCAAGAAGGGTTCAAGTGGGTGTGTGTTATCTGAATAAATTACAATAGCTTGGACTTAGAACTCAAAAATATGTCTACAGAGAAAGTTATTTATTACACGGCGGGTTGTTTGTATGTAAGATACTTGTAAACAAGTAGAAATTTATGGTTTAGACCACTTACAGATGGTCCTTTTCATGAGTCCAAAGTCCACTAACACTTTTCTTACTGACGGAAGTGATATTTTTACTTTCCTAAAATTATCTGCCATAGTAATATTATATAGTTTACTAGCTGGCCCGATCCGGCTTTGCACGGAGAGACAAATCAAACTTAAATGTATAATAACCAAAAAATATACCAATAAATATATTTTACTATGTATTTCTTATGGGGATTTTTAGTAACTTTGACCCATCCAAACCCCGCCCCATACCCCCACACCGCCCTAAAATAAAACAATATATAAATAAATATATTATACTACCGGTATGTTTTTCTTATGGGGATTTTTACAACTTTGACCCCCAAACCCCCTAAAATTTCAAAATTTTTAAAACCCTTTCGAAAATACAATTAGATTAAATTTTTCATTGTAAAGTAATTAAATTTTATTTTATCTTGATGAAATTTTCACAACATATACATATATATTCTGTTATCATATTTGTTTAATTTTATTCAAAATCTATTAATTTCTTCAATAGAAAATATATTTTCGACGTTACGAGACGATACAATTCATCGTCTATATTGATATATATTTTTTAAACGAATTATCAGATTTAAACAAAATTTAACACACTTCTTACTAATATATTTATACACATTTTGTGAAAAAATCATCAAGATCATCAAGATATAATAAAATTTAATTGATTTACAACAAAAAAAAACATAATTTCTCTGAAACTAATTAACAAAATGAAATAAAATTTAATAATTATGAAAACAAAATATATATGTACATGTTGTTAAAATTTCATCAAGATACAATAAAATTTAATTACTATACAACGAAAAAACTCATTTTTTCAAAACAACATTGAAATAAATTTTAACAAAAAACCTAAACTTTTAGTAAACTTTAATTAAATCATGATACGCCTTTATTAAATCATTTGTATCTCGAAAACCACCGAACAGATTTGAAATATCAAAACATTTTTGAATTCATAGTTAAATTTTCTATAAACTATCAAAGCTAGACTTCTATAACTATCAGATCTAGACTAATAATAATAAAACAAATTACAACCATTTATCGCTATCGGTCTGGTTGAAAATAGTGTCAAATTATAACTTGTATAGGCCTAGTCTGATATTTATTTATAGATTTTGTTAAAATTTTCAGGATATGTTCTATATGATTATATAAAAATCATACAAAAATTTGAAAATGATATATACATAATGTTTTGATTTATGAACGTTTATAGCAAAAATGTACACGATTTCTAAATACTGCTATTTTTATTGGTTTATTACATACGTTTATTAATCGCTGTAGTTATATTCTGATATAAAAATTTATAGAAAATGTATAGAATTGTGAATTCAATTTTCTTTAGATAATTAACATCCGTTCAACGGTTCTCGAAATAAACACAATTTAGTAAACCCGAGTACTCTGTTATGATTTTCGTACAGAGAGTATACAAATTGAGTACGCGATAGTACAAAAACGCTTATATATCGAAAACTAATTATCGGAAGTTATTTTTTAAAACGGATTTGGATTCCTCATAAAATTTACTATAAATTATCAATTTTATGTTTTTATGTACGGACAATTATAGTTTAACTTTTTGAATTAATTTTCGCCAATGTATATTTAAAACGAATTATATACAATTCATCATGGTTTTTAATACAAATTAACCTAACAACCTACTCATAAGCCTACTCATAAGATTTTATAGATATTTTTATTGTGAATTCAAATATTTTTCAAAACAAAAATCCATCAAACGGTTAAAAATATATATCAATTTTTGTTGAGTACGTTACCGAATACCCGAACATCCCGAACTTGAATTTAATTTCACGACTGATAGGCCTACCATTGTTTCATTATGTAGCCTTTGTTCAGGTATGATCAGTGATTATAACTACATGTTTCTAGTAATAACTTTAAAAATTTTAAAAGAAAATATACCAAGAATTTAATTTAATTCTTAGAAAATGTGGACAAATATATTCAATAATATTGACGATTTATTTTATTTGTTGGTATATTTAATTCGTGAATATTTTTGTGGCTGATATTTGAGTGAATTGGCACTTGCTTTGTCGTTGGCAAGCCGTAACCGTGTACCGTGGGAATTGACACCAAACTTTTGTTGCAATATCTCCATGTTAGATTGGATATCTGTGTATTTATGGTTTTTGTCGATAAGATGTTCACCAAAAGCAGAGTTTGTATATGAAGTCCTCTTAGCGAAGTGTTCCTTAAAACTTTTGTTGAAAGAGCGGGCCGTCTGTCCTATATAAAAATTGGGACATTCATTACTGTACAACAAGTGATATTGTATATGGCAGTCTTATCGTGTTTGTCATTATGTATGTCTTTTTTTGGGTTATTTAAAAAATAGTATTGTTAGTTTGAGGTATTGAAAGCAACGGTTACGTTCTCTTTAGCCAGTCTACGTTTTGGAGTATGACTCAATGCTGATCCATATTCTGTGGAGACGTAAGTTTGCTTTTTCTTTTTAATAATGGGTTTCTTATTTGTATGTTACCTGATGAGTTGGTCGATATCTGAGCTCTTGTACCAATTGTATACTGCGATGGGTTTAATTATGTTTACTTCCTGTCCATACTTCTCCTTGTCTAGAGGTACTGAGACTAGCCTGTTAACGAAACTATTGTAAGCTGCCATTTTTATATTACATGGATGATGGGAAGAAGCGTGTATAGTCTGGTTTGTTGTGGTAGGTTTTCTATAGATTTTGAACTTAACACTATTGTTTATTTTTGAAATTGATAGGTCTAATAAGTTTAAATTGTTATTTGTTTCCACTTCAACCGTGAATTGGAGTTTTGGATGCAATTGTGTTTACGAAGTTAATTAGAGTTTTTAATTATCTATTGTTGCCATCGAAAAGTACTATAGTATCGTCTACATAATATCTAAAGACTATTTTTGGCCTATTATGATTCATTTCAGACCAGAGATGTTTGTTTTAGATTTATCCTTCCAGCAGAATTTTGTCCTTCCTTACTTCCATAGACAGATGAATCTCGCAACAGTTTTTCTGTCGAATCAACGAGCGCTGAAAAAAACAGTTTTTTTGGCAGTATACGACACCGGTCTGTATTGCGGTCGGCGTTTTGTACACATCATAGGACGGCTACTTATTATTTTTTTCAAACTCTTAAGAAGTTTGATAACGAATTTTCGTTATAAAGATTATATTAAATAAAGATTTTGTTAAAATTTTCAGGAAATGTTCTATATGACTATATAAAAATCATACAAAAATTTGAAAATGCTATATACAGTACATAATTTTTTGATTTATGAACGTTTATAGCAAAATAGTAACCGATTTCTAAATACTGCTATTATTATTGGTTTATTAGATACGTTTATTAATCGCTGTAGTAATATGATATAGGCTACCAATTTATAGAAAATTTAATTGTGAATTCAATTTTCTTTAGATAATTAACATCCATTCTACGGTTCTCGAAATAAATTCAATTTAGTAAACCCGTGTACATTAGCGTTTGAATTTTATTGAAATGCGATGACACGCCTTTATTAAATCATTTGTATCTCGAAAACTACCGAACGGATTTGAAATATCAAAAAAATTTTGAATTCACAATTAAATTTTCTATAAACTATCAGATCTATGCTAATAGTATAATTATAATTAAACAATTTACAACAGTTTACAGCTATCGGTTTGGTTGAAAATAGCGTCAAATTATAACTTGTATAGGCCTAGTCTTTTTATTTATAGATTTTGTTAAAATTATCAGGAAATATTCTATATGACTATATAAAAAACCTAAAAAAGTTTTAAATTATATATATAATATTTTTTGATTTATAAACGTTAATAGTAATCGCTCAAAATTATAAACGATTTCTAAATACTGCTATGTTTATTGGTTTATTACACACGTTTATTAATCTCTGTGGTAATATTCTGATATACCAATTTATAGAAAATTTAATTGTGAATTCAATTTTCTTAAGGTAATTAACATCCGTTCCACGGTTCTAGAAATAAACACAATTTAGTAAACCCGCGTACTCGGTTTTGATTTTCGTACAGAGAGTATAAAAATTGGGTAGGCGATAGTACAAAAACGCTTATATATCGAAAACTAATTATCGGAAGTTATTTTTTAAAACGGATTCGGATTCCTCATAAAATGTACTATAAATTGTCAATTTTATACGGACAATTATAGTTTAACTATTTGAATTAATTTACGCCAATGTATACTTAAAACGAATTATATACAAATCATCGTGGTTTTTAATACAAATTAACCTAACAACAAGTAGCCTACTCATAATGATTTTATAGATAATTTTATTGTGAATTCAAATATTTTTTCAAAACAAAAATCCATCAAACGGTTAAAAATATATATCAATTTTTGTTGAGTACGTTACGCGCTTATTAGTACTTGATCAGCTGTTATTGTATGCTGTATTTCTGATAGAAAAGTATGGACAATACTGCTATTTTTGTTGGTTTATTAATCGCTGTAGTAATATTCTGATACACCAATTTATAGACAATTTAATTGTGAATTCAAATTTTTTTAGATAGTTAACATCGTAATGTTCAACGGTTCCCAAAATATACACAATTTAAAAACCCGCGTACATTAGCGTTTGCATTTTATTGAAATGCGATGACACGACTTTATTAAATCATTTGTATCTCGAAAACCACTGAACGGATTTGAAATATCAAAACATTTTTGAATTCACAATTAAATTCCATCAACAGTTGTTAACACAAGTTATACATGATTAACCATGCCTTGTTGCATAACAACCCCATAATAACTAAAAACAAACAATAAAAAGAATCCAGTATACTATTGAACTATAGACTATATTTATTTGTATAAATAAACATGATATAGGCCTATGTTATAATTGTGTAACATATTTATAAAATTTTCCATTCTAAATCTTGAAATAACATCTCAACCCTCTATTGTCATTGCCAATTGAACTGTATAATATTTAATTGTATAAAGTAAAAATACATCACATTTTTTGAATCAGAGAATTTGTACATTCTATTACCACTTGTGAAGAATAACTGGGAATAAAAAACATTTCATATATCATTTAAAAATATAAATGAAATACATTTTCATTTTCATTGGATGTTTAGAAATAAGGAGTAAAAGTAGGATGGGTTGAATTAAAACTAATGCAATTTTATAATAAGGTGTACTAAGTAAAATGTATTGATTGTTGAATTTACTCTAAAACAATTATTATTTTTAATAAAACTGTACATTGTTTCTGGGGAAAATATGAACAGTAATATATTACTATTCCAAAAACCCAAAACTATTCCATATTATGGATTTGTAATACATCTTTTATTTCATTTCATTTTGTAACCAAAGTTTCCAATATAAATTGGTCTCCTAGATAAATTACTACGTAACCATTCGAAATTGATTAATTCATACATAAAATATGTAAAAAAATGTTTAATAAAGATAATTTTCTTCTTTAAAACTAGTGATATATTTTATTAAAAAATCTGAGACAAATTTATATCTGATATACAAACACTTTTCGACGTAGTCAAAACAGATTAATAGTTTTTCCATTTCATATAAAAGGTAGAACTCTTTAAATGGAGTAATTATTTAGAATGGCGAATAACTTATGTAATTTATAATATATTGCACACATTCAAATAACGCAAAGAAGCAACAAGTATACAACCACATCTAAGAAATTGAAATGGACAAACGGACTGAACTCCAAATTTATGAAAGGTGCAATTGACGGCAACACTGGATCTGTTCCATCTGGCAACAATGTCCCCAAAGGCATAGTGACGTTTGTTGCAGTCTACATACAAATATTTTGGTATCCTCACAAAGGCATTAACCAACTTGCTCTTTTCTCTCGAATTTGAATGGACCAATCATACTCAAGAGCCCCATAAGTCACCTTTAGGGCAAAAGACCGAATCTCTTCTATAGGAGAGAGTATTGCGTTCAGCGCAGCCCTGGTGGCCTCTCTTCAAAACTAAAGCTGTCGTCCCAAAAGCTATTTTAGGGGATATTTAAAAATATTTTTATTTTCGATCTAATATGCTTAAAAGTATATGTATATCCCCAGAAGTACTTTACAGGACGAGTGAGTATGCCCGGAAAGGTAGCTGTGATCGCTCTCTCTCTCTCTCTCTCTCTCTCTCTCTCTCTCTCTCTCTCTCTCTCTCTCTCTCTCTCTCTCTCTCTCTCTCTCTCTCTCTCTCTCTCTCTCTCTCTCTCTCTCTCTCTCTCTCTCTCTCTCTCTATAATATATATTTACAAATAAATGTTTTACTTCTTTAAAAATAAAATGAAATAGAACCTATAATAAATTCTAATTAAAAACACACACACACAATACATGTATTGAAAACACTTGCTTTGGTTATAGTGATGGGATGTGGCGGATTATATATTTATGCCTTTGAAAAATAAATGATGAACTGTTACAATTAATATATATTATACAAATTTATATATTAATTCCAATAAAGTTTGTTATTCCAATAAACACCCCAAGTCACTGACACATTAAACCAGCTTTATAATGAGTATAACAATTATTAATTATACCTAAAATACTAATCTAGTGGTTAGTATTAAGAATACTACGTATTAACAATTCGTTAAAGGGTTAAAAGGTATTAAAAGTGGTATTCTTCAAAGATAGCGTAACCGTTGTCGGTCAAAACTATCTCTGATATAATTACGGATGATAATCGTGAGCACTTAATGATCAACACTCCCGTGGGTCTTTATACCCTTCCAAATCGTCTAAGCCAACCATTTTAAAGGGTAATATGGTTGGTTTTCCTTAATCGGTCTCTAGATGTAAAAAACATCGACCGTTGGACTACACTGTCTGAGACAAACTGTTCCCAATGACTCTCTCCTTGTGCAAGACAAATAAATCACCGCCTGCACTTCCTACCGCAACAACTCGAACTGTGACTTAACGCTACACATTTCCCCGAAACAGCCCAGACGCCATGAACACTATCATGAAACCACTAACCTGAGTACCATTATCTTATGCTTTAAGATTTTCTGGCAACAAGTTTTATCGCCTACATATTGTAACTGTAAATAATCTGTTAAACATATAAGGGTTATATTTAGATATAAGTAATAAAGAAGTTCCTCTTCGAGTATATCGACGATGGACCTTTCTTCAGCAAAGGTGTAATTACTGCAGAGGGTATTGTAATCTAGTAAGCAAAATAGCGTACAGTAACAACAAAATACAATACTTTCATTACTAAAAACGTTACGTAAAAAAACAAAATGTTTAATGTATTCTAAAACGTGATGGTCACGTTTTAAATTAAAAATTTAGCGTAAAAAACGACATTGAGCACGCTGAAGTTTGTCAGCATGTTCTATTGTAGAAGTCTTGAACATCAACTACTGCAGTTGCAGAAGAATTATCAAGTGATGACATATTCCAAAGTAATAACATAGACCCTACTGGCTGAATAATGATTCTTAGCAACAACTCATAAATGGATGCAACTAATAAACTTTTAAAAGGATATTCTTTTTTTAATTTCTGTCTATTATTGTTTATTTTTAAAGGTCTACTAAATGAGATAGATGTGTCTTTCGCAACTAGATAATCTTATAATTGTAACTTGTTACTACTGTAGATAAAAATAAACAAAATTTTATTTTACTGATGAATAATGAAATAGTTACAAAGTATTGCGTGATAAGTTTCTTTTCGCGTTGTGCCATTATTTTTCTTGACAGAGACATGCTCACATGTTCAAACAAGGCAAATATTCCATGAACTTATTCGACACGAATTCTAGAGTTATAGAAGAAGAAAGGGATGACAAATAATTTAGCATTTCATATAACATATATTTTATAAACATGTTCATGAATGTGTTTAAAATTTCAAAGTACAAACAACTTTAAGTATAATATTTAATATGTGGAATTTACAGATTGAAGATCAAGATTTAGTATATTAAATTGTATTTTAATATTTGGTTTAATTTGACATAAAATATCCCGTTATTTGAAACAAAAAACAGACCCAATAACTCGTATGCTTTATCAAAAGGCAAACAAGGATCAATGTGGTACTCGGACAGATACTTGATATCAGATTTTCAGGAGCTCTTAGTCAAAGGGAAAGATCAGCAAAGATGGTAGCATTATTCTGATAGAAAATTGTACTTTTTATTTAGAAAATGAATTTAAAATTAAGATGAACCTGTAGAAATTAAAATGTCTTATTACTCTTTTTGAGGCGAGAAAATAAATCCATTTGAAAACATTACATGATTAATTTAATTTAAAATTAACCACAATTATTGTGACTGTTTGTTAATTTATGTTACTGTAAAACAGTGATTTTCTCTGTAAGAGAGACCTAGGTCACCTTGTCTATTAGTTACTGATTCAGCTATGATAGATGTACTTTAAGTAAAACAATAACAGAGACAAATTGTGTGAATAGTCTTGGTAATTCTTAGTAGTTATAGCAAAACACGTAAATTTTAATCTCAAGTTTAACACATATTATAATACCTACGAACATTACTGACATTGAGGAAATTAGTTATTTTAAAAATTGGCAAAATATGCGTATATAAATCCCTAATACTTATTTAATCCACAATATGCCTATTTAGTCAGTAACAATTTTTTACTATCAATTCATTTAGGCGTAATTTTAATCTACCTTCTCATTTTGATTGTTCCACTTTGATTATGTTCCACTTTTACTCTAAGTGGCCAAAAATCAAATAATCCCAAGAAAAAATTATCTCTCAATTTATCGTGTGAAAAGTCATTCTCCTGAGACAATAAAACGTGAAGACCAATCTAATATTCGAGGTTTTTTGTGATTACCAAACTCACCCCATATACTGGATAAGAAAAAAACCTTATTGTGAGATTTTCACGTAAAAATATTGCCAATATAATTAACATTTTAAATAGTTAATGTTAATCCATCCATTTCTAAAAGGGGACTATTTTACATAGTCTTCAATATTCATAAATTATATAAAGAAAATTGATGCGGCAAGAATTCATAAAATAAATTCCATTCTAAAAACTAAGAGGAAAATAGGCACTAACATTTAATTGTGCATAGCATAGACGGTGTAAATTTATAAATAGTATAACAACAACAAATAAGTTGTAATAAAGATAGTAATTGTTTAAAAATAATGAAGTAAGTTTTCGAAATTCCGGAGAGTGCATTTCTACGGAAACACCCTAAAAAGAACGTTGGTGGGTAAATACCCCCGCGGAGTACTGTAGTTATGAATCCTGGGGTTAATTGTTTACTGAGTCTGATTCAACTTGGCGCCGAAATAATTGTAAAGTCTCTCTGTAATTTGGAGAAATCCTATAGGGAAAAGAAATTACACTATGTATATACAATTATTTTAAACTACGTGGTATTTTATACTTTGTGTTTCTCAAAGTGAAATTGTTGGTTTGAATTTTATTTAACCGCTTTAAATAATTGTATTTTGAACCCTTCTTTTGGGATTGCTAATCTTGAATATGTTCCTTTGTAGTTGGATTTTATAATTTGTAGTTGTTAAATGACTAAACAACTGTGTTCAAGGTAATAATATAACTTTATTTTAGATTTTTGTAAAACTTTTAAATCCACTCGTTCCTGTGAGTTTAAACTCTGGTTTGTGATTTTGATGGGTTGATTTAATTTGTAGAATATCTGATTTAACCTTATAACTGTGTTAGGAATCAAAACATTTGTAGTAACCGAAGCCAAACGTCAAAAAAAAAAAAATAATAAAAAAAAAAATATATATATATATATATATATATATATATATATATATATATATAATGTACAAATTTTTGCAATAAATTAAAGTTTATAAAAAAATGTATATTAACTTCGAAAATTTTCATATAAAAAAAATATTTTTTATGAATAAAGTACGAAATAGATAAAATGCCAAACACGTTTGGAAATTTCATTGAAAATAGCAATACTAAAAGCCTACTTGTAATATAATTTTTTTTGAAATATAAAATTCAACTATGTAATAAAAAATGTTGATAAATATTTTATAAGTTTTGAGCTAGTATATCAGGAATCAACAAATTTGCAGTAGCCGTAGACAAAACGCAACAAAACACGTGGATATACCATGCAAGAATTACATTTTGTTTTTTAAAGTTATACGAAAGTTTATGTAACGTGGTTGTGAAAAAATTTGGTAAACAAATTTATGAATTGCAATTATTACAACTAAATATGAACTACATAAAATGTTAAATGATTCGTGTTTGAAAGACAGTAACATTTATCCAAAAAAAAAAAATGTTTAAAAATAGGTCAATATATTTTTATTTACTTAAATAATACAATTTAATATAATTTTAATTTTTCAATATCAAAATTTCCTAAATACAAATTGTATTGTTATATTGATATTAGGTATGTAACATCCAAATGTAAAAAAATAAAATAATAATAATAAATAAATAAAAGAAAATGTTGTCTGAGGACTCTCGCTTTCACTAATATTTGATAACGTAATTCCATGTTCTCCCCCTCCTATCGCCTCTTCCTACTTGAGTGATGAGCACTTTAGTCATTATCTGAGAGTGTTTAATGTACGAAGCAAGGAAATCATACTACAATTTTAGCGCAATATGTACACAAAATTCCTCATTCTTATTGAATATATTTTTAATTTTGTTCATACTGATTTTTAAATCATAGATTATGTAATCAATTAATAGCCTATACATGAAAATTAATATAGTTTAACAGTTTTGTGAGAGTTGTTCAACATTATTTAAAATACGTATCTATGCTGAAATGAATACAATAATCAGTAATCAAAATTTTTGTACTTTGAAATTATCAAAACCATATCAATAATTAAATACAAATATATTTTATAAAACTTGGAATTATACTTCATATCTTCATACATCATATAACTATAAGGCTATCAAAAAAATATATTTGCCTAGCTCAAAACTTAAAAACTGAGATTACTTCATGTAAAATATCTGGGAACCAAGGAAAGAAATTTTTTCTTCAACTTATTTTTAGAGTTATAGTTAAGTTACTGTAGCTTGTGTATCACCGAAGATGGCGACTTTATCGTTGAAATGCGTTTAAATATATAAACGTAATATTTGTGGTAATTGTGTTGAAGATTTATTTTATAAAGTGATAATACCATCTCACTAGTAATATTCATATTTATTTAATATTACGAACCAATAAATTATAATCCAAGACATTGTATGAAAGAAATATTATTAATTTTTAATATTCATTTCAATTTGTGCTGACGATTTAGTTCCCAGAAACTTAACTAAATGGAAAGAAAGAATAAAGTTGAATATAAATAAAGTGGATAAACGTGTTGAGACACAACTGCAACTATTTATTCCTGTTTTCTCCCTGTATATCGAGTTGTAGCTGAGAGCTATCACTCAGCCAGAGCTGGTAGAAGTTATTACTTGAAAGTATTTCAACCCTTCAACATTCTTCTCTAGCGCATTGCAGTTGAATCGGAATCATTCTACGAAATAACAAAACCTTATCCCTTATTGTTGTGTTTTAATGTAATGGTCGATAATTCTCTGTGTTTTAAAACGATAATTAGGAAATCTTTTCATTAGCTTTTAATTTAACTAAGAGTTTTATTAACAGTTCCAAACAGTACATATATCTGAAACTCATAGAAACTACTTCTCTACTTTTCAGTCATAGTTTTATATCTGTATATAATATTTCTTATGGAGTAAGTAACCGTTAGTTGTGGGCGTGCTGTAACACAGTTGGCTCCATCAAGCAGAGTAGTAACACAATATTCAAACTCCTAACACATACACACACTTCAAAATAATCCGAGTTGAACTCTTCAATTTACATCTTGTTATTAAAATTGTGTTTGAGTGTTTCTCAGCAGTGAACTATTTTGAGATGGAATATTTATAAGTATACATACATTTAAGTATAATACAGTTTTCGTTTTTTTGAGAGGGGTAGGTTTACCTAAGTAACCTAAGTTACATTTAGGTTAGGTTAGGTTACAAGCTGTAATAGAGAGGGTGGTAAAAGAAATATCTTTCCAAAGATTTACGTGTTGTTTGTGTACTTTGTAAATATGATTTTAACAAGAACGTAACTATATAAAGACGATTTATGAAACTCGACAATGTAAACCCAACTCCATAGAGTTTGAGCCCCCATGGGTATTGAACCCGAAACCTTTAACTCCTCAAGTCAGAGCGTTAACCATAGACCAGTAGAGAGCTCATGAGTACACTCTATATTTTCCATCCCTCTGTTGTATCAATTTACTCCCTCTGTTGTATCAATGATACAATTTGTATAAATTGTATCATACTTCATTGAATTTTTAATTTACTCTAGTTTAAATACAAGTTATTGTATGATCTACGCGGCATTTATTGACTTCGAGAAAGCATTTGACTCGGTTAGCCATAGAATCTTATGGTATGTACTCGAATACTATGGAATACCGCAGAAGATAATTAATATAATAAAATATCTTTATGACGGGTATACATGCTAGGTGCTTCATCAAGGAAAGTTGACGCAGCCCATTTCCGTTGGAGCGGGTGTTCGTCAGGGATGCATCTTGTCCCCAATCCTTTTTCTTTTAGTGTTGGATGCAGCTATGAGGAGGACAACTGGTGATAAAAGACGAGGAATTCAATGGGGATTACACATATGTCTTGAAGATCTGGATTACGCAGATGATATGTGCCTGCTTTCGCAGAGATACACGGGTATGCAGTTTAAGTTGAATGCGCTGAATGAAGTAGCGGAAGCGGCAGGACTTAAGATAAATCATCAGAAAACTAAAGTTATGAAGATGAATGCAGAAAACAGACAAGCTTTAAACTGCGATGGAGAAGAAATAGAGGAGGTCAACACTTTTTCTTACTTGGGAAGTGTTGTTTCAACAAGTGGAGGAGCTGATGATGATGTGAAGACTCGCATTAAAAAAGCAAACGCCGCCTTTGTAAAACTGTACCCGATTTGGCGAAATCGAAACATCTCAAAGAAAACGAAGCTTCGCATCTTCAACACAAATGTTAAGTCTGTTTTGCTGTATGCAAGTGAGACGTGGAAAGTTACAAGTTTAATTACGTCTCGGCTGCAAATTTTCATCAATAGGTGTCTTCGCCGTATCATGAACATTCATGGGCCTGAGATCATTACAAAAGAGGATTTATGGAGAGAAACAGGTCAAATTCGGGTCAAACTGCAGATTCGAGAGAGGAAGTGGAGGTGGTTAGGACATACACTGAGGAAGCCAGACGGAACCATTGAGAAAGAGGCCCTAGATTAGAACCCGCAAGGTGTCAGAAGAAGAGGTCGACCCCGAGAAATTTGGAAGAGGACCATTATTAAAGAAGCAAAAGAGGTTAACAAGACTTGGGGAGAAGTGAAGGCACTTGCTGGAGACAGGGACAGATGGAGAGCAAGTGTCCTCTTCTTCGCCCTATACTCCAATAGGAGATAAAAGGAAATAAATCAAGTCAAGTCAAATACAAATTAATCTGATCCTTTGATAAAAGTACGCATAACTACATGTAATCTTAATTCAATGATACCATACAAGTAAGTATTATTTATTTACCTATAACGTTTATGTACTAACTACTAACAGTATATATAAGAAAGCACCACATTAAAAATAGCACTATTTACAATCAAATATTTTACCAATGAAATTTAAAAACTCACAAGTTCAAATTATCCAAACATATATTCAAACATCTATAACTTAAATTAAGTTTTAAAATTATATGCAAAACTAATCTTCTTATAGTAATATTACGAATATTACGTAGTATTCAGAGATCTTTGAACAGAAGCTCTGAATAATAAACCTCTCTTACGAAATGACTAAAGCACTCAACACTCAAGAGGCATGGAGTTGGATGGAACTCAAGTACGTTAGTAAATATTACTCTTCGTGGAAGTCGACAAGGATGTAATTTTAAACACAATTATTTTAATTTTAAGTTATACTATTTATTTATACTAAGTTATTTCTAAAGATTTCAAAATTGATGTAAGTAAACAATTGTTTATTTAAAGTAATAATGAATATAAGCGGTTATTTCTAAGTTTTATTAGTTTAAAAGATAATTTTAATAGGGAAGCTGGAAAGCTTAAATAGAAAACAAATTGCTTTGTTTTTCATTTTATTTAAGATAGATCCTGTACATTTTAATTAATTTCAGTTGGAATTACACAAAAACATCTTTTAAAAATAATAATATTTAGGCTGAATACACGCTTCTAATTGAACAAAAGCCAGGCGAAGAATAGGCAATTTGATTACACCACTGACTAATATTAGGAGAATAACAGCTATAACTATTGCAACTATTTTGTGAACGCTTAAAAAGAAATTTTTATGATAGAAAAAAATTTAAAATTATTTTTTAATTTAATAATATTGCAATCAATACAATAATAGTGTACATATTCCTTTACAATTGTTGTAATTGTGTTGTATTTACAAAAGAAAAAAACCGTTGCAATAAGTATTATTACTTACCCAGTATGAGAAGTACAAGGTAAGTTTTGTAATTGCAAAATTTTGAACTCCATTTTTTTAGGGATCTTCACGTTCCATGAAATCATAAAACCGTCCGTCTATCGTCGTTGTAGATGTCGTTGTAATAATTTTAATTTAAAAAATAATTTTTAACTTTTTCAATCATATAATATTGCAACTATTTTGTGAACGCTTAGAAACAAATTTTTATGAGCGTGAGAATGTTTTACGTATGATCATGCTAATAGAAATCGAGTGATGTTGGAATCTCCGTACAATATTTCAGGTTCTTTCATTTAAAAATAATTAAACTTCTTAATTTGTTTATAACAAATATGTTTCAATATAAATATAGGAACTTGTAGGAATCTCAGATAATATTTTATATATATTGTACACCAGCTTCTTCTGTTTTGATTCAAGTCTTATTACGCGAATTATCTTTAAACAATCCCCCTCGAGGAAACATGTCATGTACAGTTTCAGTCTTTAATAAACAAACGCCAACAACAATCTCTACATATCTGACAACTTCTAAGTTAATAAAGAACCGCTAATGTTTTACACTTATGTCATTACATTTACTTTACATTTTAACATGAACACTCCACCTATAGGCATGTCTGGAGTAAACAAGGAAACAGCGAATTATAAAATATCAAACAAAATGTTACATTTGCAATTTTTAAATTTATAGTCTTGACATTTCGTGTCTTTTAACATTAACCAGAGTGAGTTTTCACATTTTAATTACATTTATTGTATTTAGTTACTTTTATATGATGATAGCATGTCGTTCTTTCTCCTTGACGCTACAACTTTATATGAGCCTTGATATCTCTTTGTACGTGAAGTCGACATTAATACTGATTTTGTGTTAACTTTATCCAATTTCTAATGCTCAGTTTTTTTAATTCTCGTCAAACGCGATAATTCTTCTAGGTTTAGGTTCCACCGTGTATCATGTCCATCTATATAATCTTCATTGATTTTATCAGTTACTGGTGGCTCTTTTGTGTAGTTACCTTTTGAAACATTTTCATCGTAGGTCAAACTTATTTTTACAGATAGTTCTTATAACTCTTAATAGATCTTCCAGGTTTTCGATCATTTGTGACAATATTCTGAAAAAATGAGGAAAAAGTCAAAATAGGTCATAAAATGCTGGTTAAATATATTACATCTTGTCAGTAGTCAGTTTAATGTGTGTTACCATCCCGTAGTACGCCCTAGTTGCCGCCCACAACTTTGCTTTTAATTCCTCTGATATCCCCCATGCGACTGTAAATCTCAGGTAAGTAAAGCTCTCTAATTTTTTACAGAAATACTTTCTGATAATGGGTGGAATATTTGTTCTTTGCAATTCCCCCACGGCCTTGTACTATGTATTATGTCCATTTTTTCTGTGGCTGTTTTTATCATTGATGAGTATTCGTTCAAGCCCCACTTACTTCTTGTGACAAGGTCGACTTCCTCAGTGTAACTGTACTGAATTATAAAATATCATGTCTCGAGTTTGTACACTAGACACACATATATAACACTTTCCAGGCAAATCTACTTAGGGAAGTCTACTTAATTCGATGACATCCTTATATAACAATAATGCGATAGGAGCATCTATTGTCGATTGCAAATGAGAGGTGTAAGGTTTTTGGATTCCAACGTCCTGGTGAATCGGACGAGCTAGTGAGTGGATTACTAAAACTCGTAAAATGGACTAATCTACTGGTCTAGAAATGGGAGGCTTAGCTGTATAATATGCTAAACGTCGCAGAGCCTGGGGCCCTTACGTCTCTCTTTAATCTAATCTAATCTAATCGAGAAACAATAAATATCACTTTACAATGCCATTGTATGATTTATAATGTTTCTTAGTATATTTTAAATCCAAATAATTACGTATGTATTTATCTCCCTCTAATATATTTGCATCTTTCAAATTTTTATATTTATTGTTAACTATTAATAATAAATTATTGGAACGTCAACTAAATAAAAAACTTTTAGAAAGGTACTTCTTTCTCCTCAGTAACAGTAGCCTATATCACAAACTAAACAAAAAAACTTTTGTTAATATCAACTCTTAATTTCAAATATTATCAAAAACCATTATAAATTCAATATCTTAGAATAATCATTACAAGGTAATGGTCATGTTTATACGAGTCAAATCGGAGAAGAATTTTATTTACTTTGAAAATGGTGCATTGTCTTAAACTAGAAAATATGGTAGAAATAAATTGATTTCTTATGGCTCTAAATAATTTAATAACTTCTGTTGTTTTAATTGATATAAAGTGAGTAGAAATATGAGATAGAAGACGGCGTGGAGTAAAAACCCAGATCGTTATTTTATTTACATTTTAATTATAAAATAATACAAAAATATAAATTTTGTTGAATTCGTATACTTTTATAATGAATAAGATACTTTATATATAATAAGATACGGGCAGATTGTGCTAATAAGGTGGGAGATTTTAAAACATACAACATAACCTAACATAACTAAAACATCTCAATTTGAAAATTATATTTTATAATAACAATCTGGTAATAATGACAAGTTGGGTGTATTCGTGATAGAAACCCATTTTTCCTTATCAACCACTTTTACATATAATGACTAAATTGCTCAACATTCTAGAGTTGTGGGGAGAAATAGGGAGGGGGAGTGTTGTCAATTATTTCTGTACTGGAGAAACAATTTTAAACAAATATTTACGCTCTCAAAAGAAACATTTTTTTTGTGATAAACAAGAACAAACATAGTTTTTTGTGTATGTAAAGTGGTTGAAAGATATATATATATATATATATATATATTATATATATATAATTTTTTTTTTAAATGAAAATTTAATGTTTACGTAATTACTTTACAATATTTACAATACATTTATTTTAAAATATACATAACATACATGAAACAATATTAACCTTTAAAAGAAAACATTTCCTTCTACCTCAATGCTGGAACATTTTTGAACATAACTAAAATATGCAGAAAAATTAATGTCCGGATGGGAAGTAAATAATACATACAAGAATATTACTAATAAATAAATAAATAAAACAATTTAATTAAAAACAGCAACATTATTAAAATACTCATAGGGTCTAAATATATAATTTACGATGATTTATATTAAAAGAAAAAGGTTTAGTAAAATAATGAATCTGGTTGCTTTTCTAAACCAAAAATCCAAGAGATCGTAAATATAAATATACATTAACATCAACATATAGTCTGAAAATTACATGTAATAACAAGTGATAAATAGTAAATAAGTGAAAAACAAAACAAAAATATCATACTTTGAATCACTCGCATATCGTACATCGACAAATTCACCTTTCAAACATATGTAACCTTTCTTACCCTCATGTTTTCTTTATAATAATGCAAGCTATCTCACCCTCATACTTTAGTGACTAGTCCTGAAATAACTTAGCTGGATCTACCCTAATTATCATGTAGTATTGGGTTAGATCCCACTCATTAATTTTCCTATTATGTCTCTACCAACTTTTGTTCTTTTCCGACCCTGACACTATTAGATTATTCGAAAGCTACAGATTTTTATTTTATATTATTTTCTTCTTTTTATATAAGGCCAACATAACCGAGAGATTTTGACTTTTAAATAATAAAGATAAACACCCACTTCTTTCAACGGTAACACATTATTGCAGTAAAACATGCATACTATTTTCCCAATTTAGTTTATAAAATTGTACTGAAGAAATGCCAATATTTTTTAGATCATGCAAAACCTTTCATGTCTTTTTAAGATATTTGACTCTTACTAGTATAAGTTTTGAAATGAAGATAGCAATTTGTATAAACAATTTGGTTTCATGCTATAGTAGTTTATTAAATATCTTTTTATATTTTATTTAGGACCTACAGTATATTGGTAATTCGTTCTTTTACTATTTTAGGCGACATGTTATTTATGAAAACCCTCGAAGTGAATAATATTTTAGTGTTTTGAATAAAATATCGATACAGCATCTAGGAACATAATAGGAAGGAAAATTTGAAGAATTGTACTATATTTTTCTTACATGAAACATATTTAATTATGTAAGTTACTAAATACAATTAAAGTTTATTACGGCTTTATAGTCGCGACAAAGGTTTATTTGTTTTTGTATAATTAATTTTGTTTTCCAATATTATTATTATTACTTTTCAATTATGCCTAACTTTTACAATCTTCGCATTTCACAAAGTGGTCGTTTGTACAAATGGTAAAACCTTAAAAAGATTAGTTTGTTGAAATTGTAATTAAATTTTTAATATTTTATATAACAATTGCCAAAAGTATCCAATAATGGTTGTTAAGTAAACGATCTTTGATATATTAGTTTTCTGTTGAGATTTTTATTTTAAGAAAGTACTCTACAAAATCAAATATACCCCGTAAAATTGTTTATATATTATTTTAGATTGGGGATGTACGATTTCAGTTGAAAGCAGCCAATTCTATCTTAAGATGACATTTAAAATACAACATCCTTCTTATCCCTACAAATTACCATACATATAAATTTGGAAAATATTAACCAAATTCCTTAGGAAGAACGTTTCTTTTCGATTTCTCATTATACTTGTAATAGCGTACTTGAATTATAAAATAAAAAAATAAAATACACACACTACAACTATTGAAATAAATTTTCACTGATGAGAAAATTATTTAGCCTACCGTTGTCAAAACCATCTATTTTGTTTTACAAATAATAAAACAATATTCGAATTTCGGACATATATCTAGATACACTCACCATTTAGTAACGATTAAGCATGGTTATTGCGCCATTTTGAAACTTCTGGATCGTTTTGAAACTCAAATTGTCCCCTATTTGTGAAATTACGAATTGCACTTCAATGATTGAATTTGATGTGTATTCGTTACTGTAAATTGCACTTTTATTTCTTAAATGAGGCACAGAACGATATCATGTGCGAACAGTCTAATTATATAACTCGTTGAATTTTACACATTTATTAGATAAAACAATTTTTTTAAATCTTTGTAACAATGGCAGTGTTTTATATATTGTTTAGTTACAGTGAAGTTTACCCATAATTTTTTTTTCCTTTTTGTATTTTAAGAAGCAAAACAGTCTATGGAAACAACTTTGTTGAAGTAAAAATAATTCAATCCCATTTATGAAAGTTGTATTTTTAGTAACTTTAATATTTATTTTTTCGTAAGAAATTCCTTAAGTTGAAGTGTCTTCTGAGTAAACAGTGGTTGTTATTATCGTGGAATATATTACTTTTGTAACTCGTACAATTATAATGTTTTGAAATAACTTTCTATATATGAAATATTGTATAAAATGTTAATCCTTACATAAAATATACTCAATTTGAATTTGGAGACTTTTTTTAATGATATTATGAAAAGTAGTTTGGAGAATACACTATAAATGCGCAACATTATTTCATTGTGTAATATTAAAGCTTTGCCTGAAACAAATATTCGATACGTTTTTTAGAATTGTAATTATGTTATTTTATGTACTACATCTCCTAGACATTATTATATATTCTGTGATTATAAAATTTATATTTACCTGCAAATTTTCGGCAACAATAAACCCAAGTGTGGGAAAAGTAAGAAACTGTAAAACTACTAGATATATGAAAACATGAATTTAGTTACACATTTTAGTAAATATGAAGTACGAAACTTTAGGTAGCACAATGCCGGAAGCTTAAAGAGGAAGTTACAGAGTGTCTATGTCAATATTATTAAACATAAACCTCTATTTTTACCACAGGATTCCATGTGAAATTATATTATTACAATGATTTTATTCTTGATAATTTTCTAAAAACATGCAATAGACTTTGTCTGATGAAATTGATTAAATCATACAACAAAATGTAAACTTTAAACCAAAATATTTGACAGAATAAAATCACCTTCCAACAAATACAGGGTAATTCAAAACTACACGATAATCTTTCTTGAAACTATGGAAGTTGGTGAAAATAACAACATTAGTTCCCTGGATCTTAACATCAATATTACTGATAGTTCTCATAAATTAAAAATATTCAGAAAACTAACCTATACAGATTTAGTCATACCTGCTGATTCTAATCATTCAATCAGCTCTAAACAAGCTGCTTTTCCCAACATGATACATAGACTTATGTACCTCTCTCACCTAATGACTTCAGTGATGAACTTAATGTTGTTAATCAAATTGCTGTTAATAATAAGTATGATATTAATAAATAATATTTTAAGAAAGACGTTAAAGCGTAGAACTTAAAATCATGTCAATTTTCCCATAATGTTAGCATTGTTAAAGTGAAATATTGTCAATTATCTTATATGAACAGAACTAGTTATAAAATCAACAAAATGTAATCATAAAGTTGCTTTTTATTGTACTAAAAATCTATGAAAAATGTTGGTGAATAATAAAGATAAAAAAGATTTTAAAATTATAAGATCGACGGTTGTAGAAAGTTTTGACGAGTACAAAATTTACCTTATACTTTTTAGAATTAAAGTAAATCTAATCTCTTTTACAAACAAACTTTAAGTTCTTGATGAAAACTGTTTCTAAATCAATAATTTTATTTATTTTCCTCTTAGGAACCAGATGTTGAACTACACATTTCACATTTAATCTCTATTTAGATGTAGGTATGCTTCAATGGTTAAAACCACTTTGATGAAGGATTTATGTTAAGTGATAGGATAAGCTAAGTAACAGATAGGAATTTCTATGTTAAAGTAAATCCCTTATTAAATAACAATTAAATTTAGATCTATTTTATACTTAAAATTCAATTTAAAATGTGGATCTATTAGAAATAATTAGCTCAAGTATAAAAACAAAATTAAAAGAAAGCATCCTTAAGCAAAATGGTTTTGTAATTAAATGACAAAGACCGTAGAAATGTTGTGAAATACATGAGAGAGGTATGAAATCATAGATGGTCCATGTTCACAAAATTTAATTTTTAGAACGGGGGTAGAGTAGTAAAAATAATAAAAGATGAATTTTAACTTAGATTTAAATTTAGTTTCGTATTTTAAGTTAGTACACTACAAAAACAAATTTGTATATATTTGGAAAACGTTAAACTAGTTTAAATTAATTTTGTATAATTTCATTTTAAATTTTCAAGAGTGAATAAAAAATATACATTTAAATTACTATTAATTTATATAATAATATAAGATATAAGTTGTTATAGATGTTTCCATGGTTTGTATTATTGTACATCATTTTTTGATTTATTTTTCCAAGATTTTAACTATTGCAGTATCATTTTAAGATATTTATAATTGGAGATGAATATTAAGTTTCTTCGTTATAAAGTATACTGTCAACACGACTGACGTTCGCTTGACCATTGCAGAAAAAGGTACATATATGATGTACTGGTAGTACATATGTTAGGCACGGTACTTTTTGTTTTTCTTGGGAAATAAAGCACCATTTTCATTCATTCTTGTAAAAACGTATATCAATGTTAGGATGGTTATACTAAAAATAACCAATTCCATGTGATTTACTTGTCGACACATTATTGTTATGATACTAAAAGGAAAAGAAAAAAAGGTTAATTTGATTTAAATTTTGTAACTATGTCATTAATAAAAGTTTTGTTATCAACAGGGAATAAGTACTGTTTTCTCGAGTTACTTTGTTCTTAATATACTATCAGTTTGACATACTCTAGAGCCTAAATGGGAAAACTTCTCTTTTTATTTTCAAAAAGTAGTTAAGATTGTTTTACCTACTTAAGCTACCTGTTACTAATTAATTAGAAATTCTTTTATGATAGTAAATTTGATATTAGAAACTGGGGAAAGGATTTCATTGAAAATAGACGAGTGCCAGAAAACCAATTAGCTTCAAAATAATTTTGGGAAAAAAGATTCACTTGAAGTAACTTAATCGTCAGGACAATGAGATCCCAGATTTATATTTCGAAAAAAGTGAGTCTGAAAGGTTTTTTTTTTTTAATGTTATCTGTCTGTCTTGTGTCGTTTCTAGTAAATTCAGTGTTATAAAGTACAAATGTGTGCACTGATTTTGAAGGCAGATTGTGCTAGCTAATAAGTTGGGAGATTTTAAAACAAATTATTAATAGGTAACTAAAACGTTTTTGGTTAACTGTTATAAAAAATAACCATTTCCTCAAAATCGACTGCAATTTTGTTTTTTTCAAGGCGATGATTACCGAAATATTCTTCTTTTTAAACAACAATAAGACAAAATTACTAAATTTTGATCAAGAATAAAAATCACCATATTTCGCTCAAGAATAAACATCACCAAATTTTTCTCAAGAATAAAAAAAAACCAAATTCTCCTCAAGTGTGTTTTTAGTTTAAAACGTATTGTTCCGTATCTTATAAAAAAAAGCCGGTCTGATAGTTATCGGAGAAAATAAACAACAAAAAAAGTAGGACATGGGTTGTTTTAAAATACTTAATTTATTAAAATTGGCTTAACCGATCAACTTTTAGTTAGTTTTACAGTTTAATAACGTAAATGTTTGTTAAAAAATATTAAGGTTCAAGTGTAATTGGCAAAAAAAGAAAAAAAATTTTTTTACGCAGTCATTTAAAGCTCTACTTTCATTATATACAAGTTATGCTGAAGATGTGTTTATAAATAAGCGAAACTAGTTAGGCCAATTAAATACATAAATACCGTTTCAAAGATATGGTTATGGTTCATATTTACATTTTGATTGACAACAACTGAAATGATATTTTTGTTTACAATTATTATTTTCTGTTTAATTTTTTTTTTTTTTTATTGAGGATGGATAAATGTTATTCTTTGTGCAATATTTTTGCACCAATTTTATTTGAGATCTTTCGATAATTTGGTATATTATATCTTTATAAAGATGATATCTTTATATTATTTTGAATCTAACAATAAGCATATTATTACTTTTAATATTAATTGCATCATAAAATGGAATTTATAAAATACCATCGTAAGGCGTCTGTTTTCAAAACTATTGAAGCCTAATCAGGAAAGTGCATTTCGTCGTTTCGGAGTATAGTCCAATATGGTGGGTAACCGATATTGCAATATTGCCATGAAGGCAATTCAGTTCACTGGCATCCTGCTATGTAATCACTACAGATGCAGAGATTGACTCTGTGTGAAAATAAACAGCTATGGCAGATTTTATGTTTTGTACTTTAATTATTTTAGAAATTCAATCTGAAATCTAGTGATATAAAGAAGATGGGAATATATAATTAAATGAAAATAAGGAAAATACATAATTTAAAATTGTGTGTTCTTTTAAATTTCTAGTTCTTTGAAATTCTAGTTCATATCTTGTACAATTTTTTAGAAAAAACTAGATTAACGGTTCCCATTGATAGACTTAATGAATTGAAATAGATTATATTAATTTTCAATATGTTATCAAAAATGTTATATTTATAAAAGATAAAAACTCTTTTTGCCTCAAAGTTAGTAGCCTAATAATGAAGCTTTATGAAAATCACTGAAAAATAATAGTTTTCCTTTTAACTTCTTATGTCGTCTGTGCAGGATGGATCAGGTATATCTTGGCATATTGTGTATGCATTTACTGATAAATATTAGTAGTATATATGGTTACTCAAAATATGTGGTAACGTGCATTATAACAATACACAATACAATTTTTTAAAATTATCTCTGAATAAATATGAAGTAACCAATTTTTTTTAAATACAAAGTTTATTTGATTTTTAAACTATCAAAAATGTTTTACAAATTGTCTAGTTCTAAAAATTAAATTTGACATTTATTTTCTCCCTTGTCTATAAGTATAAAACAAATTGTTGGAGGCCATCTTGCTATTTACCCAGCCCCATCATACGATGTAATACAAGCAGATCTTCTAAATGTAATTTCCAAGAGATTGCCCCTCTGTCAAATTGTATTTCTAAATCAATAGTCATTTCCAGTAAGGTAGGATTATAGGTAGGGTTCCAGTATGTACCTATAGAAGTCCGCTACCGCTAGCTCTTTCGGCCCTTGTAGATGTGTATAATAAATAAATAATAATATTTTATTTAAAAAAGATAATACATATCGTTTTATTTTTTTCTGATCTATCGTCTTAAAACAATACTCCGCTGACCGCCCGATTTCCGTGGGTGTGTATATTTAAAACGTATTCACTCGTTTCGCTCGTGTCACAGTCTCGGCCCCACCGGGCCTCGAATCGTATATATGTGAAGATGTCTCCACTCGCTCCGTCAATGTCAATGACTCATGTCTGACTCTCCTAACGTGGCTCCTTGTTACTATTAAATACGAAATGAAATATGGCAATTTTTATCCAATTTAGAACTCTATAAGTTGAACAACATACTGTTTAAAATGGTCAAGATTTTGGCATTTTCAGTTGATTCGTCTTGTTTCAATAACTTTATAAATAAACACAGTACACAAAATTTATGTTCCCCTTAATTTTATGACCGCTATTGTGCTTATGTACAGCCGATACCTACAACGACGACGGACGGACGGTACTCCGAAAAGCACATTTCCCGCTCACTAAGGTTATGTAACATAACTCAGAAACATCAGAAAAAAAACGAAAGTCGATATTGTTCACAATTAAAATAAAGTACGACACCTTTCCTCAACACATGCTCCCACCCGAAACATCTGGACAGACTGAGCTTGTTCCCATGGTACTCATGTCGGCAAGGTTCCCAAGCCACGTTTGATGAGTCACCATAGGGTCGCTTACGCGAAAAACCTTCCCCAGAACATCACTTACCGTGGACGGGGCCCTACCCACCTACATGGGATAGAGTAGCCCACCAGCCAAAGTTGGAAGCTTTATTGTATGCCAGACAGGTTTCCTCCAGTTTTTTGTTGCCAAAACCTGGCTCTTAAAAGTTGGTAAATAAAGTATAACAAAAAATACACACAGAGAAACAAGTTCAATAATGGGTGTACAATCTTGACTCAGTTTGGTGTCGCGAAGTAAATTTTTGTAACATTGAAATAGAATTGGAACAGAAGAATATTGCAAATACTTACATCTATCCTCAGTATAAATATACGTCTATACTTTTAATACTCATGTTGTAAGAATATTTGATTACACAAATATAATTCGATTACATTTCGTGGAGAGTTCACCTTCTTCTTTGCTTCCACGATAAAAGAGGGTGGCTCAACGCAATTTTAAAACCACCGCATAATTGTTGTTCTCTTCCTGTCGAGTTACGAACTGCACTTTAGTGATTAAATTTATTGCATTACAGCCTCAGTACGTTCCCTATTAGTTATTAAATGATGTTTAAAGCTTCGTTGAACAAAAACTATCTCGGAAAATTACTAAATCTATGAGTGTTATACTGCTTATGGGAGAGGAGTGAACAAAATATTTCATAATAATGAATACCAACAGAAAGAACCTAAAAATACGAAGTATAGGGTTTGAGTTTCGTATAGATTAATATAGGAACTTGAGTTTTCGTATAGGGGACTATAGTGAGCTCCTATTGAACTCTATTCACATTTAGTAAAATATAAATGAAAAATGTCAAAATAGCTGCAATATTAAACAGTGTTTGACATATCTCGTGTATTATTTAATTTATAACACACTAAATTAGTTATAAAATTTAATTTTTCATGTAATAGCCTCAACCTCGTATATGTCTATGATGACACGTAGTTAAGATATGGATAAAAGTGTCATTTTAAACAATGAAATCACAAGAAAATATGATAGTCGTATAAGTTACAAGTTGTGGCAGGGCAGAGGGTCAGACACAAGTACATCGAGTGGAGGCCACTTCACATTGTCCAGCTTCAAGGCTGGATCCTGACACGAGCTAAGCGAGTGGAGACATTTCACTTTTAGACGTCTACGAGGCCACTTAGGAAAGTAGTGATATGCATAAATACGAAGTTCAGAAAACCTGTGTAATATCCTACTGGATCCCTTGATTTACCAATACAATTTATCATTTTCTACAACACTCAAGAAACGAAATTTTGGATATGTAGTGATTCTGCTTGTATTATATTGTCTGGGTAAATACCATGAGGTTTTAATACCAGTTTTCTCAAATTGTCAAAATAAGTCAATGAACACAGTTAAAGAAAACACCTTTGTTATAATAGAAAGTAAAATAAGTTACATTTTCAAGTAACGCAAGTTTAATATTTATTACACTGTAGGAAACTCTTCCACACAACTGAACTTGTCTCCCCAGTTTACGACCAACAGTAATGCTCCCAACTTTTATAAGATTTTTTGCGGGCAATATATTTGTGATTTATTGTTTACCTTACTCTAACAATAATAATGATTTCAATATAAATATACGGTGCAAAAACAATGTCAAAACTTTTCCATTCACATGGAAAAACCAAATATAAACAGAAAATAATTTTTAACCAAAATATTATTCGTGAAGTAAAAAGTAAAAATTAATCGAGGACAAAGTTATGGAAAAAAAAATATGACCCTAAATTGACTTCCTTCGTTTATAAAAACGAACATTGAATTTTTATAATTTAGATTTTCATTCAATCAAAATGTTTAATATTGTTGTAAGTGTTATGTACTTATTAAAATTAGAACAATTAATTGAAACATTCCTTTATAATTTCTTTATTTTATTTAAAACTTGTCATTTTAAATGTTAAGAATACACGTCAATAAATAAACGTAATTCAAGAGCGTAACAACATTTCTCATTACTAATTAATTGTGAAATCTATCTAAAACTATTTTCTTGAAAGTAGTGAATAAATTTACAAAATTAATTATTCATAGATACCTAATGGTAATACCTAAGGGTCATCGTAGATGTGTATATATTGAAAGGCTGCTTCACTCGCTTCCCTGTCTTGAGTGATCATACAGAAGTATGATAAATAATAACTTAGAGTAAGCAAGTTATATAAACCTTAATATATGATAAAATGAACTAGTAGATTTAACATTACAGTTTTTATGTAAATTTTACTGCTAATAATTATTTGAAAATAAAGAACCCTAGCCTGAAGTTTGATTTTCTAAGTAATTAGAACCAATATATTCAAATTTTAAATCAATTTTGTATCTAATTTAGTGTGTTGTAAGTTAAATAACACTGTTTAAAATGGCCGCCATTTTGACATTTTCAATTCGATTTTTCTGAATTTCGATAGCGTTTAATAGAAGCACACTAGAGTCCCCTATACGAAATTTCATGTGCACCTATCATAATTCATACTTTGACTTTGCATAATGAGTAAGTACATAAGGTTTCTTCAGTTGGTCTTCACTGATATGACATATTTTGTTGAATTTCAATAGATTTTGTATTTTTACAAGAGATAGTTACGCAGCGAAACGTTAAACGTCATTTATTGGTTTAAAAGCGACGCTGAGCCACCTTCTTTTATTGAGGAGATATGTGAACCCAAAGAGGAATTTGAACTTCCATTAAACTTCAAGAATGAATGATTTTGTATAAATCAATGTGTATCTTATTCTTTCAACACTAGTATTAAAGTACTGTTCTATTGAAACAAGTATTTATTTGTAATATTCTTTACATTCGTTTCTTGGGCCGTTTCAGTTTCAGTTTCGTTGTTACGAGGATTAACTTGACGACACCAAACTGAGTCACTCATTAAGGAACTTGTCAGTATTTTCCTTTTATGACTTACATAGAAAAAGATTTCGAAAAAAAGGTAAATTGGTGGTGAATGTACAAGAGAATTAAATTAAACGGGAAATTATATACACGCACTTTTTAAATATAAATTATTTTAGTCTAAATTTAGATTTTTATTGAAAGCTGTAAGTTTTGACTAAACGAAAATTTACTCACAACAATCTTTATTTATTCAACAATAATAACCTTGTTTAACAGATTAACAACATCATAAAATCTTCAGAGACGGACAAAGTAAATCCAAATTGTAATTTTACTTTATATTTCCCAAGGATTACTTCTGAAACACCAGTTATAGTTTTAAACAACGAGCGATTTAAGGATAGAGAATATCACTTGACTAAGTGGTTGAATTAAAAGTTTATAACTTGTAGATCATGTCATTTCTTGCATTGTAACAGGATGTTTTGAGAAACACATTTATTTTAATTGAGTTTTTTATAAGGCGATACAAACAACAACCAAACACAAGTTGTCGATGTACTTACCCAGTCCCAACATTCAATGTAATACAAGCATATACTCTAAATGTAATACTCAAAAGTTGGTTTTTCGGACTTTGTAGGAAATGTGAAATAATTTTGGTAATAATCAATGAGTTTATCAATTTATAGTTTGTTTAAAACATTTGTTTCACATTCTGAATCTCGTAATTAATTATGGATACTGGACGAAGGTTAGGGCGTAACGAATCTGGTAGATGTGTATATATTAAAATATTTTGACTCTATTCGCTCGTGTGAATATTCGCTCTAATTGGGTTTCAAAGCTGTGTATATATTAAGAATCCTCCATTCGCAACGCTTGTTTCAGTTACACGGCCCTGCACGAATTCGTTACTATAGAAATTTGTTTTTGAGGTTAGGGTTAGAAGTGACACTTTTGAGAGGGGTACTATTACATACCAAGAAGGAAAGTATTCCACATACTACAACGATAATGACGACAACGACGGACAGACGGTATGAGGAAAATGACTTTTTCGCATTTCTGAAACGTAAAGAATAGTCAAAAAACAAAAAAAAATCAAAATTTTGACAAAACTATAATTCGTTTACTTACAAAACTACCTGATGATATTATTAGCGTTCATTAGTGAATATTAAAATCTAAGTATAACGTTATTGTTTTTGTTTTTTTCAAAAAATTATACTTTATTATTTGTTATAAGGAAATCAAGTACCTATTCCTTTTGATGTGGTTCGCGGAGTCCTTGTTTTCCTTATATATCTACAGTGCTCCTTGGACATTTGATTTTATTATTTGTGTTAAGGTTTGTGATATTCTGCAGCAGGTATCATAGTCTGCCTACACCGAGATTATCAGGCGTATGGTAACATGCCCACCTCCTCCATCGTTATCCCGTTTGGAGGGGTACTCCAAACCATTCAGTGTGTGTTTATCGTTGAGACCAGTAGTAGGCCCTATTTTGCGATTATTCTTTACTAATTTTATTTACGGACTAAATTCTTGGAATGGCCGGCTAGGTCTAAATTGTTGGGGGTCGGACGGGCCCTTGGGGAGTTTGAGTCAACACGTACCGATAAAATTCTAAACCTTTTCGCGGTAAATTGACGTAAGGTGGAGGTCGTATAAATAGGCCTAACACGTGTTGGGCCTTGTGGAATGTGCAATACGCAATTAGATTAAATATATAGACCACCAAAGTCCTAAATTATAATAATTAATAATTTGAATAATTAGCTTAATTATTAGATATAACTCCTCCATAGTGGCTGGCCAAGTTAGAAAGAACGGGACCAAGACATTTGTTTGCAAGTTTCTTGGCAGGTAATCAGAAATCATTGAACGTCGATTCATGGCAGTGCTAAGAGATTAATCGGCCCTCATAAGCAGGCCTAGAACGTCTCATATGGTAGCAGATCGAACTAGATACGGAGCTGGAAATAGTAGCAGAGCGTGGTTCTGATCCATGGACCTCTGGATTATGGGCCCAGCATGTTTCCACTGCGCTATGTTATACGGCGTGTGATGTCTTGATTTTGTACAAGACATATATTTCGATAATTAAACCCTACTCGTCTTTAACCGACACAATATTTAATTCCAGAGACTGATTTACAATGTTTTATGTTTCCATGTATAGGCCTAAGACGAAGTAATGTAATGTGTTGAAAAAGAGATGTCGAAAATGTTACTGATTTGACGTCTTCTGAGTAAAAAAAGTTGCCTTTATGTAGTCTGTCGTTGTCCTATGTGCAGTACTCTACAGCCCGATCACATTAACATATTTTAATCAAATTTAGTATGTGGACAATATTTTTGGACAATATCTCAGGTCATTTTTAAAAACTGTTTTTATAAATCAAAATATAGAGGGAGTAGCCGTAAAATGAACAAACATTTGATTGTTTCAAATTCGGCTAAACGATTTTGATCGATATTTGTTCATGTAAAGCCTCTTAGGCTTAAAAATATATAACATGGTGTTTGAGTAATGTAGTATTATTAAATAAACATTCATAATGTAATATTTAATGTAAAATTCTGAAAAATGTATCATATATTATATTCTACTCAAATAAGAATGAATAAAATGTAATACAAATTTTCATTTATAAAATATATTTTAGTATGATGTTGAAAAAAGTGGAAAAATTGTCTAACCCCCATTATTTGCTTGGATCCGCAGAGACTGGGCAACTGCCTCGAGCGCCATGCTCAATTACACTAACTGAAAACGAAGGATGTAGAGGCAATATAAAAAAGCAATGCCACTGCATCTGTACACTCCCACTCGTCTACTTTAACAAAAATGTTTTACCTCATTTTTACTAAATAAATGTTATACACCCAGAAACATGACTGATTAAGATAGTTTGTAACATAAGATTATGTTGAGGGAACTAAATTTGTTCCTTCTAAGCATTCAATTAACGAAACTTCTAAGCATTCAAAATATCGCAGAAATTTTATCTGTAATAAATCATTTATTCTATAATAATACAATTTAAAGATGACAGAAAATATTTAGAATCTTCATACTATGTCGAGTAAAAAATGGGATGGGAAACTTTTGTGTCGTATGTGATATTCAAATTTCTGGTAGTTTTTATTACATTATACTTTTCTACTTCCCAATTTTAATTTCGGTTTAAATGTATAAAGTACAGAAAATAAACCTCTGAACATAGCTAAACTTTTATTTTTCACTAATATAAATCTTGTAGCTCCTACAGAGTTCCATGTATTAAAAAATACAGATGAATAAAGAGTCTTAAAATTAAAAAAAAAAATTAATTATCTTACGAAAGCATGCTTTAATGAACAAAAAACATTCTCTAATAAAATACTGTAATATAACCAACCCGATTATGTAATTTCATAGAGTGATTGTAGTGTATCTACAACGCGGTTCAGAAGTAAAAACATCTCCAAGTAATGTGTCGACCTACTTGGGCTGAGTAACGTGTCTCAGCAACAACTCGATTACGCCGGATAAAAGAAAATAGTTGTTTCGTAAAATAAAATTTATATAAAATATATATTTAAATTAAAGATAAAACTAAAAATAATTGGTAATATAAAAGTAAATATAAAATATATTCAAATTAAAAATAAAACCAAATTAAATTTGTATAATTGACGAATATTCTTTGATTTGTGATTACAGATATTTTCGCATTCTGATAATTTCTGAAACATGTGGTAATAAAATTTTAATCTCACTTATGTATGATCGAAAGAATCCTTTGTTAAATAAAAATAAAATCTTCAATTTAATAAAGCCACTTGTAAAATTGTACTTTAAATGCTTAAACAATATTGTATAGTATAAACACTATATTTATTGAAAAAGAAATGAAATGAAATTTTTTAAATTAAAACAAAAACAGAAAAATATAGTATTTATATAATTATTACATAAGAACTTCAATGTTTAGTTAAGATTATTCAAGACGAAACATGGTAAAATATGGGAGTGCAAGAGAGAGAGAGAGAGAGAGAGAGAGAGAGAGAGAGAGAGAGAGAGAGAGAGAGAGAGAGAGAGAGAGAGAGAGAGAGAGAGAGAGAGAGAGAGAGAGAGAGAGAGAGAGAGAGAGAGAGAGAGAGAGAGAGAGAGAGAGAGAGAGAGAGAGAGAGAGAGAGAGAGAGAGAGAGAGACACACAGTGTGTCTTTTTTAACTGTGCCACCATTGGTACTTTGTAAACCTTTTATTGATTTACACAAAACCTAAAATGGGAGACTTCACCTTATTTTTATGCCCATTTAAAATAGGAATAAACAATTTTAAATTCATCCGCCATTTTCCATAAGGCGGCCGACTTTGCAATTTGTTATGATACAGCCTGTATTTTTTGGGGTTTTCACGTGTACCTAAAACTATATTTTAAGAATATTTTATTCTTAGGTATTTCTTTTAATCTTTACCCGTTTAGGAATTACAGGCACCTAAATGTCTGAAAAATTAACGTTTTATAGTCCTACAAATTATTGATTCCCACCTAAAATGTTACAATAGCTGATTTTTTAACCGTTAGTGACACAAATAAGTTTTGAAAATAGCACTAATTTTCATTACAAATAGGGATTTGTTTTTTTAATATTTTTTCAGTATCTTATTCACAAAATCTAATATATCCAGTAATAATTACAAACCGTAGTATGCCGGTAGATGTATTATAAAATTACCAGAAAATAATCATTTTAGTGTAAACAGTAACACTAGAGTGAAAAAAAAAAACTGGATCATTAAATGGCAAATCCATGGCAATTCATCCTTGAGGGCAGATTATAGGAGAAGTATTTCAGAGTAAGGATTGGAAATACAAAAGTTTGAACTCAATAACGTAAAGTGTAAACTGATTTAATGTTTTATATTTTACAAAGAAGTGTGTAACACAGGGACTGTTGCAAAAACATAATAATTCATAGTGAATTCAAATTAAAACAAATGTAATAATCAACAATAGGCTACATATTAAATTGTTGAAGCGAAACCATGGAAATTATAAAATGTTGATCTTTTAAGTATTTTTTTAACTTACCTTAGTGGTAAGTAATTTGTCTGTATTTACACTTTAATTATTTTCCCTAAAATAAAATCTTGATAAATGCACGTTTATACTTTTTTCGCTATTTTTAGATAACTTTACACCTTATGAAAAGAGACACAAAATTATTACTCATGACATAAATTTGAAATAGTAAAGTTTAGAATTGACAAAAATTTAATCACGAATATTAAGTACAGTTAAACAATGATATAAGAAAATTATTTTATTTTATTCAATTGGATCTACTCTTGCTGGTTTTATACATTAAAAATTTAATGTTCACAGCTAAATGCTAAAGATTAAAATTTAAGAAGTACAATTTGTAATTTGAACATTTGTTTGAGAGTTTCTCAGATTTTAACTGTTTATTATTGATTGTTTTAATAATATAAAACATCTAATGATTTAAATGTATCTAGATATTTACTTTATGTAGTCTTGTCAATTTTCAAATTTTGTAGGTATACAATCATTTAGTAGGATCTATTCACTGTAGCTTCTATTTTTCGCCACCCGCAGCGCTTTTCATTTTCCCGGCTTCTTCACAACTTACTGTTGTGTAAATTCTGATTTAAAAGGTTGCCGTTTTTCTTTCGGTTGGAATTTTGTCGTATTTTTGCATCATTCCCGTCTTCACTCTCATCAAACTTCACTTTACATCTTCTATTAATACAGAATTTTACCTTGTTATTTTATTACTTATTGTACAAAATTGTTTTGATTTGTTGTTTTCTGGTAATCTATTTTGTATTATTTAAATGTTATAAGTTTCATTTATCATATTCTTAACCCTCCCATTGTAAACTTACAAATTTTCCTTAATAAATTAATTTTACCGGAACAGCTGATAAAATAGTGTTTATTTCTTGTATTGGAATTCTCTCTATTAATAATGGGTAAAAAACACATTTATTTTCTAAATAAATATTTTCAGTTATCAAGTTACTTAATAGGCCTAATTTGTTGTCTATCGTGTTGCACATTCATTTGAGCAGTTTGTTATTATAATTTTACTTAAGTGAAAAGTTTGATTGTTTTTAGGTCTAAATTATTGATCTAGCCTAGGTGGATCATTCGCCCTTAAATTTTATAAATTACATAAAGCGATTTGGGTTCTGTTAGATTTACCTTTTAACTAGAGTTAACTATTATACTTATCCTGCATTTCTATTTATTTTGAATAGTTTAAACGTCTATTTGAATAATTTTTATAGGTTAGGCCTAGTTTTGCAAATGTAGGCCTATAGAAATTGGTTATGATTGTGAACTTCAACGTTATTGAGGATTTAAATAAAATATTCATTAGTAGTAATATCTTCTGTTATACTATGATTTTTTTTTAAAATTCAAATATACAGACCACTCAATAATCGTAATTATTTGTTTATACTTGATGTTAGCAATATAGCCTATGTTTGTGTTATATTTTTTTTTCATTTCACAAACTAAAGTGCCTCACTGCCACTATTTTGTTGTTTTGTTTAAGAATTTATAACAGCGATTTGAAGTTATTTTTAGGTTAACATATTTAGGAGCTTACTTTATTTGTGCGGATTCACGTTGTGTTGTTATCGATTGTTTACATCTCGTAAATTTATTAAACTGATTAAAATCTCAAATACATTTAATTTTGCTCTGTTTGGGAATTTATAACAAAGGTTTTAATTTACTTTTAGGTTATCTTATTTAGGTGTTTCCTTTATTTGTGCGGATTCACGTCGTGTTGTGATTGATTGTTTACATCTCGTAAATTTATTAAACGGTTTAAAATCTAAAATACGTTTTATTTTGCTTTGTTTGAGATTTTATAACAGCTTTTTAAAACTATTTTAAGGTTATCTTATTTATGCGCTTACTTTATTTAAGCCTCAGCTGCTAGATATCGTGACGTCATTTTCGTGACGATTTTTCCTTTCACCACGTCGATATAACAGCACCCAAAAATTGCCTACTGGGCGTAAAGAAGTATTCACTTCAAAAAGGGATTGCAGCTGAAGGAAGGGTCGCCTCACTCAAACGCACGCGTCATCACACAAAGGAGCGCAGAGTATTAGGACTAACCGGTACCTGCTATTATGGTCAACGGCATTAGTTATCTACTGGGCTTCACTTGATCAAACTTTCATTTATTTCATTTGATATTTTAAAATACAATCCGTAATATATTTTTATTCTACTTTCATTACAAGAAAAAAAATAACACCAAACAATGTATAATTTGCATTGATAGAATCAAAAATCAATAATGTTTGCTACAAAATTAATAACAGTATGTAGCAAACATTGTAGATTTAGGGCTATGATTTAGAAATTATACGTTGTTTGGTTTCAAAAATAAGTTAAAGTTTTGAAAAAGAATCCCAGTATTTGACAAGTTAAAAAGTTTAAAAAAAAGAATCCCAGTATTTGACAAGTTAAAAAGTTTTAAAAAAAGAATCCCAGTATTTGACAAGTTAAAGTTTTAAAAAAAGAATCCCAGTATTTGACAAGTTAAAGTTTTAAAAAAAGAATCCCAGTATTTGACAAGTTAAAGTTTTAAAAAAAGAATCCCAGTATTTGACAAGTTAAAGTTTTAAAAAAAGAATCCCAGTATTTGACAAGTTAAAGTTTTAAAAAAAGAATCCCAGTATTAGACTAATAGGAGTTTCTTGGGAGTTTAGTTACCGGACGCTCTAATCCTCAACGCTTTTGTGAGTGAAGCGACCCTTCGTTCAGCCGCATTCCCAGTTTGATGCTAGTTTAAAACTACAATTCGTCATATTTGACCTGACCTTTGTCATTGATTTGCGCAGCCGGTTGGTGTAGTGGGAGAACTCTGATTTCAGTCTTGCAGTAGTTATAATACTGAGCGTTTGGTAGTTTCAAAAATATTTATTTGTTGTGTTATGAAGAAATGTGAAACCGTCAGAAAAGTAAGTTAACGTAGTTTCACAACTATATAAATATCTACACAACTACATACATACCTTCGAAACTACATACATACCGACACAACTACATACATATCTATGCAACTACATACATACCTACACAACTATAAATATCTACACAACTACATACATACCTCCACAACTTTCTTTAACTAACCAACTACAAACATTCATACACCACTACATACATAAATACTAATCTACATACATACCTATACAACTTCAAACATACCTACAGAACTACAAACAAACATACCTACACAACTACAAACATACCTACACAACTACAACCATACCTACACATCTACTTACATTCCTATACAACAAAAAACATACCAACAACTACAAACATACCTATACAACTACATACATAACAAAACAACTATAAACATACTTACACAACTAACTACATACAAACACATCTACATAAATACCTACACAACTACAAACATACCTACACAACTACATACATACCTATATAATTATAAACATACCTACACAACTACAAACGTACATATACAACTACATATATAACTACAAAACTACATACATACCCACACATCAACATACACACCTATACAACTACAAACATATATACACATCTATACACATACCTACAAAACTATAGAAGACCTATACAATTACATACATACCACACATCTACATAAATACCAACAAAACTACAAACATACCTACACATCTACATACATAAATATTAATCTGCATACATACTAATACAACTTCAAATATACCTACACAACTACAAAAATACATATACAACTACATATATACCTACAAAACTACATACATACATACACATCTACATATATACCTACAAAACTACATACATACATACACATGTACATTTATATCTATACAACTACATATATACCTACGCAACTACTTACATACCCATACAACTACATACATACGTACACATCTACATACATACCTTTACAACTACAAACATACCTTCACAACTATATACATACCTATAAATTTCATACATACCAATAAAACTACATAGACCTACACAACTACCAACATTACTACACAACTTCATACATACCTATAAAACTACTACTACTATTACTCTTGCAAACATACCTTAACAACCTATAAACATACTCATACAACTATATACATACCTACAACTACAAAAATACATACACAACTGCACGCATACCTATACAAGTACATACATACCTATACAAACTACATACGTAAATACACAACTACATACATATCTACACATCTACATATATACTTACACATCTAGATACCTACACAACTACAAACATACCTATACAATTACATATATACCTACACTAATATAAACATTTCTACACCAATACAATCATACCTCTACAACTACAAACATACCTAAACATCGTACAGTCATACCTACACAACTAAATAAATATTTTGTCCACTACATACATGCTTCAACACTTTATACTTAACACATAAATACACACATATCTTAACAACTAGATACATACACAACTACATACATACCTATACAACTACACATACCTACACAACAACATACATACCTACACAACTACAGAAGACATATACAACTACATACATACCTACAACTACAAAAATACATACACAACTGCACACATACCTATACAACTACATATACCTATACAAAATGCATACGTAAATACACAACTACGTACTTATCTACACATCTACATATATAATTACACATATAGAAATATACAGACTATACTAAAAACATACCTATACAAATACAAACATACCTACACATCTACATACATACCTACACAACTACATGCATACTTATACAAAACTACATACACCTATACTTAATACATACCTACACATCTACATAAATACCTTCACAACTACATACATTACTATATACTACATACATACCTATACAACTACAAACACACCTACACAACTATAAACTTACCTTTACAACTGTAAACATACCTAAACCACTACAAACATACCTACACAACTACACACATAATTACACATCTACATACATACCTATAAAAATACATACATACTTATACAACTACAAACATACCTACACATCTACTTAAATACCAATACACATAAAAACATACCAACAACTACAAACATACCTATACATCTACATACATATCTATACAACTACAAACATACTTACACAACTACCTACATACAAAAATATCTACATAAATACCTACACAACTACAAACATACCTTCACAACTACATACATACTTACACATATACATTCATACTTACACAACTATAAACAAACATACACCAATAAAAACATACCTACTCAACTACAAACATACCTACACAACTACGAAATACCATATTTAAACAACTTACATAAATACCTACACAACTATAAACATATCTACACCAATACAAACATACCTCCTCAACTACAAACATACCTACACAACTACATAATACCTACACTTCTACATACATAACTTCACAACTATAAACATTTATATACAATTACACACATAACTACACAACCTACATACATACCTACACAACTACATAAATGCCTTGTCCACTACATACATACCTGCAAGACTTTATACTTAACACATAAATACACACACATACCTTACAACTAGATACATACACAACTACATACCTATACAACTTCAAATTTACCTACACAACTACAAACATACATATACAACTACATACAAACCTACAAAACTACATACAGACCTATACATCTACATACATACCAATACAACTACAAACATACCTACACATCTACATACATACCTACACAACTACAGAAGACCTATTCAACTATATACATACCTACACATCTACAAACAAACCTACAAAACTACATACTTACCTACACATCTACAAACATACCTTCACAACTACATACATACATACACATCTACATACATACCTACACTATTAAAAAAATTTCTATACCAATACAAACATACCTCTACAACTACACACATACCTACAAATCTACATACTACCTACACTTCTACATAAATACCTACACAACTATAAACATACCTATACAATTACACATATTTACACATCGCACATATATACCTACACAACTACATAAATACCTTGTCCACTACATACTTACCTTTAACACTATTAACTTAACACATAAATACACACACATACATTAACAACAAGCACATACACAAGAACATACATACCTAAATAACTACAAACATACCTACACAACTACAAACATAAATGTACAACTACATATATACCTACAAAACTACATACACACCTACACATTTACTTACATACTTATACAACTACAAACATACCTACACATCTACATACATACCTACAAACTATAGAAAACCTATACAACTACATACATACCTATACAAACAACATACATAAACATACATACCTATGTCACTACAGACATACCTATTTGACTACATACATACCTAAAATTACAAACATATCTACACAACTACTTACATACATTCACGCCTACAAACATACCTTCACAACTACATACATACTCACACATCTACATAAATACCAGCACAACTACAAACATACCTACACAACTACATACATAAATACTAATCTGCGTACATACTAATACAACTTCAAACATACCTACACAACTACAAACATACATATACAACTACATATATACCTACAAAACTACATACATACATACACATCTACATTAATACACTATACAACTACATACATACCTACGCAACTACTAACATACCCATACAACTACATACATACGTACATATCTACATACATACCTTTACAACTACAAACATACTTTCACAACTGAATACATACCTATAAAACTTCATACATACCTATAAAACTACATAGACCTACACAACTACCAACATTACTACACAACTTCATACATACCTATACAACTACTTACATACTATTACTCCTGCAAACATACCTTAACAACTATTAACATACTCAAACAACTATATACATACCTACAACTACAAAAATACATACACAACTGCACGCATACCTATACAAGTACATACATACCTATACAAACTACATATGTAAATACACAAATACATACATAACTATACAAACTACATACGTAAATACTCAACTACATACATATCTACACATCTACATATATACTTACACATCTAGATATATACCTACACAGCTACAAACGTACCTATACAATTACATATATACCTACACATCTACATACATACCTACACAACGACATGCATACTTATACAAAACTACATACACCTATACAACTAAATACATACCTACACATCTACATACATACCTACACAACTACATACACACCTATATACTACATACATACATATACAACTACAAACACACCTACACAACTATAAACTTACCTTTACAATTGTAAACATACCTATACCACTACAAACATACCTACACAACTACACACATACCTACACATCTACATACATACCTATAAAACTACATACATACCTATAAAACTACATACATACTTATACAACTACAAACCTAACTATACTTCTACTTACATACCAATACAACTAAAAACATACCAACAACTACAAACATACCTATACAACTACATATATATCTATACAACTACAAACATACTTACACAACTTCCTACATACAAATACATCTACATAAATACCTACACAATTACAAACATACCTAAACAACTACATACATACACACACACATCTACATAAATACCTACACAACAACAAACATACCTAAACAACTACATACATACCTATTCAACTACATACATACCTAAAAATAAAAAACATATCTACACAACTACATACTTACCTTCACGACTACAAACATACCTTCTCACACATATACATAAATACCTTCACAACTATAAACATACTTACACCAATACAAACATACCTCCTCAACTACAAACATTCCTACACAATTACATAATACCTACACTTATACATACATAAATACACAACTAAAAACATACCTATACAATTACAGACATAACTACACAACCTACATACATACCTACACAACTACATAAATACCTTGTCCACTACATACATACCTGCAACTCTTTATACTTAACACATAAATATACACATACCTTAACTAGATACATACACAACTACATTCCTATACAACTTCAAATTTACCTACACAACTACAAATATGCATATACAACTACATACATACCTACAAAACTAAATACAAACATTTAATGCCGCGCTAAAACATCGTATATACCTACACATCTACATACATATCATTACAACTACAAACATATTTTCACATCTAAATACATACCTACACAACTACAGAAGACCTATACATCTATATACATACCTACAACTGCAAAGATACATAACAACTTCATACATACATACCTAAAAAAGTACATAGTCCTACACAACTACAAACATTACTACACAACTTCATACATACCTATACAACTACCTACATACTATTACTCCTGCAAACATACCTTAACAACTATAAACATACTCATACAACTATATACATACCTATATCTACAAAAATATATACACAACTGCGCACATACCTATACAGCTACATACAAACCTATACAAACTACATACGTAAATACACAACTACGTACATATCTACACATCTACGTTTATACTTACACATCTAGAAATATACCTACACAACTACAAACATACCTATACACATATATACATACCTACACATCTACATACATACCTACACAACTACATGCATACTTATGCATAACTACTTACACCTATACAACTAAATACATACCAACACATCTACATACATACCTACACAACTACATACATACATATACAACTACAAACATACCTACACATCTACTTAAATACCAATAAAATAAAAAACATACCAACAACTACAAACATACCTATAAACTACATACATATCTATACAACTACAAATATACTTACACAACTACCTACATACAAACACATCTACATAAATACCAACACAACTACAAACATACCTAAACAACTACATACATACAAACACATCTACATAAATACCTACACAACTACAAACATACTCCAACAACTTCATACATACCTATGTCACTACATACATACCTATACAACTACATACATACCTAAAATTACAAACATATCTACACAACTACATACATACCTTCACGCCTACAAACAAACCTTCACAACTACATACATACCTACACATCTACATACATACCTATACAACTACATACATGCCTTCAACACTTTATACTTAACACATAAATACACACATACCTTAACAACTAGATACATACACAACTTACATACATACCTACACATATACATACATATCTACACAACTACAAAAAACATATACAACTACAAACATACCTTAAACTACAAAAATACATACACTACTGCATACATACCTAGACAAATACATACATACCTATACAAACAACATACGTAAATACACAAGTACATACATAAATACACATCTTAATATATACCTACACAACTACAGACATACCTATACAACTACATACATACCTATACAACTACAAACAAACCTACACAACTTCAAATATACCTATACAACTACAAACATACCTATACCACTACAAACCATCCTACACAACTACATAAATACCTACACAACTACAAACATACCTCTACAACTACATACTAATCTATACAACTCCAAACACACCTACACAACTACAATCATACCTATACAACTACAAACATACCTATACAAACTACATTTATAGCTATACAACTACAAACTCAGCTACACAACAACAACAACACCTATACAACTACAAACACACCTAAACAACTACCAACAAACCTATAAAACCAAAAACATATCAACAACTACAAACACATCTATACAACTACATACATATCTAAACAACTACAGACATACTTACACAACTACCTACATACAAATACATCTACATAAATACCTACACAACTACATACATACCTACACAACTACATACATAACTACACAACTACATACATACCTACACAACTACATACATACCTAAAATTACAAACATATCTACATAACTACATACATACCTTCACTCCTAAAACCTACCTTTAAAACTACATACATACTCACACATATACATACATACTTACACAACTATAAACAAACTTACACCAATAAAAACACACCTACACAACTACAAACATACCTATACAACTACATACATACCTATACAACTACCTACACACCTACACAACAACAAACATACCTATACAACTATAAACATGACTATTCTACCACAAACATACCCACACAACTACAAACATACCTACACATCTACTTACATACCTATTCAACTAAAAACATACCAATGACTACAAACATACCTGTACAACTACATACAAACAACTACCAACATACATACACAACTACCTACATACAAATAATCTACATAAATATCTACACAACTACAAACATACCTATACAACTACATACATACCTAAAATTACAAACATATCTACACAACTACATACATACCTTCACGCCTACAAACATACCTTCACAACTACATACATACTCACACATATACATATATACCTACACAACTATAAACATTCCTCCTTAACTACAAACATACCTACAAAACTACATTATATCTACACTTCTACATACATACCTTCACAAATATAAATATACCTATACAATTACTCACATAAATACACAACCTGCATACATACCTACACAACTACATAAATACATTGTCCACTGCATACATACCTGCAACACGTTATACTTAACACACGTACCTAAAAACTAGATACATACACATCTACATACATTCATATCTACATACTTTCCTATACAACTACATTATACCAACACATCTACATACATACCTATACAACTACATACATACCAACACATCTACATAAAAACCTACACAACTACAAACATACAGATACAACTACATACATACCTATACAACTATAAGCATACCTTCACATCTACATACATACCCAGATAACTACAGAAGACCTACGCAAATATATACATACCTACAACTACAAAAATACGTACACAACTACATACATACCTACGCAACTACTTACATACCTATACAACTACAAACAAACCTACAGAACTACAAATATACCCATACAACTAAAAACATACCTATACACTACAAACATACCTACACAACTACATACATACTTACACATCTACATAAATACCTAAACAACTACAAACATACCTACACAACTATAAACACGCCTACACAACTACATACATATCTACACATCTAAATATATACCTACACATCTACATACATTTTTATACAACTACAAAAATATCTTCACATCTACATATATACCTGTACAACTTAAAACATACCAACAACTAAAATCATACCTATACAACTACATACATATCTATACAACTAAAACATACCTACACAACTACAAGCATACCTATACAACTACAAACATACATATCCCACTACGAACATACCTACACATTTACATACATACATACATACAAAACTACAGACATGCCTATAGAACTACATACATACTTATACAAACTACATACGTAAATACACAACTACATACATATCTACATATCTACATATATACCTACACATCTATATATATATATATATATATATATATATATATATATATATATATATATATATATATATATATATATATATAACTACACATCTACATACATACCTATACAACTACCTACATACCTCCACACCTACATACATACCTACACTCTACATACATACGTACACATCTACAAACGTTTCTAAACAAACCCATACATACCTATGTAACTACAAAAATACCAATATCTCTACATACATTTCTTCACAACTACAAACAGACCTGTACGACTACATATATACATATACAACTACATACATACCTACAAAACTACATACAGACCAATACATCTACATACATACCAATACACATATATACCTACACATCTATATATATATATATATATATATATATATATAACTATACATCTACATACATACCTATACAACTACCTACATACCTCCACAACTACATACATACCTACACTCTACATACATACGTACACATCTACAAACGTTTCTAAACAACCCCATACATACCTATGTAACTACAAAAATACCAATATCTCTACATACATTTCTTCACAACTACAAACAGACCTGTACGACTACATATATACATATACAACTACATACATACCTACAAAACTACAAACAGGCCAATACATCTACATACATACCAATACAACTACAAACATACCTACACATCTACATACATACCTACACATCTACAGAAGACCTATTCAACTATATACATACCTACACATCTACAAACATACCTTCACAACTACATACATACATACATACACTATTATAAACATTTCTACACCAATACAAACATACCTCCACAACTACAAACATACCTACAAATCTACATACTACCTACACTTCTACATAAATACCTACACAACTATAAACATACCTATACAATTACACATATTTACACATCGCACATACATACCTACACAACTTTATATATACCTTGTCCACTACATACTTACCTTTAACACTATATACTTAACACATAAATACACATACATACATTAACAACTAGACACATACACAACTACATACATACCTAAATAACTACAAACATACCTACACAACTACAAACATACCTACACAACAACAAACATAAATGTACAACTACATACATACCTACAAAACTACATACACACCTAAACATTTACTTACATACCTATACAACTACAAACATACCTACACATCTACATACATACCTACACAACTATAGAAGACCTATACAACTACATACATACCTACAACTACAAATATACAAACACAACTGCATACTTACCTATACAACTACATACATACCTATACAAACAACATACGTAAATACACAACTACATACATATATACACTTCTTTATATATATACCTACACAACAACGGACATACCATTACAACTACATACATACCTATACAACTACATTAATATCTATACAATAACAACCACTTATACACAACAACAAACATATCTATACAACTATAAACATAACTAGATCACTACAAACATAACTACACAACTACAAACATACCTACAGATCTTCTTACATACCTATACAACTACAAACATATCTATACAACTATAAACATACATACACAACTACCTACATACAAACAATCTACATAAATACCTACACAACTACAAACATACCTAAAAAACTACATAAATACCTATGTCACAACATACATACCTATTTACTACATACATACCTAATATTACAAACATATCTACACAACTACTTACATACATTCACGCCTACAAACATACCATCACAACTACATACATACTCACACATCTACATAATACCAACACAACTACAAACATACCTACATAACTACATACATAAATACTAATCTCATTACATACTAATACAACTTCAAACATACCTACACAACTACAAACATACATATACAACTACATATATACCTACAAAACTACATACAGATTACACATCTACATTTATACCTATACAACTACATACATACCTACTCAACTACTAACATACCCATACAACTACATACATACGTACACATCTACATACATACCTTTACAACTACTAACATACCTTCACAACTAAATACATACCTATAAAACTTCTTACATACTATAACTCCTGCAAACATCCCTATTACCTATAAACATACTCATACAACTATATACATACCTACAACAACCAAAATACATACACAACTGCGCACATACCTATACAGCTACATACATACCTATACAAACTACATACGTAAATTAACAACTACATTATTATATACACATCTACGTATATACTTACACATCTAGAAATATACCTACACATCTACATACATACCTATAAAACTACATACATATGCTACCTATTTAACTACATACATACCTTAAATTACAAACGTATCTACACAACTACTTACATACATTCACGTCTACAAACATACCCTCACAACTACATACATACTCACACATCTACATAAATACCAACACAACTACAAACATACCTACACAACTACATACATAAATACTAATCTGCATACATACTAATACAACTTCAAACATACATACACAACTACAAACATACATATACAACTACATATATACCTACAAAACTACATAAATACCTTGTCTACTTCATACTTACCTTCAAAGCTATATACTTAACACATAAATACACACACATACATTAACAACTAGACACATACACAACTACATACATACCAAAATAACAACAAACATACCTACACAACTACAAACATACATATACAAATACATACATACCTACAAAACTACATACATACCTACACATTTACTTACATACCTCTACAACTACAAACATACCTACACATCTACATACATACCTACACAACTATAGAAGACCTATACAAATACATACATACCTATACAAACAACATACGTAAATACACAATTACATACTAATATACACGTCTTTATACATATACCTACACAACAACAGACATACCTATACAACTACATACATACCTATACAACTATATACATATCTATACAACTACAAACACTTATACACAACAACAAACATATCTATACAACTATAAACATGACTATATCACTACAAACATAACTACCTAACTACAAACATACCTACATATCTTCTTACATACCTATACAACTAAAAACATATCAACGACTACAAACATAGATATACAACTTCATACATATCTATACAAGAACAAACATACATACACAACTAACTACATACAAACAATCTACATAAATACCTACACAACTACAAACATACCTAAACAACTACATACATACCTATGTCACTACATAAAAACCTATTTAACTACATACATACCTTAAATTACAAACATATCTACACAACTACTTACATACATTCACGCCTACAAACATACCTTCACAACTACATACATACTCACACATCTACATAAATACCAACACAACTACAAACATATCTACACAACTACATACATAAATACTAATCTGCATACATACTAATACAACTTCAAACATACCTACACAACTACAAACATACATATACAACTACATATAGGCTATACCTAAAAACTATATACATAAAAACACATCTACATAAATACCTACACAACTACAAACATACCTAAAGAACTACATACATACCTATGTCACTACATACATACCTCTATACAACTACATACATACCTAAAATTACAAACATATCTACACAACTACATACATAGCTTTACGCCTACAAACATACCTTCACAACTACATAATACTCACACAAATACATAAATACCTACACAACTATAAACATATCTATACCAATACAAACATACCTCCTCAACTTCAAACATACCTACACAACTACATAATACTTACACTTCTACATACATAACTTCAAAACTAGAAACATTCCTATACAATTACACACATAACTAGACAACCTACATACATACCTACACAACTACATAAATACCTTGTCCACTACATCCATACCTGCAACACTTTATACTTAACACATATATACCTTAACAACTAGATACATACACAACTACATACCTATACAACTTCAAATTTACCTACACAACTACAAACATACATATACAACTACAATCATACCTACAAAACTACATACAGACCTTTACATCTACATACAAACCAATACAACTACAAACATACCTACACATGTACATACATACCTACACAACTACAGAAGACCTATTCAACTATATACATACCTACAACTACAAAAATACATAACAACTGCATACATACCTTTACAACTACATACATACCTATACAAACAACATACGTAAATACACAAGTACATACAGATATACACATCTCTATATATACCTACACAACTGCAAACATTCCTATACAATTACACACATACCTAGACAACTACTAACAAACCAACACAACTACAAAAATACCCATACAACTACAAACATACCTATACCACTACATTCATACCTACACAACTACATACATACCAATAGAACTACATGCATACCAACACATCTACGTAAATACCTACACAACTACAAACATACCTTCACACCTACATACATACCTATACAACTAAAAACATACCAACAACCTCAAACATACCTATACAACTACAAAAATACCTATTCAACAACAAACATACCTACACAACTACATAATTCTTACACATCTACATACAGAACTATAAAACTACAAATATATCCATACAACTGCATACATACGTACACATTTACATACATACTTATACAACTACAAACATACGTTCAAACTATATACATACCTACAAAACTTCATATATACCTATACAAGTACATACATACCTATACAAACAACATACGTAAATACACAACTACATACATATATACACACCTTTAAAAATACCTACACAACCACAGACATACCTATACAACTACATACATACCTATACAACTAAAAACAACCTACACAACTACAAATATATCTATACAACTAAAAACATACATACACCACTAAAAACATACCTACACAACTACATACATACCTACACATCTACATACATATCTATACAACTACATACCTGCCTTCAACACTTTATACTTAACACATGAATACACACATACCTTAACAACTATATACATACACAACTACATACATACCTATATAACTACAAACATACCTACACAACAACAAACATACCTACACATCTACGTAGATATCTACCCAACTACAAAAGACATATACAACTACATACATACCTACAACTACAAAAATTCATACACAACTGCATACATACCTAGACTAATACATACATACCTATACAAACAACATACGTAAATACACAATTACATACATAAATACACATCTTTATATATACCTAAACAACTACAGATATACCTATACAACTACAAACATACCTATACAACTACAAACAAACCTACACAACTACAAATTTAACTATACAACTACATACATACCTATACCACTACAAACATACCTAAACAACTACATAAATACCTACCCAACTACAAAAATACCTATACAACTACATACATATCTATACAACTACAAACAATCTACACAACTACAAACATACCTATACAACTACAAACATACCTATTCAACTACATTTATACCTATACAACTACAAACACACCTACACAACTACAAACACACCTATACAACTACATTCATAATTATACAACTACAAACACACCTAAACAACTACCAACATAACTATAAAACTATAAACATATCTATAAAACTACAAACATACCAACACAACTACAAACATACCTACACATCTACTTACATACCTATTCAACTAAAAACATACCAATGACTACAAACATACCTATACAACTACATACATACAACTACAAACATACATACACAACTACCTACATACAAACGATCTACATAAATATTTACACAACTTCAAACATACCTAAAAATTTACATACATACCTACCTATGTATACATAACTTCACGCCTACAAACATACCTTCACAACTACATACATATACATATATACCTACTCAACTATAAACATACCTACACCAATACAAACATACCTCCTCAACTACAAATATACTTACACAACTACATAATATTTACACTTCTACATACATAACTTTACAACTATAAACATACCTATACAATTACACACACAACTATACAACCTACATTTATACCTACACAACTACATAAATACCTTGTCCACTACATACATACCTGCAACTCTTTATACTAACACATAAATACACACATACCTTAACAATTAGATACATACACAACCACATGCCTACACATCTAAATACATACCTATACAACTACATTATACCTACACCTCTACATACATACCTACACAACTACAAAAGACCTATACAACTACATACATACCAATACAAACAACATACATAAATACACAACTACCTACATATATACACATATTTATATATACCTACCCAATTACAGACATACCTATACAACTACATGCATATCTATACAATTAAAAACAAACCTAGACAACTACAAATATACCTATACAACTACAAACATAGCCTATACCACTACAAACTTACCTACACAACTAAATACATACCTACACATCTACATACATACCTATACGACTACATACATACCAACACATCTACATAAAAACCTACACAACTCAAACATACCTATATAACTAAATACATACCTACAACTACAAAAACACCTACACAACTACAAACATACCTATAAAACTATAAACATATCTATACCACTACAAATATACCTACACAACTACAAACATACCTACACATCTACTTACATTTCTATACAACTAAAAACATACCAACAACTACAAACATACCTATACAACTACATACATATCTAAACAACTACAAATATACTTACACAACTACCTACATACAAACAATCAACATAAATACCTACACAAGTACATACGTACCTACACAACTACATACATACATATGTCACTACATACATACCTATACAACTACATACATACCTGAAATTTCAAACATATCCACACAACTACATACATACCTTCACGCCTACAAACATACCTTCACAACTACATACATACTCACACATATACATACGTACACAACTATAAACATACCTACACCAATACAAACATACCTCCTCAACTACAAACATATCTACATAACTACATAATACCTACACTTCTACATACATAACTTTACAACTATAAACATACCTATTCAATTACACACATGTCTACACAGCCTACATATATACCTACACATCTACAAACAAACCTACAAAACTACATACTTACCTACACAACTACAAACATACCTTCACATCTACATCACTACATACATATCTACATACATACCTACACAACTATAAACATTTCTACACCAATACAAACATACCTGTAAAACTACAAACATACCTACACATCTACAAACTACCTACACTTCTACATAAATAACTACACAACTATAAACATACCTATAAAATTGCACATATCTACACATCGTACATACATACCTCCACAACTTCATAAATACCTTGTCCACTACATACATACCTTCAACACTTTATACTTAACACATAAATACACACATACCTTAACAACTAGTTACATACACAACTACATACATACCTATATAATTACATACATACCTATACATCCACATACATGCCTATACAACTACAAACATACTTACACAACTACATAAATAAATACTATTTCTGCATACATACCTACTACTTAAAACTTACCTACACTACTACAAACATACATATACAACTACATACATACCTAAAAAACTACATACAAACCTACACATCTACATACATACCTATACAACTACAAGCATACCTACACATCTACATACATACCTACATAACTACAGAAGACCGACACAAATATATACATACCTACAACTACAAAAATACGTACACAACTACGTATATACCTACGCAACTACTTACATACCTATACAACTACAAATAAACCTACACAACTACAAATATACCCATACAACTATATACACGCCTACACAACTACATACATATCTACACATCTAAATATATACCTACACATCTACATACATACTTATACAACTACAAACATACCTTCACATCTACATTCATACCTATACATCTTAAAACATACCAACAACTAAAAACATACCTATGAAACTACATACATATCTATACAACTAAAACATACCTATACAACCACAAACATACACATCCCACTACAAACAAACCTACACATTTACATACATAAATATGTCACTACGTACATACCTAAACAACTACATACATACCTAAAAAACTACAAACATATCTACACAACTACATACAAACCTACACGCCTACAAACATACCTTCACAACTACATACATACTCACACATCTACATACATACCTACACAACTACAAACTACAAACTACAAACATACATATACAACTACATACATACCCACACATCTACATACATTCCTATACAACTACAAACATACCTACACATCTACATACATACCTACACAACTACAGATATACCTATACGTTTATAGTTTGTACAACTACATACATACCTATACAAACTATAAACGTAAATACACAACTACATACTATCTACACTTCTACATATATACCTACAAATCCACAAAAATACCTACACAACTACAAATATACCTATACAGCTACATAGATACTTACACATCTACATACATATGTACACTACTAAATACATACTTATACAACTACATACATACCTATACAACTAAATACATACCTACACATCTACATACATACCTACACAACTACATAAATACATATACAACTACATACATACCTATACAACTACACAAATACCTAAACAACTACAAACTACAAACATACATTTACAACTAAATATATACCTACGAAACTACATACTCACCTGCACACCTACATACATACCGATACAACTACAAACATACCTACACATCTACATACATACATACATACACAACTACAGACATGCCTATACAACTACATACATACTGATACAAACTACATACGTAAATACACAACTACATACATATCTACATATCTACATATATACCAACACATCTACAAATATTTCTAAACAACTACAAACATATCTATAAAACTACATACATACCTACACATCTACATACATACCTACACTACTACATACATACTTTTACAACTACATACATACCTATACAACTAAATACATACCTACACATCTACATATATATCTACACATCTACATACATACCTATACAACTACCTACATACATACACAACTACATACATACCTACACTCTACATACATACGTACACAACTACAAACGTTTCTAAACAACCCCATACATACCTATGTAACTACAAAAATACCTATATCTCTACATACATACCTTCATAACTACAAACAGACCTACACGACTACATACATACCTATACAACTACAAACATAACTACACAACTACATACATACCTATATAACTAAATACATACCTATACAACTACAAATATACCTATACAACTACATACATACCTTTACAACTACAAACATAGCTTTACAACTACATGCATACAAATACAACTACATACATACCTACAAATCAACATACATTCCTGCACAATTACATACGTACCTTTACAACTACATACCTGTACATACCTAAACAATTACAAACATACCTAGACAACCAACTACTACCTACACTTCTACATACGTACTTTCACAACCATAAACATACCTATAAAAATACACACATATCTACACAACCTACATACATACCTACACAACTACATAAATACCTAATCTACATACCTTCAAAACTTTATACTTACTACATAAACACACACTCATACCTTCACAGCTATATACCTACATACATACAACTACAAACATTCCTACACAACTACATATAAACTTATAAAACTACATACATACCTATACAAATACATACATACCTACACAACTACATACATACCTACACATCTACATACATACCTATACACCTACAAATATACCTTCACAACTATATACATAAATATAAAACTTCATACATACTGAGATGGACTGAAAAAGTTAGTCGTCTCAAGGCTAATTTAAAACATTTAAATTGCCGCGCTAATCTTTGTAAAATTGGAATGCGGTAAGGCGATGACGTCCCGCGAGGCCGTGGCAAAATCTTTGCACGTCATAGCCTGACGGAACATCTTATAGTGTTCCAATTTTATTAAAATAGTAAAATATAAAACTAAATAATGCTACAGTAGAAACAGACAATTCTTAATATCAAAATATAAATGTAATTGAACTTAAAACAAAAAAGTTATTAAGGAAATTCGATGGGCTAAAAAACCTAAAATATGCAAAAGGGGGAAAATTATAAATCAAAAGCAATGGAGTCATAAACCGTAGGGGACATAACAATAATCAACAATAAAAATGAAGAAATTATAATAAGGGGAATAAAGGACTTGAAAAGTCACTCTTGGAGAGTTTTTTGAGATTTTAAAAGTAACAGGGGAATAAACTAAATAAACCTAATAATATAAAATGAAAAGACAATAGAAGGGAATAATAATATGTTGTCAGGAAAAGAATTAAATTTCAAATGGGGGAGAAACAATCATAACAAAAACTAAAAAGTTAAAGCCCAAAAGTGGTTAAATAAAGTTTAAATTGGATAAAAAAGTAATAGGTTATATATAGGAAATGTATATGTATGTAAATTAACAGAGCAGAGTTGGAAAAAAAGAATTGGTGGGATTTTAGATACGAAAGATACGATGGTCAAAAGATCATGACTTCAAGCATCAATAACTCACGAACCCTGCAAGCTACGACGAAAAACTAAAATATTATATCCGTTATAGGACCGGGAGAATATCTTTAGTGCAAAAGAATTTTTTTTTTTAAAGATTTAGGTAAAAAGTTAGTTTGTGAAAAAATACTTAGGTAGAAAGTGCAGTAACTCGAGAAATACGTGGCCGAAAACGTCGAATCAAGGTTGTCAAGACCCTCAAGAATGTGTAGAAAAGGAATCCGAAGAGAAACTGAATATTGGACTAACCTTTCAAAAGTTACAGCAAAAAGAACGAAATATGCCTAGTGTTCTTATTCAAAGTTTTCCAGATTTGACAGGAAATCTGAGCTCAGGTAGTGTGCCGTCACGGATTAGGAGTCCCACTCCAATGACCAACAGTTCAACGGAGAAAACCGAAATAATAAAAAGATTAAAATATCAATTAAAAGAGTTTTTACTGAAAATTAACTTATAAAACGAATAGAATAGAAGAAAACTAAGCCTAGGAAAGCTTTTAGCAGAAAAGTTACGGAGTAATAAGGCCGAAAACTTAAAAATTAACAGAAGATACATTTTTGGTCGAAAGATCGATACTCTAGTAACAGTCGCCGAGCAGGGAAGACAAACTACATTTTTTTCAAAAACTTTAATAAATTTTAAAACCAAGTATTTTATGTAGTAAAGTAACTTATAAAAATTAACTATTTTGAAAATCAAGAAATAAGAAGATAAATCTACATGGAAGACTAATCATCTAGGATTCGTAATTATTACCAGCAGTCCACAACTGTAACATAACCAAGAGTTGGAAAGGAGATAATTTGAAGACACCGTTAACAATCTACAACAAGGAACTTCACAACTTCAAGACCTTCATGTTAAGTGTGAAGGTACACTAAATCTATAGAATAATTCGTAAAAAGTAAACTCATTTAAATTGAATAAATTCATTGGGGAAATTTTAAATATATTAACTTTAGTAGATTCAAGTAAACTCTGCTTTGGTCTAGTATAAGTGTTCAAACGTAAATACGACTATTTCAGTCAAGGAAAAACTATTTGTAGTCCTAGCTGGAATAGGCTAGCATTTTTAAATTTTGTATAAATAAATAAGAATTTTGTGTCCTATTGATATTGTGTAAAAAGATTTTGTTTGTTGTTTGTTAAAAGATTATTTATTTGTTTTAAATCGTTTGATGGTTTTAGAGTGCATAAAAAATTTTATGCTCAAGTGGTAATTCTTTTATTAACCATAATATTTAAAAATTTCCTTCTCAAATATTTAGATAATTAAAAAGTTATTATTAAGGTGCTCTGGTATTTTATATAATAAAAATAAATAAAAACTTATTATCAGAATTAAGGTGCCGATTTTTTCCAAAAGGCAGTTCCCCAGAGATAAAGAGAGTGTTAAAGTCATAAAAGTAAATTCATTGAGCAAAGAAATAAAATTCAGAGAATTTTAGTAAATTCAGATTGTAAGTTATTGAGAACAGACTCAGACTTACAAAGGACAAGTCTTGCAATAACTTTGATTAAAGGTAAAATTGTAAAAGTGAGCAACTTCGTCTTGTCCGAGAACGAACCGACCCGAACTCCCAAACAAAGTAAAGGGGTGAGGCAACGAGGGACGTGGTACGTGGCACGTGACGTTCCAACGTGGGGTTCGGTAAGTGGCAAGTGGCGCCCAACGTGGGACTCGAGACGTGGCAAGTGACGCACGACGTGGGGTCCGAGACGTAGCAAGTGGCTCCCAATAGCGTGAACTTCAAGAAAGCAAAATTTTGTAAAAAATGTTAAAATTTTTATTTTTTAGTGTTTCATACGAACGAGAATATCCTGAGTTCTGATTTAATTTATGTGTATGTATGTTAGTGTTAAGTTGTGCTGGTAATTACAACGACAAATATAATAAATTGTAAAGCTAATAATAAATAAAAAGTTGAGTCCGAATTAAATCAGTAATAATAAATTTTTAAATTATTGCCAAGTGAAAAAGTGTAAGTGAAATTGGGACCGGCAAAGGATTCAGCTAAACAAGGATTTTCGCAGGAAGAGGAAACATAGATGCAAAAGATGGCAAAATATTTAAACCAAATGGAAGAAAGAAGGAGGAAAGAATGAGAACAGGATAGAGCAGAACAACTGGAAAAAGGAGAAAGAGAAAGAAGAAGGCGACAAACCAAGAAGATTAGAAGAAAAAATCGATAGAAATCAGGAGAGAGAAGAAATGGAAACCAAATGGATTAAAAGAGAGCAATAAATGGAAGCCAAGCGGATTAAGGAGAATGAAGAAAGGGAAGCCAAACGGATTAAGGAGAAAGAAGTAATGGAAAATAAATGGATCCAAAGGGAAGAAATACGGAAACAGGAAATGGGAAAGTTTAAGGAAGACATTAAAGAATCCATTAAAAGCAATATGGCCGAGAATACTAGGCGAATAGAAACTTGCGAAGGAAGATTGGAAGAGTGCATAGGGGAAGTTTAAAAAGTAACAGACATTATTAAGGAACAGGGAAATACAACCAAGGAACTTGGGGGATAATGAAAAAATTAGAAACCAAAATTAAAGAAGTAGCAAAAATTAAAGAATCCGGTAGTAGTACCAAAAATGTAATTTATTTAGACAAAGCAAATTAAGAAACAAAGACTATAGAATTTTGGGGAAATACAAGGGACAATCCGGTACAATTTTTAAAACAAGTGGAAGAATTATGTCAAGAAATAAATTCCGTGATGGAAGAGAATGATAAATTTAAAATAGTCGAAAAAAGGTTGAAGGGTGCCGCGATGGAGTGGTGGAAAATTATAAAACGCGAAACAGAAGATTATAGTCAATTTAAAACAATATTCTTGGAATATTACTGGGGTTATCAAACACAACAAATAACAAGAAACCAAATCAAGAACCATAAATACAATATAAATGGAACCATGAGTCGGGTAGACTATTTTTGTAAAATGGTAGATAAAGCGGAAAATTTTGAACCTAAATTTCCAGAAGAGTTTTTGACTTACCAATTAATGCGAACTTTCGACCAAAAAGTGCAATTAGCATGCACTGGAAGGGCAAGGGAGCATTTTGAGGATGCGATAAAGTTTTTAAGGACCATGGAAACAGTGGATGGAATAAGTAGGGAGGTATGACGATCAGATCGTTACGACCGTAGAGAAGGGAAATATAAAGACCAAAATTATAGAGAAAGAAATAGAGACTTTTCTAAACCCTTCCAAAATCCTAACCCAAGATCCTATGCTGTTCACCCAAATAAACCACAACCTCAGATACCTCAAAACCCAGGTCCTTCTAACCAAAAATTCCTACCTAAGGTCACAAAAAACTAAAGTATGAGATCTCAAGGCGCAAATTTTGGAACAACTTTGAAATTAAAAAGGAAAACGGAATTAGGATCGATGATAAAATAAAATATAACAGATATAAAAGGAGAGATCAAGATATAAATCAATTAAAATTAGGGATATTAAATACAGAGATTAAAAAGGACTTAATAGAAGAAAGGAAAGTCGTTAATATAAATAATAAAGATTTTGAAAAATATCCTAAAATAAGTGTAGGTTTAGAGAATGTGAACGTTAACATGGCGATTGACACAGGAGCTCAAATGTCGTGGAGGATTTTTATAGAAATGTAAATAAATCAAGGAACAATAAAATCATGGAATTACCTGTAGCAAACACGGAGATGAAACGACGCTAAAAAGTCAAAGGCAAAAGATAAAATGCAAACAATATTAGAAATAAGAATTCAAAATAAAGTATTTAAAGGAGTGTTTATGGTAGTGCCAAAACTTGAAAGTAAAGTGATAATGGGATGTAATATGTTGTGCAAATATCGATGCCGTATCAACATGGAAAGGCGGTTTCTACAAATGGTTAAAGAAAATGAATTTATTGTGGCAGATTTTCTTACGAAAGGTGAAACAAGAGAGGGTAAAAATGAAATGCAGAATCAACAACAAAATGGCGACGAAACCAACAAAATGGCGGAAATGTCATCTGCAGAAAAAAGTGACCCAAATTCGCACAAGCGAGAAACAGGGGCTTGTACGTTACCTGTCAAAAAGCCAACAGAAGTAAAAATCAAAGCAAAGGACGTGTCTAGACCGAATAGTGACTTAACTGGATGTGAAAAGAAATGACGAAATGGTTTTAATTTAAATAAAAAATCGACGAAAAAATAAAAGTAAAGTAAATAAAAATGAAGAAGTGCTTAATACAGCGGAGAATAGGTGTAATAAAGTTATTCAAATTAATAAATTTGTGCCAGACAAAATAAAACTAAAATCAATGAAAAATTTGAGTTAAATAAAATCGACGAAGTAATAAATAATAAAAGGGTAATAAAATATAAGGGGAAGGAAACAGGAGAAAACAATACCGGACGTGACTCGCCTAGACGTAGACAGGAGGAAAGTAAAGACAGAACGAAAAAAGTGAGATTTAAAAATAAGATAAAGTTGAAGAGAAAGAGAGTTCGACATAGAGTCAAATTCAGAATGAAGGAAAGAGTTGTGGTAAATGAAATCATGTATGAAAATAGAATCAATAAAATGTAGGGTTAGTTAATAAATATGTTTGTAAATAAATTAGAATAAAAACAACGGACTGTAAATCAGCTGTGAGCTGGGAAGTGGTAATTAGGCCAAGGTCAACAGAATGCGTCGCAGAGCAGTTAGAATTTAAAAGGACAAGGGATGTAGCGGATAACGGACTTCCTGGACACCTGTATAAACATTGTCGAGCCAATTCTTTTTAAACTATTTAGCTGGAGGGGAGAATTGTATGAATGAAACGGAATAAATGTGTTGTTTTAGTAATAATTTTGTCCAATTGAAATCTTTAACTATCAACGTCATTCGGAAAGTCGTTGTAGTTACTAGTTAAGTAAGAATAGATAGTTTTAGCATTACCAAAGCAGAAACAGGGTTATTTGTGGGGGAAATGCGAATTATTCCTATAGATATAATGTGTATGTGTTTGTGTGTGTTTTATATTGTTTCTTTACAGTGATACAGGAACTTTCAACAAAAGCAACTGTAAAACCAAAAAATTAAGAACAAGTATTAACTGTTTGATTGTAGAATGATTAAAGATAAAATATTTGTTGTAAGTAGTAACATAATTTATGGAAATGAATAAATTTATGTATACTATGTTAAAAACAAAGATTGAAATGAAAATAATATTGGATTTAGGATTAGGTATATAGAGATAAGTGATAATTAAATAATAAAGGAATTTTAATAATTTTAAAATAATTTGAATAAATGGAAAATAAGGAATAAATAATTTGATTGTGTATAATACATAATATGACATGATGAATTTTAAATAGAGTAAGTTATGATTTATAGTAGTTAGATATGATTAGAATTAGGTAATAAAATATATATAATGTAATAATAGTAGGATTGAGCTAAAAAAAAGAATAGTAAGTAAAAATTTTAATTTTGAGATAAAAATATAACATGTTTTTAAAAACGAAAATTTGTGTTTAAAAAGGGGGGATTTTGAGACGGAATGAAAAAGTCAGTCGTCTCAAGACTAAATCCAAACATTTAATGCCATCGTATATACCTACACAACTACATACATTATTACACTACTACATATAGAGCTTCACAACTATATACATACCTACACAACCTTCATACATAGGTACACACCAACAAACATAACTATAACACTACAAACATACTTTCAAAACTACATACATAGTAAACAACTATATACATTCCTACACAACTACTAACATATCTATAAACTACAACATACTTACACAACTTTAAGTATATCTATGCAACGATAAACATTCCTACAACACCACATACATACTACATACACATCCCTATATGCATACCTACACAAATACATAAATAAGAACACACCTAAATACAATCCTACACTAGCACATACAATGCTTCAAAACTATATACATACCTACACAAACTACATACATAGCTACATAACCACATACTTACCTACACAACGACCTACACTACTAAAAACATACCGACACCACTACATACATACCTACTTAACTATATACATACCTATACAACTACATACATATGTACCAAGACATACATACCTTCACAACTATATACTTATATATACAATTTCATAAATACCTATACAACAACATACCTACTTACACCACTACATACTAACCTTCACAATTATATACATACCAGTACAATTTCTCACAGACCAACATTACTACATACATACATAAACCTGTTCATACATACTTTCAAAATTACACCCACAATTATATCTGTAATTTCATTATATCTGCACAATTATATACATAAATACACATACATTCATATCTTCACATCTATATACATACATATACAATTACATATATAACTACACAACTACATACATACCTACACATCTACATACATACCTATACAACACAAACATACCTACACAACTACATACAAACTTACACATCTACATAGATACCTTTACAACTACAAACATACTTAACACAACTAACAAACATACCTACAACTACATACATACCTATACAACTACATACATACCTATAAAACTACATATATACCTACACAATTACATATTCAGCTATACAACACTATACATACCTACACAACTACATACATACCTACACAACTACAAACATACCTACATATCTACATACATACCTACACAACTAAAAACATACCACACAACTACAAACATACCTTTACAACTACACACATAACTATATAACTAGATACATACCTACACAACTATTAACATACTTACACCTCTACATACATACCTACACATCTACAAACATACCTCCACAACTTCATACATACCTATACAACTACAAAAAAGCCTACACAACTACACATATACCTTCAGAACTTAATACATACCCACACTATTACATATATACCTACACAACTATATACATAACTATACAATTAAGATATATACCTACTACATCTACATACATAACTACACAATTACATACATAATTATACAACTACATACATACCTACTTAACTAGCTACATAACTACATACGTACCTACACAACGAGCTACACTACTAAAACACATACCTACAAACCTACATACATACCTACACAACTGTATAAATTCCAACACAACTACATACATACCTACACAACTATATACATAAATACACAACTACATACATACCTACAAACCTACACACAACTACCAATAAATACATACCTTCACAACTATATACATACCTATACAATTACATATATACCTAAACAACAGCATCCCTACCTACACCGCTACATACATACCTACACAACTACATACAGACATACCTATGCAACTTCATAACTATATAATATATAATATCTACCCAACTACATACATACATACACATCTTCATACAATTCTACACTAATACATACAATTGTTTACAACCAAATACATTGCTTCACTATTAACATACATAGTTACATAACTTTAATACTTCCCTACACAACGACTTACACTACTCAAAAACACATTTATACAACTACATACATATCTTTCAATACATATATACCTTCACAACCATACTAACCTATACGTTTACATACATACCAAAACAAATTCATACTTACATTCACAGCTATAAATATACCTACACAACTACATACATATCTACGCAACTACATATATACCTACACCACTACATACATACCCGCACAACTAGATACATATCTACACCCTACATACATATCTACACAACAACATACATATCTACGCACCTATAACTACATACCTACACCACTACATACATAAAAAATAGTTGTGTATGACGCGACTATATACATACCTACACTAAATACTACATAAGTACCAACACAACTACAAACATACCTACACAACTTCATAGATATATAGATTCCTACAAAACTAAATACATACCTACTCAATTATATATATAAATACATCTACATACATATCTTCACACCTACATACATATCTACCAATATATACATACCTTCACATCTATATACTTACCTATACAATTACATACATACCTATACTACAGCATTTCTACCTGCACCACGACATACATACCTTTACAACTATATAATATCTCCACAACTACATACATACATACACACCTACTTAATATCCTACACTAATACATACAATGGTTCACAACTATATACATACCTACACAAACTACATACACAGTTAAATAACTTGATATTTACCTATACAACGACCTACACTACTATGACGTATACCAATATGTACATACCTACACACCTACATATATGAGATTCAATTCATACATACCTTCACATCTATATACTAACCTATACGATTACATACATACCTATACAAATTCATACCTACATTCACAGCTATAAATATACCTACACAACTACATACATATCTACGCAACTACATAAATACCTACACCACTACATACATACCCGCACAACTACATACATATCTACACCCTACATACATATCTACACAACAACATACATATCTACGCACCTATAACTACATACCTACACCACTACATACATAAAAAATAGTTGTGTATGACGCGACTATATACATACCTACACTAAAAACTACATAAGTACCAACACAACTACAAACATACCTACACAACTTCATAGATATTTTCACAGATATATACAGACCTACAACACTGCATACATACCTAAACAACTAATTTAAATACCTACACCACTACATACATACTTTGTAAATGAAATACATAGCTTCCCAATTATATACATAAGTACACCACCACAAACACACATTCACAAATATATATTTACCTACACTACTTTATACATATATTCACAGGTATATACAAACCTAAAACACTATATACATACCTATTCAACTTTGAGAATACCTACACCAATAGATACATACCTGTGCAACTACATACATACCTGCTCAACTACAAACATACATACACTACTACAAACATACCTATACAACTACATACATACCTATAAAACTACATACATACCTACAGAAATACAAACATACCTTCACAACTAAATACATACCAACAAAACTACATACCAACAAAACTACATATATACCTACACATCTTCATTTATACCTATAAAACTACAAATATACCAACACAACTACATACACACTTATACAACTACCTACATACCAATACAACTACAAACATACCTAATCCACTACATACATAACTACACAACTACAAACATACCTTCACAACAAACTACTAACATACCTACAAAACTACAAAAATACCTACAACACTACAAACATACTAACAAAACTACATAGATAACTATAAAACTATATACAAACCTACACAACTTCACACATACCTATACAACTACAAACATACCTACACAACTACAAACATACTCACACAACTACATACATACCTATGCAACTACATTAAATGCTTTAGAACTTAAGACATTCCTACACAACTTCATACATTCCTAAACAACTACAAACATACCTTTACAACTAAATAAAAACCTACACAACTACCTAAAAATAATACACAACTACATATATAGCTATAAACCGACATACATTATTACACTACTACATACATACCTTCACAACTGTAAACATAACTATACAATTGTAAACATATCTTCATAACCTACATACATACCTACACAAATACATAAATATCTAATCCACTACAAACCGACCTTCAAAACTTTATACTTCACATATAAATTCACACATGCCTTCACAACTATATACATACATACATACAACTACAAACATACCTACACAACTACATACTTACCTAAATATTTACATACACACTTATACAACTACAAACATACCTACACATCTACATACATACGTATACAGCTAAAAACATACCACACATTTACATACATACCTATACAACTACATAGTTATCTTAACAACTACAAACATACCTACACAACTATAAACATAAATACAAAACTACAATTATAACTACCAATACACACATTCCCTCACAACTATATACAAACCTTTACAAGTATTACCATACCTACGCAACTACATACATACCTACACATCTACATACTTTCCTACACAACTACAAACATACCTACATATCTACATACATACCTACACAACTAAAAACATACCACACAACTACAAACATACCTTTACAACTACACACATAACTATATAACTAGATACATACCTACACAACTATTAACATACTTACACCTCTACATACATACCTACACATCTACAAACATACCTCCACAACTTCATACATACCTATACAACTACAAAAAAGCCTACACAACTACACATATACCTTCAGAACTTAATACATACCCACACTATTACATATATACCTACACAACTATATAAAAACCTACACAACTACTACATAGCTACACAACCATATACATAAATACACAACTACACGTATATCTACCAATACACACATACATCCACAACTATAAACTTATATATATATACAAATACATGAATACCTATTAATACAACAACATATCTACCTACACCACTACATACATACCTTGACAATTATATACATACCAGTACAATTTCTTACAGACAAACATTACTACATACATACATACACCAGTTCATACATACTATCAAAATTACATATATATCTGAACAATTATATACATACCTACACATACATTCATAACTGCACAACTATATACATACCTATACAATTACATATATACCTACACAACTACATACATACCTACACAACTACATACAGACATATCTATGCAACTTCATACTTACCTAAATATCTTTATATATACCTATACTATTACAAACATACCTACACATCTACATACATACTAATACAAATACAAACATTACTACACAACAAACAAACAGACCTACACCACTACTTACATACCTATATATCTACATACATACCTACATACATATATAAATATATATATATACATATACATACCTACACAACTACAAAAATTCCTACAAACTACACACATACCTACACAACTACATATTTACATATACAACCACATACATACCTTCACAACTACATACATACCTACACAACTACAAACATACCGACACAACTACTTACATACATATCTTTTTAACTACATATGTACCTATATATCTACATACATACCTATACAACTGCACACATACCTACACAAATACATACATACCTACACATCTACATACATACTTATACAACTACAAACATACATACACAATTACATATATACCTACACAACTACATGTATACCTATTTTACTATATCCATACGTAAACAGCAACATACATACAAACATATCTACATAAATACTTACACATTTATATTAGTACCTACACATCTACATACATACCTTCACAATTACAAACATACCTACAAAACTACAAAGATACATATACTACGCATAAATACCTACAATTCTACAAACATATCTAAACAACTACATACATACGCTTACAACCACATATACACCTATAGAATCACAAGCATACCTACACATCTACAAACATATTTATACAACTACATACATTCCAACACAACTACAAATATTACTACACAACTTCTATCATACCTATACAACTACATACATACCTACACATCAACATGCATACCTACACAATTTCATACTTACCTATTCAACTACAAACATACCTACACAACTACATACATATCTACAAATCTATGTAAATGCCTATACAACAACATATATACCTACACATCTGCATACATACATATACAACTTCATACCTACCTATACAACTACAAACATACCTACACAAATACATACAAACCTATTCAACTACAAACATACCAATAAAACTCATACATACCTATACAACTGCACACATACCTACACAAATACATACATACCTACACATCTACATACATACTTATACAACTACAAACATACATACACAATTACATATATACCTACACAACTACATGTATACCTATTTTACTACACCATACGTAAACAACAACATACATACAAACATATCTACATAAATACTTACACATCTATATTAGTACCTACACATCTACATACATACCTTCACAATTACAAACATACCTACAAAACTACAAAGATACATATACTACGCATAAATACCTACAATTCTACAAACATATCTAAACAACTACATACATACGCTTACAACCACATATACACCTATAGAATCACAAGCATACCTACACATCTACAAACATATTTATACAACTACATACATTCCAACACAACTACAAATATTACTACACAACTTCTATCATACCTATACAACTACATACATACCTACACATCAACATGCATACCTACACAATTTCATACTTACCTATTCAACTACAAACATACCTACACAACTACATACATATCTACACATCTATGTAAATACCTATACAACAACATATATACCTACACATCTGCATACATACATATACAACTTCATACTTACCTATACAACTACAAACATACCTACACAAATACATACAAACCTATTCAACTACAAACATACCAATAAAACTACATACATACCTATACAACTACACACATACCTTCCCATAAACATATATACCTACGCTATTACATACATAACTATACAACTACATACATACCTACAAAACTACAAACACACTAATGAACTATATACATAACTACAAAACTACAAACATACCTACACAAATAAAAACCATAACTACACAACTACAAACATACCTATACAAATACATACATACCTACACAACTCCATACATACCTATACAACAACAAACATACCTACGAAACTACAAACATACCTACACAACTTTCATACATAGCTACACAACAACAACAAAGGATTCACCTCTACATACATACTTTCAAAACTGCTAACATAGTCCACATCGATATACATACCTACACAACTACTATCATATCAACACAACTACATACATACTTACACAACTTTATATACATCTTAGCAACTATAAACTTTCCTACACTACTACATACATATTACAAACACACCTAAATACATCCTACACTACCACATACAATACTTCAAAACTATATACATACCTACACAAACTGTATACATAGCTAAATAACTACATAATTACCTACACTACTAAAAAACATACCGACACAACTATATACATACCTACACAACTACATCCATACCTACACACACACACAAACACACACACACACACACACACACACACACACACACACACACACACACACACACACACACACACACACACACACACACACACTGCAACGCACCCCCCCCCCGTCGGCGAACTGACGGACGCTCAGGATTTTTACGCTGCAAGACCTTACCCCTACCACCAAACGCGATATAGAGAGTGATTCCCTCGCAGTTTAATAGTTTTGATAAGGCTCTTGATTCTTATATCACACAAGAATAATTTATTTTAATCAACTTATGCTAACACAGGAAATTTTACTATATTAATATATTCACTTCTTATACTAGCTTACCTTTCTTAAAACTCCAGACTCTTTATCAAAGGGTGTGCCCTTTGGAGCTCTTTAATTCATTAACACCAAAATTTGCTCTTTTTTGAATTTTTAACTTTATACTGGTGAGCACTTACTTTTTCTTCTTTCTAATGTAATGAGTTTCTTTGAATAGGTTAGTTTTAATTAAAATATTCAACAGTGAAATTTAACAAATTTATTTAAAAGTCTACAATTTAATTTTTACTGTGAGAAACAACGGATTTCTTTCGAATCACTTACAACAATTAATGTCGCCTTTTCTGACAATTTATATTAAATGCTTTCTCTTTTAACAAACTGAAAATCTCCTATACTAAACAATTTTAACATTAACTAAAACTAACAAATTATATTCTTATTCTAATACACATAAATATGAATCCTCTTATTTATTCCTTTCCAATCTGTTACTTGATTGCTTTATTATTTGACTCGAATTTTATTGTATTTTATATCTCTTTATTTGAATGAATTTAAAATTGGCTTTATTTTGACTTTACTTTGTCTTTAAAATGTTATTATTTAACTTTATTGAGTTTAATAATTTTGGACGTAATTCAAGTTTATTAAAAAATATTTTATTTATTAAAAAAGCTTGATTTATGCAGTACCTTGTTTTTGTGAAGTGCACAAGTCCGCTCGTCCTGATTCTGAGAATGTTGGAAGATCTTGGAGATAGTTTCTTAGAGTTGTCTAGAATATCCCGAAGTCCAGTTCTCGATGAATCTGTTGATGGCGACAAGTTCTAGAAGAATGTTTGCCGGAGTCCGTAGTAGGATCTCTTATACTAAGCTGTTGTAGGATGTCACGTTGTCTCCTGCAAGGCCGATCCTTTCTGTGGTCACCGTTATTAACCTGGCGAAGTACAGAGCGTTGACAATATATTTCCACGACGATTTCCTGTTCAGACTTGAGTAAAGTTGGTGATCTTTCCTGGAGCTGCTATTAGAAGTCTTCCCTGGAGCTGGTACTAAACGAGACTGTCGAATTAACTTGAAGAAAGTTAACTCGTCGAAATTTAGGCCTTTCAGTGTGGCCAACCTTCACTGATTATTGTTACTGTTTTATTTCACAATTTAATTAATTTTATTTATTTATTTGCACTACGATGAACTTCCTTGGCTTATTCTTCTATTGTTTGTCTATTTTTTCCATTTTAAATTATCTATTTCTATTATTATTTGTTATAATTAGTTTAATTTCTTATGGTGGATTCGTTTTGAAGTTGGTATCTTTCCCTCTCCATGCGTCTACTGCCTTCTCTGCGCACGACCTTCAAGACAAGTTGATTCCTGAAAATTATAATTTTTTACTTGCGAATTCTTCTTTTCTTCATATATCCCGTTCGCTTCGCTCGATCTTCTTCTGGGTGATTTCATTTTGAAGCCCTTCTTTTCCTGATGATTTTCCATCTTCATTTGTAGCGATACGACGTATATTTTTACTTTTACGGAGATTTGAAAATTTCGTAGTTTTTCAAAATTTAGTTTTTCCAATTTTGGAAATTTTGAAAATCTTCTTTTTGTAAGTTGTTCCTCTGATGCTGAAAGTTCCAAAACTGCTTTCCTCTTCTCCCTCACTTCTGGGTTTCACAAGTTACGGTACTTTCTGCATTTTTGGTTATTTATTATTTAATTACTTTATGGTCTTTTATTAAATTTTGATTTCGAGTCTTATTTATTACTAGTTTATATTATAGTTATGCGTTGTTATTATTAGATTTTGGAATTTCTTCATTTTAAGGGTTTTTTATGTTTTATGCCGTTTTATTATGGCTATAACTTTTTTATTATTAATTTGACGAGTTTATTCTCTTATTATTTATTATTAGGTTTTCCTATCTCTACACGATTATATCATTTTAATTTAAGTTTTCGGATTTTGATTTTTTTTGCATAGAAACATATGGACGTATTCCTGTTCAATCCGGAACGCTAGATATTTCCTGTCAAGGCGCGTGACCTTGGCTTGGCTAACCTACATATTCCCTTTAACTTTACATGTGTTATATTATATTTAGAAATGTTTTTGTCATTTCTACAATTATTATTTGATTTAATTGAAATTTTGGAATTTAGCTATTTTCCAAAATTGCTCCTTGCAGGCGGTTCAATTAAACCGTTGCAACACACACACACACACACACACACACATATATATATATATATAATTACATACATACCTTCTCAACTATATACTTATATATATACATAAATACCTATACAACAACATACCTACCTACACCACTACCTACATACCTTAACAAATTATATACCCACCAGTACTATTTCTCACAGACTCACAGACCTAATCACAGACCTACATACATATCTGCACAATTATATACATACCTACACATACATTCATAACTTCAAAACTATATACATACCTATACAATTAGATACATACCTACGCAACTACATACATACCTACACTACTACATACATACCTTACACATCTACATACATACCTATGCAACTTTATACATACCTATATATTACATAAATACCTACACAACTACAAACATACCTACACAACTACAAACATACATACACATCTACATCCATACCTACACAACTACATATATACCTACACAACTACATGCATACCTATTTAACAATATCCATACCTATACAACTACATACAAATATATATTATATATATATATATATATATATATATATATATATATATATATATATATATATATATATTCATACCTACACAACTACAAAAATACATACAAACTACACACATACCTACACAACTACATACATAACTATACAACTACATAGTTGCCTACACAACTGCATACATACCTACGCACCTACATACTTTAATACACCACTACATACATAGCTACACAACTATATACATACCTACACAACTTTCATACATAGGTAAACAATTACAAACATACCTACACCAAAATATACATACTTACAAACTACATACATAGTTCACAACTATATACATACCTACACAACTACTAACATATCTACACAACTGCCTACAAAAATTTATACCTAAATTACATACCTACATAACTACATACATACCTTCACAACTATTAATATATATATGTGTGTGTGTGTGTGTGTGTGTGTGTGTGTGTGTGTGTGTGTGTGTGTGTGTGTGTGTGTGTGTGTGTGTGTGTGTGTGTGTGTGTGTGTGTGTGTGTGTGTGTGTGTGTGTGTGTGTGTGTGTGTGTGTGTGTGTGTGTGTGTGTGTGTGTGTGTGTGTGTGTGTGTGTGTGTGTGTGTGTGTGTGTGTGTGTGTGTGTGTGTGTGTGTGTGTGTGTGTGTGTGTGTGTGTGTGTGTGTGTGTGTGTGTGTGTGTGTGTGTGTGTGTGTGTTACTAACGTCGTCTCATACACACTGATTCTTGTCTCCAACCGGTTTCGCTGCTTCAATTAGTCAGCATCATCAGGGTTTATCTGCTACTGCTTCGTCATTAACATAAAAACACTACACAACACACATTACAGACACACATGCGTACACTCTATGTCCTGTCAGGTGGCTGGCCAGTCCCGTACTGAATATGTATCTCATATTTTTTAATCATTGTTCAAATATGCTGAGTAAATACTGTCGGATTCAAACTTTATTTGTTCATTTATATATATTTATATTTATATAATTACATAAATACCTATACAACAACATACCTACCTACACCACTACATATATAACCTCAAAATTATATACATATCAGTACAATTTCCAGTATATATACTTTCAAAATTACATACATATCTGCACACTTATATACATACTCACACATACATTCATATCTGCACAACTATTTATACCTACACAACTACATACATACCTACACAACTAATAAAAACCTACACAACTACATACATATCTACGCGTATATTAATACAATACTACATACATAGTTTCACAACTATATACATACCTACACAATCTTCTTACAAAGGTACACAACAACAAACATAACTAAACCACTACATACATACTTTCAAAACTACATACATAGTACACAACTATATACATACATACACAACTACTAACATATCAACACAACTACATACATACTTACACGACTTTACATATATATTAGCAACTATAAACATTCCTACACCACTACATACATACTACATACACACCCCCATATAAATACGTACACAAATGTGTATATATACATAAATACGTACACACCTACATACAATCCTACACTAAACAATACAATGCTTCGAAACTATATACACACCTACACAAACTACAAACATAGCTACATTACTACCTACACAACGACCAACACTACTCAAAAACATACCGACACAACTACAAACATACCTACACACACACACACACACACTAACACACAAACACAAACACACACACACACACACATATATATATATATATATATATATATATATATATATATGGATATACACAACTACATACATATCTATCAAGACACTCATACCTTCACAACTATATATATATATATATATATATTTACATAAATATCTATACAACAACATACCTACCTACACCACTACATACATACATATCTTCACAATTATATACCGGTACAATTTATCCCAGACCTACATTACTACATACATACACAAGTTCATACATACTTTCATAATTACATACCTTTCTGCACAAATATATACATACCTACACATAACTTCAATAATTCACAACTATATACATACCTAAACAATTACATACCTGCAGAACTACATACCTACCTACACATCTACATACATACTTATACAAATACAACCATACCTCCATAACTCCATACATACCTATGCAACTTCATACATACCTATACATCTACATACAAACCTATACTAGTACAAACATACCTACACAACTTCATACAAACCTACACATCTTCATACATACCTATACAACTACAAACATACCTACACAACTAAAAAGAGACTTACACAACTAAATACATACCTATACAACTACATACATACCTACCTACACATATATATGTATACCTACACAACTACAAAAATACCTACAAACTACACACATACCTAAACAACTACATATTTACCTATACAACTACATACATACCTACACAACTACATACATACCTACACAACTACAAACATAGCTACACAACTAAAAACATAACTATACAACTACATACATACCTACACAATTACGTACTTACCTATACAAAATACATACCTATACAAGTACATAAATTAACACACAACTACATACATACCTACGCACCTACATACATTAATACACCACTACATACATAGTTACATAACTATATACATACCTACACAACTTTCATACATAGGTACACAATTACAAACATACCTACACAAATAAATACATACTTTCAAACTACATACATAGTTCACAACTATATACATACCTAAGCAACTACTAACATATCTACACAACTGCCTACAAAACTTTAAATATATCTAAGCAACTATAAACATTCCAACATCACTGCATACATATTTACACTACCCTATATATACAAACCTACACAAGGACATACATACGTACACACCTATATACAATCCTAAATTACTACATACAAAGCTTCAAAACTATATACATACCTACACAAACTACATGCATAGATACATAACTACATACGTACCTACACAATGACCTCCACTACTAAAAAACCTACCTACATACATACCTACACAACTATATAGATTCCTACAAAACTAAATACATACCTACTCAACTATATACATAAATACACAACTACATACATACCTTCACACCTACATACATATCTACCAATACATACATACCTTCACATCTATATACTTACCTATACAATTACATACATACCTATACTACAGCATTTCTACCTGCACCACTACATACATACCTTTACAACTATATAATATCTCCACAACTACATACATACATACACACCTACATAATATCCTACACTAATACATACAATGGTTCACAACTATATACATACCTACACAAACTACAAACACAGTTAAATAACTTGATATTTACCTATACAACGACCTACACTACTATGACGTATACCAATATGTACATACCTACACACCTACATATATGAGATTCAATTCATACATACCTTCACATCTATATACTAACCTATACGATTACATACATACCTATACAAATTCATATATACATTCACAGCTATAAATATACCTACACTACTACATACATATCTACGCAACTACATAAATTACTACACCACTATATACATGCCCCACATCTACATATATATCTACACAATACACACATATGTACACAACTTAAATATCTACGCATCTACATCCATATCTACACTACTACATACATAACGACACAATTATTTGCATACCTACACTACATACTACATACGAACCAACAAAACTATATACATACATACACCACATCATAAATACCTACACAACTTCATACATATTTTCCCAGCTATATACTGACCTACAACACTACATACTGACCTAAACAACTATATAAATATCTACACCACTACATACATACTTTGAAATACATAGCTTCACAACTATATACGAAACTACACTACCACATACACACCTTCACAAATATATATTTACCTACACAACTTCATACATATATGCACAGCTATATACAAACCTACAACACTATATACATACCTATAACATACTATACCTATACTATGTGAATACCTTCACCACTAGATACATACATATACAACTACATACATACATTACACAACTACAAACATACATACACTACAACAAACATACCTAATCAACTGCATATACAACTACAAATCTACCTACACAACTACATACATACCTATACAACTACATACATACCTATACAACCATAAACATACCTATACAACCATAAACATACCTACACAACTACATTTATACCTATTCAACTACAAACATACCTACACAACTACAAACATACCTACACAACTACATACATACCTACACATCTACATATATACCTACACAACTACAAACATACCTACACCAACGTGTATATGCCTACATACCTACACAACTACATACATACCTACACCACTACATGCATACCTTCACACTTATATACACACCAGTACAATTACTCACATACCTACACAACTACATACATACCTACACCAGTACATACATACTTTCAAAATTACATGCATATCTGCACAATTATATACATACCTACACATACATTCATAGCTTTACAACTATATAATATAATATACAGTATATATATATATATATATATATATATTGTAATTTTTATATGTTTTATTTCATTTTTGTAGTTATATATAATAAGTAGACAATGTTTTATTTTATATTCTATAATCAATATATATGTTTGAAACGATAACAAATATTTTTTAACTGTAATGCATTTTGCAAACTTTAAGGTTAAGTAGAAGTGAGGGTCCTGTGTTATTTCTACGTCTCATAAAAATAAGAGTTATTAGCTTCAATATTTTCTCTTCGGTTATTAAGGGATATATTTTGAGCGCTGTGGCATTAAAAAATAATAATAATACCCTTATTCTATTCATTGATTTACTAATAATCAATATTATTGTACGGCTATTTTTACATATGAAGAATTAGATTAATACAAATGATTCTATTCAAATAAAATCGATTATTTAAAAGCTAGTTTACCTCTAGCCATTTATAACTCTAAAACCTCCTTCTCTACTGACACTATATAAACTGAGCAGGATATTAAATCGACTATATGGCAACATACTAAGTTTGGATTATTTAAACTTTCAAATTATTTTCGATATATTATTTGATTTAAAGACTATCCTTTACTCCGTAAAGGCTAGGCAAAGTAAACGTCTTAGATAGATTTACACACAAGGCTTTTAGGTTAACATTAAAATAGATATTTATTTATTTATTTGAAAATGTTTAAACCATTCACTCGCAAGTATTTAAAATATCTAACGATATGTCTTTCTTCAACATAAGTAGACGTATGTGGGAAGTTAACATTTATCTGGCTGAAAACGACGTAAAGAAGTGGGCGAACCTTAGCGAGTGGGAGGATCCAGGTGCAAAGAGGTGGATTGCGTCATCATTGTTTTTAGTTTCTGTAAGTGAATATGGAGCTTGAAACCTTGTTCTATAGGAACAGACCAAGATATTTAATGAGGTTTTTATGACTGCATTACTTTTTTTTTATTAATCCAAGATATTAAAAATTATTTAAACTAATTCAAATTTTTAACATATTTTTCATTACTCAAGTTTGAATACAGAATAATCAAGAAATATACCTTTCTATAAAGGTAGTATACAAACTACAGAAACCGATTAAGAACATGAAAGTAGTCATGTAATATTAATATATATTTCATTGCCCTTAATACGTCTTTGTCTATTTTTAATCAAATGTTTAATGAAATAGAAGCTAATTTTGATAATTCAACCAAACTATTAAGAGTATTTTTACCATTAGGCTTCATGTGTGTAATAATTGGAATAGTTAAATGTATGTCAATTTAAAAATAGCGAAAATTTATTATGTTAACGACTGATTTTAATAAATAGTTATTTTGCTTTCTTCACTATGAGCACAGTGGATGACCATCATCCTAGATGTTTTTTTCTTTGTATAATTTCAGTTTTCATTGGCCTATTCGTAATCAATAACTCGTACAAATAGAATTGTATTATCTTGAAGCCGTAAAAATAGCTTTAAAAAAATTTGTGAATAAAAGAATAACCGCCATTTAGAATCGCAGATACATATAATTTATATGTTTGGTACACACTTGAAAATCTAAGATTTAAATACCAAATTTAAGTACTTCAATTGATTTAAAAGCTCCATTGAAATGTTTACGTAAAACATAAACCGACACAGGTGGATATTATATCTGTGTGAGATATTTATTTATATCTTCTTTTACTTTATTATTTTTAACTTAATGTTTTTTCCACTACCTCGCGGTAAATTATGCTTATCTCTTTGAAATAAATTGACATAACATATGTTTGATATCGTAATATCTTTTAGTGTGTTATTAGAATATGTGCTATTAGTGATTATTAAATATTATTCTATACTAATAACGTAACAATATTTAATAGAAATACATTTATTTGCATGAGCTCTCGTCTTATATTAACGATTTATAAACACTGTACCCTTACTTCATGTCTTTTAAAAGTGATTTTTTTAATGCAATGAACAATACAAACATAATTTCACCATACTTACATATTAGAAACAATTTTATATAATCAATCTCATAATTACACAGGCAAATATACTTCAATATATACATTGGAAGTCTTGTGTGGGCACTATTGCCACATCGTCATGATGAAAACCTTTAAAAAAGGACCGTTGTTACTTTTTATTCTGTAAACTCTAAAATCTTCTTTTTTTTTAAACTGTAAAACATGAAACTGTGAAACTGTCAAAAGGCTGCCGAATATAAAATTTCTTATGGAGACCCCAATTTTATAGTATTTGTTGATTATGTGTTAAATTTTAAAACTTTTTAATTGTTAGTTATTTTTTGTTAAACCTACTCGTTTAGCAGTAATAGGCGTTTAAAATTTCAAACATTTGACGTTTGAAGCATGTTCAGGAAGCTATTTCCCATACTTTTCATTGTTGAATCAAAATAAAAATGTAAGTAGTAAGTGTCCGTTAAGTAAGATAGTAGTGTAAAATAAGCTAGGTAAGGAATTAAATAACGTATAAAATAATTTGTTTTATTTTTAGTCTTACTTTAGTATAAACACATCCTAGACTATGCCTACTTACATTGTTATCTGGATTCGGCTTGGGAAGAATGAAAAATCACCTCCTGAAAATGTTTTAAAAATAACATCATTGACATTTTAAACGCCTATTACGCCTAAAACAATAATCAAGACTTGAAAGTCTTAAAATGATTTACAAAATAAGAAAACACTATAAAAAATAGGGGTCCCTACAAGAAATCTATATAGTTGCCAATATTCCAAATAATAAAAGTGGCCATTTTTTAGAGTTTCCAAAACAGATTTTTAAGTATGTGAAAAAGTAACAACAGTTCCCCATTTAAAGTATTTCGTTAGATTAATAATTTACTATAAACTAATAGAAATTTACCACCCTTTATAGAAATTACAGCAATTCCTTTAGATTATGTTTATTGGTAGTTAACATTTCCGTCATTTTAAACCAGCCGCATTGATATTAAGAACGAAAAAATCTTCTATTAAAATAGAGTACAATACAATCCTGGACTAGCATTCATTCAATCACTATAATTAATAAAATTTACAATTATCCTGAATTACATTTGTAATTCTCAGAAACATAGTTATCCAAAGTATCACATTAGGAAAAAAGCTTAATATTATAAATTATAATTGATTTGATGTTTAAATAGAACCACATTCCTGTTTACACACATAATTAAAATTATTAGAATTACTTATATCCTTTTTATAATAATTAATAATAAATTAGTCAGACGTAAGTGATTGTTTGAAGGTTATTATAATTCACAAATATTAAAAAATTTACAATCCAGGAAGTAGAAACCAATAAAAACAAGAACAATTATAATAATTGTATAAATATATCATGATAACGTCGTATTCAGTGATCTATGAGCAATTGTTTGGACTAAACCCTCTTTACGAAATGACAGTACTCAACATTCAAGAGGCAGTGAAACGGACGAAGTTGAATAGGTTATTGTTAGGAGTTGACAGGGAAATAATTTAAAACAAATACGTTTTATTTTTAAATTAAATATTTCGTTATATTGTTGTACACGTTAAAAATGTGTGTAGGTTTTGTCATAAACAAAAATTTGTAAAATTACAATCAAACTTATCATGTACGATTGTATGCATGTGGTATAAATGAAAATATGTTCTAATTTAATTATAAAGTGAAATTCTGAAAACAAAAAAAGTGCGTTTGGAAGATATAAATACTTTTAACTTATTGAATACTTTAATATAAAAATATAATATATCACAATATTTAAATTATTATTGACTCTTATTAAAAACTCCAAAATGATTATATATAATAACAAATAAATCAATACCAAATAAGTATAATTACTAGGCATATAAATAATTAAAACTAAAGCTGTTTAAAATGCAGAATAAATTAAAAGTTTGCATCTTATAGTCCTTGAGATACAGTATCTGGTTAATATTGAGTTACAATGGCGGTCACACTGCCTTTAAAATAGTACGGCTATTATTAAACTCTGTTTTCGGAAAATTTTGTTTATTTTTACTATATGTGTTTTGTTATGACAATTGAGGTATTATATTTAAATATTTGTTGCATATTTAACTAAGTGTTTGATACCTTTCAAAGCATGGTTTAAATAATTAGTTATTTTTTTGTTTGGTAAAAATATTATATTCATAAAAGCTAGAGTAAAATTACATAAGTATTTATTTTTGTCATAAATTAAACACGATTTTTTATTTCTCTCATAATGTTATAGGGACATAGTTAATAACAACAATGTTAATTTTACACAACCTAGAGAAAAGATACCCCTTGCAATATCTTATTTTAGCTTGGGAGGTTACAACTATCTGAACTCCCTTAAAAGTACACTTGTCTTATTTTGATTAGAATAAAATATTTATATGTCAACTTCATATAATAAGACTTCGGAGGCAACTAGTTGGCTCGGGTTGTGTCTAAACAACTACCAAACTTTATTTTACCTCGAACTCTATCTAATATTATAATCATTGGTGGTGCATCTACAAGATATTGTTTAATACACAAGATAATCAATAGTTATTATGAAAAACTTTGGTCCTTATGGAATGTATATGGTCCAACCTATATCCATCTGGAGTTTACAACAAGTGAATATCATGTTACACATAATAAAATTGTCATTAGTTAGAACAATAATTGCCTTTATTATATTAGTCATTCAAGTATAGCACACATTTAAAAAATAGCTCTCTTCAAACTGTATTAAAAAAAAAACTACATGTACAATAAGAAATCAATTTGTATATAGATACAAGGAGATTTACTTGTTCCATCTGTATCTTTACACAGAAAGGTATCTCTGGGTTATTTCCGCAGCTCTTCTATTTGTCAAAATATATTGGTAAATATACTCCATTGTGCATTAGTTTATAAAATAAAATATTATTACAATTAATACATATATTAAGTTATAACAATTGGTTGTCGCCATTCGGAATACTGATAATAATGAACAATTATTTCACTTACCGTCTCCAGTATTCTGATTTACCGGTGTATTACTTTCCGACAGTCGTTTCGGCTATTCAGCCATTTTTATGCTAAAAAAATCCCAGACTAGTCCTTTTTCAGGTATTAAATACGAACATTTAATCAATTCATATCAACAATAATGCAAATACAAGAAACATCTATACAAAACACACACGAACATACCTTTATTGTACAGTGAATTTCATTTGTTATGATATTGGGCCAGGCGGATTGATTATAACAAATGAAATGACTGTACAATAAAAAAGGATATTCGTGTGTGTTTAGTATTTATTTATTTATATATACTTTTAATTTTTCATTTTTAAATATATGTGTTATCTATCAGGGAGATTTTAATATACAACTATCAAATTCAAATGAATAAAAAAAAGAGTTTTTATTAGTTTGTTTTAAAACTTACATTCAAACGGTTTTCAAATATAAACTTTAGACCAAAAATAATAATCAAAATTTAAATATTAAATTACAAACACTTTTATTTGAACTTTCTTGATAACATTATGTTCATTAAAAGTAAATGTAAAGGTTATTAATAATTTCACAGCTAAATACGTTTGAGTCGGTCAAGAGGGTGAATTTGGTCATTTTTTATTACTTTATCTAAGTCGGATAACTAATAGAACTACAGGGCCGATGAAGTGAGTGACAGATTTATTCAAATCTCAATTATAGTGTATCGATACAGTTGGATTTTCCTCGCACATATTTTAGAATATACAACTCACACAAATGTATTTTAGAATTTCACAAATGTAAGTACAAACTAAATATATTTTTCTTCTTACCGATGTTGTATAAAATAAGACAGCATGTAGGTCGTATATTAGGACTCACAAATGAAATGTAAAATAATTTCCTGCAGCAAAGTCCTCATGCAATAATCAAATTTCTCCCCAGTGGAAATGATTTACTTATTCATGCGACTTAGTAATTCAGTGCATACTTAAATGTTGAAGGTGCAGTAGTACACTTTAGCATAGTAGTACCTTTATAGATTTCAATCATATTATCCTTGTATTAAATGTAATGTCGTATCTTTCAAGGAATAAAATTCTAGAAGTGAAACTTTATAAATTATTGTATAATTTAACAAATAGAATTATTATTGTAAACTTTTTTTCTGTAAATATAAATGAAATTGAAATTTTTACCTAATCTGTCATAAATATATAACAGTATATTAAAATTATATAAATCCCTTTTTTTTTTATTTTGTAAAGCCGTTTTTATTCAAGAATGAATAATAAACATACCTCCTGTTAGGAATAGGTTAATATTAGGTTATATTAGGAAGAACTCATTTCACAAAGCTCAGAAAGATCCAACTATTGTGAAACAGTTAAAAAAATGTTGAAATGCTTGTCTTGCAACTGAACTAGGACAACAAAGACTCCTAAAGGTATATAAGCGGTCAGCATGATTTGGGAGGGGTCTTTCCATCTTGATGATACCGGCAGGTCGATTGCCGTGGTGCAGGAATTTGGCTCAGGAATTCTACTCAACACCAGTAAGCAAGCATTTCTATATTTGTACGTAAAGTCACCAGTTAGAAGATTTATAATTTCTTTCATTTAAAGTATAATGATAGTTGGAATACTTTTGAGCTTTGAGTAATTGATTTGTGTAATTATTTTGAGTAATAAATTTGTGTAATAAATACTTCGTTTGAATATTATTTTGGGTTAATGTTTCAATTAGATTGTTATTATTGTGTTGCATTAAAATATTGTATTGATGTATTAGGGAAATAGACGTAAGCTTAATGTCAATGATAAAAAGTTAATAAAATTCTGAACCACTGATTTGATAATTAATTGAAACTAAGAAACCAGGCAAATTTTGAGGGTCGTTCATGACACTCCAAACAGGCGATGCCCTGGAGGTTTTTCTTTTTTTTTCTCTTAAATATTTTTGTAACATTTAATCTATCAGGAAATATGTGTATGAGTGTGTACGATATGGATGTGTATGTGTTGGTTAAAAATATAGCAAATAATGAATATTATTGTAGATTTCATGTAGTGAGTAGTGTTTTACTTTCTTGTAATGTGTGGAATTATCAGGTCAAGCCCGAGCATTGCGATAAATAATCCAAGACTCTAATACAATTTGCTTATGTTTCTGTATCAATATATTGTTAATATTATTGCAGGTATTATTATTGTATATTGTATTGTACTTATGTTAACATTTCATCGGAGAAATAAAGTTTCTTTACTTCTTTCTTCTTCTCTTTAATTATTATTTTAAAAACAATATATCAAAATATTTGTGAATGATAGAGCGTAACTATTTTATTTTACAAATATTAAAGTCAATAATCATGACTGATGATGAAAAGGTTTTAACGTTTTAAAATTTTTATCAAAGTGAAACGATTTTAAAATTCAGTCGTTCTGTTTTTTATCGGTAGAAATAACACCTGAAGATCGAAAAATTCATCGGACTGCAACCTAATGTATTTGTTGATTATACTGTACAACAGGTTTTCTGTTACTTTTTAAACTAAACAATGTAATACAGATTACAAGTTATTAAAACTGGAAAAAAATCGGTAAATATAAACGTTCCATATAAACATCTGAAGACTGTTTGAATTGGCAAGCAGGAAGATGGTAACAGCCTGATGGAAATTCTTGAGTTTGTGTTAATACGCCACACATCTTTAAATATAACTGCATTTGCTGTTTATTGAAAATATTAACCAACTTTTATACACTCAACATTATACACTGTTTTTTTACCCAACTATTAGTTCAATGTATTCATTATTGTTTATGCAATTAAACACCACAGCATATATAATATGTGATAAATGATAACTACACATAGCATTTGTTTTTTGTTTTTTTTTTACTGTATTGTAAGGTTCTTAGATTTCAGCTACTTCCGAAAAAATAATATCAATCAGAACTAAGTTGAACAATTCCATCAAACTTAATTACAGATTATTTCTGTTACAATAGAGTTGTATAGTTGGGAGTACTGGCACGTATGTCTAAATACAATATGACAAGTTGTGTGCTGTTTGGTGGTTGGTAACAACGACATGTTAGTTTATGCCAGTTGAGTTTACCATTGTTTTTTAACCATCCAACTTCCAAGATGATCTAATACAAATGTAAAACAATACAGTAATAATTAATTACTGACACTCAGTAGTTTGTTTCCAATAGCCAATCTCAGTTGTTCATCTCTTTATTAAAATAAATGATAAATAACCGCCATTTTAAAATGTTTACTTTTATCCTATGATAAAAATATTTGGTTAAATTTTAGTTCAGACATCTAAACTCTATCGGAATTTTCTCGAAAAATACGAACAGGCGTATCTCTGTATAACAAAGAATGAATATTAGTAATTAAAAATTGTTTAGTTAATTTTCATCACCAGTTTTTATTCTTAAGTTTCTTTTACTAATTTTTTGAGACTTTTGTTTACATACTATTTTTGAGACGTTTACATAACAGAATGTTGTAGTCGCAACATCATCTGGTGAACTAGATTCAAATAAATCTAATAAAGAGTATTAGGTAATAATAATTATTACATAAATAACTGCTCACACATTGAGTCAAACTCAATATTTATTTTAAAACCTTACAATGTCGTTTTTTACATTTAAATTGATCTTATAACAAAATTACACAATCAAACCACTCCATCTCAAAGAGAGTATAGTTTATGTAATTTACAAAGTGTAGGTTTTTAAATTATTATTGAATTATAATTATTTCAAATAAGAGAAAATTTAAATCATTGATACCTTATTAATTTTGTTGAAATAATAAAATGCATATAATATAACTTGCAGGATGTCAACTCTCAAAATATTTGAGAGTATTGCTGTTGGTCGATAACTGACAAGGCATCTTTATTTATCTGGAAGAATTTCATACAGAGTAATAAGTAATGGTGTTAGTTTGCTTAGAAGTATAACTTACTTTATTTTCTATTGTATCAAAGAAAATATGAACACAGTTTTCATTGTTATTTAGTTTCATAATTTATTAAAATTGATTATTTTATTTAAATTTAACAATAAGACAATCAATATAGATAGTAGCCCTTTTAATCAGTATTGGTGAATTAGTTTTCCTTTATAATTTGTGAAATTCTATGTAATTTCATATTTTTTGTTTTTTTGGAGTGTTTGTATAGAGACATCTAATTCTAGATATAAATGTAATATAAAAGTTCCTTTCGGTTTATTTGGTTTTTAGTATTTAAATTGTAGAAATTATAAGCAATTAAGGAAATATATTAAATCTGACATCTTTCATTTCTTCTTTATTTACAACAAATTTATTATTGCATTACATTATGTCAGGAATTAATAAATCTTTTTCAAAAAAAGTATTAAAATTTGATTTAAAAAACAACTTGAATACTATTTTTAATGACAACCAAAACCGGTACGTTGTGATAGTTCTGAGAATTTGCATATAACTTCTGAATTTTGTAACTTTCTGTGCCAACTCACGAGATTGTACAATACTTGTCTTGTATACATTTATTGTTTATAGTTTTACTTTGTGTACCAACATTTTGTTACCAACTATCAAACACTAACAGTCTAACAATATTGTATTTACAGACATGCGTTACTGTACTATCATATAACTATATAGTGACAGAAACCTCGTGAATTTGGTTTACTGGAATTGTTGAACTTATTTCTGACTGTTATTTAAGAGTTTCATTTGAATCTGGCAACAATTACTGACAATCTTACTGTTTAAAAAGTTCAAGAGTATAATATCTTCCAAACAGTATTGGTACTTGGCTTAAATCTATCATTATTTTACATTATATAATATATATTATATATATATATATATATATATATATATATATATATAATTTTATTAAATGTGTTACGAAATAATTCATTGTTCCCTACTTAAAACAGTGAATTTTACAAATATCGATTAAACATTTAGTGATAGTTGATTTTGTCCGATTTTTAATAATATTAATGGTAAACTAATTTTCTCTAATAGTCAGTATGATTACATTTATTTATGAGAACCGAATATCATATCCACACAACATTTCAAAACTGACGCACTGAGTTATCTACTTTCAAATATAAAACACTGATATTTGTCTCACAATTATTAATTATTTTGAAATCAAATATTAACAAACCAAAACTGTTTCTTTATTCATACTAAAACAATATTGAATATTTACTGATTGTAAACACACAATGATGAGAAAATTATCAACAATTTCATGTTGCTATAAATTTAAACGCGACGTGTATTCTACGTACATTTCGAGCAATAGGTGTCGAGGGAGTGAAGAAAAAAGACAAATGACGTCCATCTATACTACTACTTACATCCATCTTCATTGAAGTGTTCTCTAGAGGTTTGATAACATCATGTTCATAGGAATGGGGAGAGTGTGAGAAACAAACTAATTTTATTTATCACGTTTTCTTTATTTGTGTTTATAGAATATAAAAGTGAATGTTTTACTAACTATTATGTACACACATTAATTTATTGTTAGAATTTTTTTATTTTTTTTGGCTTCACAATCTTCTTCACTCATATTGTAAAAAAAAATAATATTTAATTATTATGATATTTTACATTTTTTATATAATGTAAATAATTAATTTGAGTACATATTCCTCCCAATATTAGAATTTTCATATCTTCTGCTGAATCGTTTCGGATTACTTTATCTCCATTTCTAAAACCTGTACGGAACAAAGCAGTAACAGTTTTTGAAAATGTAGTTAATCTAAAAGGCGACACTAGAAGTTAAAACAATGCAAAAGAATGTACTCAAATTAAGCCATATTTAATATATAACGTATCTTCATTATTTGTCTCTGCAATTACAGTATTATAACTACACATAACGAGCGTACATTTACTAGCATAAACTTTAAGCCAAACGGAAAATCTTATTTTATTGAATGTGAAAAGAATTAAGCTTATATGTGATGAGCTACTATACTGAGCTGACAGTTCCACCTGAAGCTCCCTTTCTACGACTAAAAATAAAATAAAAACTAATATGTTGTGAACTCTGTTTTTCGTATCGTGCCCTGGAAATAAATTTATTAAAACGAATTTAAATGTTCACTAAATTATTAAATTTTTTTATAACAATATTAAAATAAATTGCTATTGTCATAAGAGAAAGTAGAACTGTTATATTTTCCTGTATTTAGTAGTAATAATTTACTCAAAATATTAAGCTAAAGAAAACATCTTATTTAAAAAAATATAATCCTGTTTTTCTTTAACAGGATTTAACGTAGGACGAGCATTTAGGGGAGACTTTGAAAAACTGAATGAACTGATGTGTAACGAAAGCAGTTCAAAGTATAAAACATCTTACAGCTATTTATATGTTTATTTTATGCATAACAATAAGTCACTAATCATTTTCTTCAGATATTTTTTGCGTTATTACTACTGATCTTTCAGAAGATATCCCTACATGACGTTAATTAAAACACATATCACTCCTTGCCAAGGTTATAAACAATCCAAATAGGCACAATATACGTTACCAACGATATGCAAGTTATATTGTAACAATCATTACTATAGTTTTAACTAAATACATTTTAACCAGTATCCAAAGACACTCAGTGCATGATTGTACGCAATTGTGATTATACCTTTCTTTACAACTTATACGTACGAAATTCCAAACAGAAGTTATCAATAATAGATAATTGGACAATTTTAATACCGTGGTTATCAGGTAATGACATTAAAAATTTTATTTCAAATTTTTTAGCTTAATTACTAAAATGTATTCCAAACATGCATAAATCTTTCCAAAAGGTTTATGTCTATGAATCCTCACCTTTTTATTCATTGAGATTATATGAAACCACGTTTGTTTTTACAAAATCATACTCACAATGTTACCTTCTATTGGTTACTTTTATGTAGGTATTTTATTTCTAAATTTTGAAGGGATCAATTGTATCAAAACTGTTACAAACAAATGAGTCCAACAGTAATTTGTAGTGCCGTATGTCTGAATTACACTATATATGATTCTGTATAGTACAATTATAATATTTCCTTTACTACCTCTGTGAGTCAGTAAAATATTGTTGTAAAATAAAAAACTACATTTCTCTATACTGTTGAACTTTTTCAAATATATATGCTTCGTCCTATTTGTATGTGATTAATTTTACCACCTCTATTATTTAAAATATGGAAAGAGATGTACATAATCTGTTTTCGGGGCAGTTATAGCGAACTATTTAAAAAATCTAATAAAGCCCTTTAAAAACCACGAATTTCTATTTTAATAAATAAAAATCGCAACTCAATCGTTTGCTGCTATCCTACAAAAATGTTGTTTTATAAAAATAGGTTATCGTAATATTATGATAACTTACTTAGTAGTACTAAGAAAAACTGACTTCTTAACATTAACAAATTGTAATGAAACTTTTTTGCAAAAATAAAATTTCTATACCAGTTCTGACAACATTAACATATTATTGTTATAAATGGAAGTTGGGACTAAATGAAAAGTCATTCTCAAAAGTCAAGGAAAGGTGGCTCGAAAAATATTGTAGATTTACCTAAATGTTACTTTGTTCCAATTTTACTGTCATGAAAACGAAGAAACTTGTTCATTTCATGCTGTTGACTTCATACAATCTTAAATATTGAACTTTGTAATAAATACTATTTTATTACGAACTAATGCGTTGGCAATTTTTTATATACCACAACCGAAATTCCTAATTTTAAAAGGGCTGTAATTAAAGCTGTCGCAAGCCATATGTCTCCATTACACACTGTTGAAATAGAAGTGGGGGGAGGAGGAAGAGGTTTTTTGGATTTTGTAAATCGGTATTCTAAGGTTCCTCTTAAATGTGAACAACTGCCCCAAGAACAAATTATGCATATCTTTTTCCGTCTTTACGTTTTCGAAAAATCATTCTTTATATTTAAATGGCTTATGTTATAAACGTGTATAAAAAGATTTGACATGAAATAACATTGTTCCTTTGACGTCATAATTTTGTATCAAAATAACACACCTATTCGCGAATTTTCAATAGACGCCCATCGTGACGTTTTATGCCATATAATTATATTAAGTTTGTTATATTGATCTTGTTTTAGGGTTTTTAATTATGTATTTTCGTAGTTTGGAAATATGTTTTTGAAAACTGTAGTAGACTGTCAATACGTTTGTACTATACAATACTATGTTATACTATAAAGTTCTGAATAATAGTAATGTATGCATTCATAACAGCTACGTATATTTAAAATAGGCTTCTGAATACAATGATTTATTTATATTTCAGTATGATGCATAATTCATAACACAATTGTAGATAATTAAAAATTAATTAATGCAAATTGATTTGAGATAATAAATAATATATTTTCACATAGAAATGCAGTGTATGTTATTTGTATGGCTAATTGTAATATATTTGTATTAAATATTCAAATAGATTAAAGTTCCTGTGTTACGAGATATTACATTAACATAAAGTTGTGAACTGCATTTTATATTACATTATCAATCTTCAGAAAACTGGGATAGGCTATTCTAATTGTTTGGTTACACTTCAATGAACTCCACCCGCTACTTCCGATCCATTCCAGAAGGAACAGTTTATGCTAATGCACCGTTGTAACGTATCCAAGAGAGTGACATCGTATGAACTCCAAAATAATTAAGAGACATTATCATGCAACATTTAACCTCAACAAAACCACACCACAACTCTGTCGCACATTATTACCACTGAGAGAGCCTAGGTGACGCTTCTGTTAAAAAATATTATAAATATTATGAACAAGTTTTGTATATTCTCACCAGGCTTTTTTCTTGAATAAAAGATTTACATGTAAATACAGATTTTAACAAACAATATTGCATTATAGATCGAAAGAATAATTGAAAATATTGAATACAAATAAAGTTTAAAAAAGTAAACAAAATATAAATGACATGTATAAAAAGTTTATTAAAAAAATAGCTCAATATGTTTCCGTTTAAGGATCATCTACTTTCAAAGTAAATTTATTTTATGAAAAACATTTAAATTTCAATTTGTTTTAAAACCATATTATCTATTTATTTACGCTTTCTAAATTAAATTTAACATATCCCACAGTTAATGTTTACAACTGTTATTTCAATTAACCCAATTTTGTACCACTAAATCAGTTTCTGTAACTGTATTTGGTATTTTTACCAACAATATGAAACTATTTAAAATAAGTCACATACTTATGAAAAAATAATTAGCTTCTTTCAAGCTCTACCAAACTTTGATTGTTTCATTTTACTTTATATTCTAAAATGGAGGCAACTGGAATAAGTTACTGTAATGGTCCTAGCCAATATATTCCGCCTAGAAATAAAAAGTATAGAATGTCATTATGTAAAGGAGACATAACAACAGTACAGTTTCTATAAATGTTTCTACAGAGAGGTTTATCTGACGAACAATAAAAAACTGTCTAGCTTCCACTTTTTAAATATTGTCATTTACATGAAATTAATCTTTTTGAGTTTTATGGAATTACAAACATGTTAAATTATTATTGTTTACATTCACGGTTTTGCTCCTCCAAAATCTGATATTATTTGTATAATGTTATCAAAAGAAAATAATAAGAGAATTCTGATAGTTTTCATTTCCAACGAATGAAGCAGCCGAGACGGAATGGTGAGGTGAAGTTCCGATTTTTAAATAAGATAGTCAGCCGTTCATAATTTATGTGCTACATCATATTTATAACTTTGATCCCCAATAATTGGTTAACAAAGATACGAGGAGCAAATCGCCAATTATTATAAAGTGACTTGTAATATTTCCCCCTGCAAATGGTGTTTTTCCGAGTGTACATAGCTGTGCACTCTTGTCAATAACCACTATACTTTTACAAGAGCGATGTATTGTTCTTAAAATAACCCAGGAGTGATGTCACAGTAGTGTGCACAGAACAACTTATACGAAATCTTCGTACAAAACAAACAAAGCGTTCAGAGAGATTTGGAAACAAGAATTATTATAAAAATTTACTGAAAAAAAAAAGTAAAATTCACTAAACCTTTTGTTTGGTAAGGTATTCTAAAACAGGATCGTAAAATATGGATTCGATATCTAAGCAAAATAATGTGTTTGAGGAACTATGGTAATATTAACTTAGTTAACAATTTTAAAAACTGTAACATTAAAGCAATTTATATGTAATAGTATCACAGAAATAAAAGAATATCTAAGAAGAAATATCCAATTTAAATGTATTGAAATAGTTTACCTCTTTAACGGTGATACGCATAATATGTCATGAATTTAGTTTTTGGTATCAAACATGACAAAATCAATTTTTTTAACCAAATTTGTTTTAAGTATTTAAAAGTAGTTATTTATCACTAATTACACAACACTAATTTAAAGCAAAACTTAAAAAATTATTATTATTATTATTATTATTATGCCGTATCAAAGTGCCCAGGCAGTTTTTAGTTGTCCCTAGCGGGAGTTGTCTCAGTAGTTGAACGATTTTACAGAGCAACTCCTTGATTAGTGTAGATGGTTGTGGGTTCGAATCCTACGAAAGTCAAAAGTTTTTTCATTGCAGTTTGGTTAACTACAAACGTTAGTATGATGGTGGGAGGGTCCACTATGAATAAACTGTCGTTGGCTTGAGTGAAAGTTGACGGTGTTGGTGTCATACAACTTGGATAGATAACACAAATTTTGAACGTTTTATTTTTGAAGATGTGTTCAGTAAACTATAAAAATTTCCCAACAAACCCTAAATCGGTGCCCATTTATAAACATGTTCTAGAATAAAATTAACTCACTTCACACGTTAAATTGTTTTTGTTTTAACTCAGTACATAATTTTAAACACAAAATACGAAAAATAATAAAAAGTTTGTAATACTTGTATCTACATTTAAATGTATCTAAAAGCCTATAATTTTACCAAGCAAACGGTAAAATTAAATATTGAAATAATGAAGGAATATTTGTTAGTTTGTGTTATTTTGTAAAACTGACTGAGACTACGCGACGTTCTAGCGGTTATGTAAACGCTAATTAAAAAGTTAATCCAGAAGAGGCAAAAACAATAAAACATTAAAAACTTACATGAACGAAATCCCCAACTGTTTAATTTATTTACCCACAGAATATAACCACATCATTTTGTTGTTTACAAAAACAAATTTCAATGTGTGCTGTTATTACAAATCAATACGTGCATATCACTTTGTGGCGCAGTAGAGTTTAATTTACTACCACAGAGCAGAATTTTAATCCGTTATCATTTTGGAATATCAGCGATTCACCAAATTAAACTAGAGGTTCAATTTTACGAAATGTATTTAGCCGGTTAGTCGTTTACGTTTTATGCCACTAGAATTTTAATTTTTAAATGTCGATACGAATTTTATTTTAAAAATGCCATTATGATGAAACTTAGTCGAAGCATCGCGAAAAATAAAATACTATTTATCGATCTAATTTAAAGTCACTTATTCGTCTATGGAATTAAAAGTAATAATCATGTAAGCGTAATTTATTATTTATTAAAAAAACATTTAAATATCAACTTTAGGAAAAACTACATTTCAAGTATAACTTAAACTGAATTTTAAAATAAAATATTATCTGAAAACTATTACTGTGGAATGAAAGCGTAAAATGCATGATCGGCAAACTATCTGAGCTCCAATACACAATGGTTGAAACATAACTAATTTATTACTAAGCTCATAATCATAAATATAGAATTCCACAGTATACACATAAAAGTAAGTGAAATATATATATGAGATTTGAAATTATAATGATACCTAAAGGTTATGGAGTTCACAGCTAATCAACTTATGCATGGTATATTAAAATAAATAAGTGAACTATAAAACAAACCTTTTAATAACAATCAAAGATAATTCAAAATTTCCTTCTAGATTACGCAGAAAACATATTTTAAGAGCCAACGAGATTTTTATAAACAATCGACATACTTAGACTGGAGCTGAAAATCACAATCTTGACATTCCAATTGTCTGCAGATCGATTTAAATGATCGATTAATTAGCGAATATTTACCCCAATTCTATGTTGAATTAGCCGAAATGTTGTCTGCGTTAATCTGGGACAATAGTTTCATCCACTGATACAAATATCAAGTGAATTATTTGTTATTCTTGCTGTACTTATCATCAGATGATTATACCAAAAAATTATCTTACTTTTAACTTTCATTAATTTTGTCATATTCAAAAACCCCTTTTCTAACCATTTCTCACCATCTAACCATCTGCATGACCTTAATATTTCTTCGTCTATTATTAAGTTAGATCGCTATCATTTACCTTTTCTATTACGTCTCTCGTAACATGTTCTTGTTCTCTTCGGACCTATACGCTATTCGAGGACCAGGTGTTCCTTTTCTTATGCTCTTAAGGCAATTATAGCAACAAAATATCGAAAACAAAAATAAGTTGAAAAAGAAATCCAACTTCACAGGCTATACAATTCCAATCTTATCTGTGGGCATTGTCTCAACTTATCTTCCTTAAGGCAAAAATTTTACACATTACAAAACAAATATCTCGTGCACTAGTTCCGTTTGTTACACCATTTAATTGAATGTTGAAATATTCAATAAAGTAAATTATATAAATATTAAAAGAATAATTTTTCTATCAATATTATGAAGTTATGAATAACACTTTGGTGATATCAGTCATTTTAAATAAGATAAGAATAAAAATGGTGACGCAGTGTGGATGAAACTACATTTACTTCCATTTCATTTGTATACAGACTATTTACTTCGATACTTGGTAGATAAAACTGTTATTGTTACTTGTTGTTTCAATAGCTCATTACTTTTAAATACAATTGTTATTTCTTACATTAACATTTGTTTATCTGCGTTATATTTATTCTAAGTAAAACGAATATAAAATGTAATAACAATGTAAAGTAATAGACAGTGAATTGTGAGGTACTAAATAACATAAATCGATCAAATGCATTCACAGACTCAAAATGGTAACCTCAAAATAATCTCCAGAAATATTTAAAACAAAGTGAATCCATACGTAATTTAGTCTTGTATGTCTACTACAGCTTATATGATACATGTGATACATGCAGTTTGTCTATCTTATGTATAGGTAATAAATAGAAAAGTATGCAATGCAAGTCATTTCTTAGCAGAAATATTGACCCTAAGGTCCTTTCAAATAGTTTTGAAAGTTGTGCTTGTCTGTCGTAGGTGTAATAGTCTACAGCCCAAACAAATGAACTGTATCAAATTTATTGATCAAAATTAATTTTAACGCTATATCTTGAAACATTTTAAAATTTGTTATGATAACTTAAAACTTTGGAGATAACTGCCGCACGACAACCTCATTATTTCATTTTATTAAATAATTTGTTCAAACTTTGTTTCACATGTAGACACAATAGTATTGTTGTTTCACAAAACAATAATTACATACTAAATAGTATTCCTACCTATGTATACTATTCATAGTATACCTATGTATTCGAATTCATACCTATGTATACGAATTCAGACCTATGTAATGGAATCGAATAAAATTGTTTATTAAAATACTTTTACCTACTCCAATGTGTGAAGAATATGCACGTAAATTCAAGGAAATAGATTCAATGAAAGCAGATGTAACTTTGTTTGAAATGTCATAATTTCTTCCCACTTTGTGAATTCCAGAGATGACAAGAGTTCATGCTTTAAATTTAAAAATGGAAATACATGGTCATGATACAAAATAATACAATGGTTTTTATTACCAGGAATGTTGTCAGACCTGTGGAGAATGTTGTTGTTTGTAGATTCTAGACAGTTACTTTATCCTTAGGGCAGTGAGTTTAATGTTATTCAAGTTATAAAACTTCAACAAAAACAGATATACATTATATATTATAGGAATCTGATTACCGGAGACAAAAATAAATCCAATTATGTATTGATTAAAACTTATAATTGAACAAGAATGAGTTTAAAACTGAGACATTTCTATCGTGCGACACTTTTGTATTTGTCGTCTATACAGTGGGGTTTTAAAGTCCTTTCCACACATATTTTGTTCCACATTTCCTAACAGATTGTTTTTTAATCAATACCGACTATTATAAATGTAAAAAACAAAAGTATATAATTTTTGTTGTGTTTTAGAGGACCAAAATAGGGAGACATCTTTGAAAATCCTAATGCAAAGGTGGTCATCCGACATATCATTAAATACCGTCTTATTTTCCTAAACCCAGTAGTTGAATCAAAATTGAAAATGGTTTTACCGTTTTCGAGGTATCAGTGAGTGTGAAATTTAGGGCTCGACTTGAAAGTTATTATGAGAAAACAGTCTTGCGATAACATCGTATTTACTTTCTAAACATAATGATTTAATCAAAACTGAAAAAGGTTTTTTCCGTTTTTTAGATATCATTAGGTTTAGATTAGGCTAGGTGAGGTTAAGTTAGGTTAGGATATCTTTGCAACAGTAAAACCGTTCTCAGTTTTGCTCCAACACTGTTTTGAGAAGAAAAAAACTGTGTTGAACAATATGTCACAAGACCACACCTTCGTATTAAGAATTTTAAATTGAACTCGTACATCATTCACATAATGACCCACTAAAAATCCTTAACATTTAAAATTGTTAGTGTTTTTACATTTATATTGGTTGGTATTAGTTAAAAAACAATCTGATATAAAAAATAGGGGGGTGGTACTTAAAACCAACCTCTATATACATATACCGATACCTACTCGAACAAAAATAAACACTCGTCATCGTCACTTACACAATAGAGATGGCTGCATCAAAACCCACTTTTGAATTTGAATCAGCACATTAAAAATCATCTTTCAAGTTTAATCATATAATGATTCAACAATAAATTACCTCGAACATGTCATTTAAGATTAACCGAATTGGTGAATGTCATACACTTTATTTTTTTAATCAAGTTAGAATTAAATCTAAATAATAAATTAGTATTAGGGGGGGGGGGTTATAAAGGTGTGGACCAAGAGCTACATCAGAAAATAATATTTTCCAGCTTGGAAACCGACGTAGCAAAATAATGAGACAGATACGAGAGAAGATGATAAATAAAAAAGGAAGGTAGAAATACAACCACTATTTTAGCTTATAGGTTATAACTTGGAATTTTTACGAATTTTATATAAAATAAATTTTAACTACGGCCATGTTGAAATATTAAAACGAAATATTTTGTATTCGAAAGGATTGGGCAGATTTTGTGAATATATAGTTAGCGATTTTATAATTTGATCCTGCCTTCTAATATATGTCATAAATAAATTTAGGAAAGAAATATTTTTCGAAAAACTCCACCTAAAATCAAAGTATCTCTTACAAATTTCAATATAGAAAACGTTTTATTTAGTACAATTAAAGAAATCTAGTGTTATTTTTACATGGTATTGCATAAAATATGTGGAACAACAATCACTCGTGTATTTATATACAAACATTTAGTCTTTTTTATCGTTGTTTGTTACTTAGTGTTTAAAAAACAAAATTATGATTTAAGGAGATAATTTTAAACAATAATGCTATCAGCGAACCCCGCTATGTATGATTTACTAAGAAAAATCGAAGTGCGTTTGCTTCATAGAACAATTTATTATTATATAAATATTTTTGTGTCAAAATTGAAATAAAATTTGGGACGGAGAGATGTAATTAAGGAAAAAAACTATTTTGATATAAAATGATGAAATTGTTAACACTTCCTGATTTTAGTATTTTTATTAGTCCTACCTATAAGTAATATCAAAGATTAACAGTGTATTTACCATTTTGTTGTAAACGTTTGACCTATAACATCTAGACAACTTGTCACTATTGATATATTGTAAGTAAACTCCATCAATCATAGCAGGATCAATAGCTGTCAAGCTATGTGAAATGGACGCACTCTCACGGTAGATTACTTTCTCATCTGTGAGTTGGATATTCCTGTCAGCTTCTGGACATACTAGAGTTTATTTGTGTGATTACTTAAAATTAAAAGTTGGCATGTAATTTATAATTAAAATTGACTTCTCATTTTTTCCTCTGATCGGGATCGGGTATATGGGACTTATTTTTTGTAGTACACTATAGGGTACAACATTATTTCAATTCGAACTCTTCAAAAGGATTTTTTATAGTATTTTGAATCAGTTATCCTTTCAATTTGAATGGGCTGTGTCTAACTTCATAATTTAAGTTTTATGATAAAATATAACTATAGATATTTGTTCTCACCTTTTTAAAAAATTATTGGACAATTAAATTGTATGTTGTAAACGTTAACTAAACGTGAATAAAATAGTAAGTATGTATGTGTTTATTACATATAGCTTCATTAACACTTTAAGTTCCAAGCAAGTTTTATGTTAAATATTTAATGTGCTCAGTTACATGAAAGAAAACATTACTCTGCATTCATGAAGACAACAGTTAATTGTCATTACTAGTGCAAATGTCTTCTTCGTTTCATTTCAGTCCATGACACACTATTTTTCAACCCTAAGCTATTTATAACCTGTTTGTATCATCTAGAAGATTGCTACTAACAGTTATTTTATTTTTTGTTCTGTAACTTTCAGAAGTATCTTAAGTTAATCAATGCATTCTATTAAACTCTTGAGCAAGCGGTTGTAATGAGTCTGTCGTATGATAAAAACATGCTGTGTGTGTTCCCTCTCTCTTTCTGTTTTAATGTATGTATAATGTGGCGTACCCACATGTGGGTACCATAAGTTGCCTATCACGGGTTTATAAGTCGCAATGTGTTTTGATAACAAAACAAGAGATATCATACAGTGGGAAAGAAAACGTCCAATTCACTCGAGGGAAGGAATATACCTGCAGATCAGAGTGCATCCTGCAGTGTTATCTTTTATTTAACCGTATCCTCTAAAACTCAACATGGACACTCAAGTCCGAATAATGCGTGTTAAGCCCAAAGGAGATTGAGCCGGTGCGTATTCCCTATTAATTAGGTGATATATTAATTAACATCCGCGTCTAAAATAAAGTGAAATGGTTGATTATGCCGAATCACATTTGACCTGGTGCAATGTTAATATAAGTGTAGCCCTTAATTACGTAAGTTACAATTAGAATTACCATGTATTGAGTTTAGAGTATGTGTAGATTAAATAATAATAAGGCTTAGTCTGGTAAGACAAATCGAAAAGAGTTGGGAAATTAAACGGGTGATTCATGTTCCTTTGGTCAAGCCTCCTCACGCATCCTTCCTAATATTAGGGTAGTGTTGATTTAACCGCTTACAAGTGGCTAAATGATACAGTTTTTATCCGTTACAATAACAATGTCTAAGTCAAGGAATGGCTTGCATTTAGTTATTCTTTTATTAACAGCACATGTGATAATGTTTATGTTTTGTATTATATGTATATAATTATATTTTGTGTAGCATATTTAATTGTGTGATTGGGTGTGATGAATGTCAATTTGTCTGTGTTCCCTCTTCTCTATTCGGCGTGTAGCCGCACTATGGGGTTCAAGGACTTCGATGGCACATTGTAAAGACGCTGAGTCATATCCTGGTGCTATCGAAGCCATGGAATTTCTCTCAATAAGTTATAGTCGTACTCTGATTTTTAAAAGCTGTACACATTAGCGATGTTGATACTCGGGTGAAATGGATACTCGCATTACTCGGTTTCAAATGATTTCTAAACTCGTATTATTATTTCGAAATCGAGTATCTGCGCAGAATGATTTTGCGCATCGGATTCGAACTCAGTTTTACCAATCAGATCGTTGTAGATAAACCTACACTTTTGCGTTCTATCTGTTAGACTGATCCACCAAGTATTAATTTTTTTAAACAATATCTGATTGACACTTGTAATACGTAATTAAATGTTATTCTGTCTCGACACAAATTCAGTAATTTAACGTTAGTACAATTATTACCAACAAGAATAATTTAGTTGTTATTTACAATAAGTCAATTTACTAATTTTTTATAAAGATGGTAGGCCTAACCTATTAATATTTATTTAAATATAAATAATAACAATTAAATAATAATTTAATTTACTTTTTGTTAATGTGGAAATAAATGAATATTATTATTTTAAATTGAACTTGTTAACCAATCTACATTATTTTAACTCAAAATCGATATGTTTAATTAATGTGTAGTGAAAAATCAGCTTAGAAACTAATATAACCAAAGTAAAAACACCGAGCATTTTGTTTGGAAATGACACAACACTAACGAATATCGTTGTCCGAGGATTTTATTTCGAATTCATACTCGCACATTACCTCCTCCTTGTTCCTAGTTACGAGGATTTCTTCCGAATATTTTAATACGAAACCAAGGATTTTAATACTCGGAATGCTCCGATGATTTTGATACTCGGATTCACCGAGTATTTTAATTCGAACTCACACATCACTAGTACTTATTAACACTAGCCATTTTTACAAGGAAACAAAAACGTATACCTGAATATTCTCATATACGATTTTAATACTGATTTATTAGGCAAAAAGAATTTTTACTATACTCAACTCATAACCATGATACTCGTGATTTGTCGATACATATGTAAACTAAACTAACAACACTAGTCTATCTGGTTTATTGTTACATCTCGTCATGGTTATTGACAAAACCAGATAATTCATCATGATCAGGTCCTCGCTTTATCCAAACATGATCTCATTCTCTGTGTCTATTTAGTACGGAGCAATAAACCAACCCAAAATTCGCTAAGTATAGAAATTACAGGAAAAATGGCTACCTTCACGTCTAACGACAATAATATTGACTCTATGATTTCTAAATAGTTGACTAAATTTCTAAATAGTTGTTTTTAATAAGTATTATAAAAACGAATCTCTAATTGTCCTGGTCTAGAGTGAATTAATATTACATATGAAAGAGTGAATATTTATAAATATTCATTTAGAACTTGCTTATATTATAATGCCTTGGAGGAGGGGGTCGAACAAGGAAGAAGAAGAAGAAACATTTTATTTGTTAAGATAAAATATACAAAGCAAAGTGGCAATTTTAATTATGATTAAATGACTTTAGTCAAAAGTGAGTCAAATAAAAAACCGAGTGGGGGGAGGCTAAATAGTTTAAAAGTAATATATATTAATTGTTAAAGACAATTACTAATTTTCATTATGTTTTATGTAATTTGTGTGTAATCAGAGATAAAATCTATAAATGTTGTGTATAAACATTTACTGTTGACTTTAGAAGATCCAGTCGACTTGTCACTATTGATATATTGTAACCCATCTATCATAATAGGATCAATAGCTGTCAGACAAGGTGAACTGGTCGCTATCACTGTGGTATACCTTCTCATCCATGTCTTGAATGATGATAACAATCTTGCCATTACAGTGACGTGTATATTTGAAGAATAAAAAAATTATATTACCATGTAATAACTCAATGTTTGCAATTTTGTTTTCTTATTTGACGATAAAAACTGGCTATACTATATTTCTATATAACGAAATTATATCAAATTTTAATTACAATCGTATGTTGTACCACTTAACACGCTAGGTACCATTATGGTTAAAGAAATATTCCATCTGTCTGTCTGTGCCAATTTAAGTAAACATAAAAATATTCCCTAAGCTTGTGTGTACCTTTAGGAGAAAGCAAGTGTTTATTTATTATTATTTTTACGAAGAACAAAGTTAGGACAATTAGGTCCTTTCTTCCTCTTAACTTCATTAAAGTTAAACAAAACATAAAACTAATTTACGAAATAAAATATAACATAAACAAAATACAAAAGTTATATTGAAAATATAAAATAAGGGGGGAAATTATACAGAGTTATTAAAAATCACACGAAAATATTTCGGGAGGTGATTTTAGAGAGAAATATAAGGTAAAAAATGTACATAAATATAGATTCAAAAAATCATCTTTTTCCTACTGTCGGCCATTTTGCATTTTCGAAAAACTTTGTATCTATGGAAGTAGATAAGTTATTGGGTAAAACTTTGATATAAGCATTATTTAAACCCTTTATCAGTACACCAGAAAATGAATATTTTATTTGTTTTATTTTCAAAATGGCGAACTTTATAAATCTTTAATGGAATATATCTCGAAAATTATTAACATTACAAAATACTTACATAAAATAGATTTTCCTTTTTAATAAATATCAAAATGCTGTTTATAGTTTTCTTTAGGTCAAAGGATAACAGAGTTATTAGCTAGAATAAAACAATAAATTATCAAAATACCAGCCCCTATAAAAACTGTAAAGAAAAACATTTTTATTTTTGTATATTTCTGGGCAATGAATTATAACATTACTATAATATACCATAATACTTAAAAACATTATATTAAAACATTCTATAATATTTTAGTTTAGGCTATCTTGGGTGTTTTTGAAAAATAACAAAGAATTGTTTTATTTATTTTTTTATTTTGCTGAAAACTCGGTTACTCTTTAACTTACAATAAAATTTTTAAAAGCATTAGGTTTTTCATTTAAAAAGGACAATCTTTTGTATCTTGTAAATATTTTGTATGTTAGTGGTTTTTGAGATATTCGATATTAAACATCTTATACGTACAAAATAAAGTCTTGGTTTTCTAATATACTGGTAAAAGGTTACATAGATAATGATTTTACTCAATATTTTATCTAATTCCAAAGATTTTTTTTGTGAAAACACAAGATGGTCGAAAGACGGAAAACGAATGATTTCCGGATCTATAAAATTTTAAAAAAGATATATAATTAAGAGCTTAGATACAATAAATTGAAACTGGTAAACTCACTCAAAAAATTATAAAACCTCTTTTTTTAGAGTACCTAATCAAGCTACATCACTTTTCAATGAGAACATTGCCAATATGATTTTGATAAAGTAAAATTAATCACGAGATAATTTCCTCATTTTAAAAAGTAAAAATTAAGCGTGAGTCTGTTATTCACTACCGGTACCTATTGTTCTTGTCATTCGTTAATTTAAAAAATTTAGATTTCTTTATAATTTTAGTTTAAAAAGTAAATATAATTAACATTTGCTCTTTATGAAATGCTTTCATTTGTCCAAAGGCATTACACATAAGTTACATGAAATGTGGTAATTGATACAAAATATAATGAATTCAGCTGTGGTAACATCAGTTGCAACTTATTGTATCCTACGGAATCCATTTTCTGCTGAGAGCTATCACTAAGGAAGTATTTCCAACCATCAACATTGAGTTGCAGTTGAATGACATTCATTACACGGCATTGCATTTCGCTCTTGATTATATTAAAACTTTCTGCTCTGTTATATCGTAGAAAATTATTTCTGATTAAAACCCAGATTTTCATAGATAATTCTATTACCAAACGAGTTTTCTTATTACAAACAATGTAGTTACTACTTTTTTGTAGTTTTTAGCATGGAATTAGTATTGATTTTGACAGCTTTATTAAAGTACATTGGTTTTATATATATATTTAATTTCGTTAAAAGAAACTAATCAAACCATTTAACGATCCTAATTTCCCACGCATTTTTTCGCATCATTTACAAAAATAATTTTGTAATTTTTATCTGTCTGAGAAAAATTATAGTAAAATCTCTCTCTACATTGTTAGTTATATACAGAGCTACAATATAAAATGATTAGTATTCAGTTAAATGTATGGAAGATTTTGTTGTTGTGCATTTGCATTAAATTAAGAACAGACCTGTCAAATGCGAAGCCATTCGTATGTTATTATGTCTAATCTGACACCTCCTCAATACTACAGAACGAGTAGCATTTATTAGTTTAAAACCCAAAAAGTGTAGTGTATCAAAAATATTTTATTATGATGCCCAATGGTGGTGTATACTTTAGCACCGGTATTACATTCCAAATTATAATTTTACTTAGGTTGCTGTGACGTAAGTCATATGTATTATTTTATACAGCTTTGTTAGATATATTATTTGAGATTGAAAAGTAAGATGTGTAATTTAATTCTAATACTATTTTATATTTGGAATCATTTTTAAAATAGGAGGACTAATAAAATACAATTCAGTATATATTCAATCAAAGACAAAGAGAGTTTTTAAAGATTAGTACATATTGTATAACAAATATCGTGTTAAACTAAATATGATACAAAAAGTCAAATAATACGTGAAATTTAAGTAGATATCTATATTTTTTTTATAAATCATCAATGTTTCATATAGTCTATATATAGTAAATATAAATTTCCATTCCTATTTAATATTCCTAAATAAAATATTTAGAGCTCTTACAACATATTATTAGTTCTGAAGGTTAAAGGTATATGCATATTCTTTTCCCAATACTTTGTGCCAATACAACTGTTAGGGTTAATATACAGGGTAAGTAAAATTATGTTCAAGGCTAAAAGGTTTTTATTGAGACCAAATAATACGAATCCATGTTTTAACTCAACTATATGAAAATTTTATATATTTCTGCTCATAGTCATTGTTAAACTATTTTGCAACTAGACTAAACTATTTAGACATTGGAATTTTTTTCGTTATTAATGGTGGCTACTCAAAAAAGTTGTTTCATGGATTCAAGACATTAATATGGGTGCTCCAACTACAATACAGCGCGTTATCCGGCATAAGGAATAGTCTTAAAACTAAAACATAATAATAACAATAATTTGTTGTATTATTTTCCCAAACATAGTATTTTTTATTTATTAGGTTAGGCTAAGCATAGGTTAGGTTGGATTAGCGTAGATTAGGTTAGGTTGGGTTTATTTTAGGATAGGTTTAGACTAGGTTATGTTATGTTAGATTAGGTTAGGATGGATAAGGTAAGGTTAGGATAGATTAGGTTAGGTTAGGTTGCCGCACGAAGTGCTAACCATAATTTTTAAAATTAAAACATCTTGGCTTAAACGATTTTATATATTTACAATTATTCAAATTAAAACGAATTTGAGTTTTATAATGTTACAAAAATATCAAATAAATTACAGTACTTATCAGCTAGGCTGTTTGATGGACTTAATGGACCGTTTCATGTAACTACATTAAAAGATAACTACATTTTAAGGTATATCGAAAAGTGCACGAAAATATTTGCTACCACTGTGTTTGCAATAAATGTTAAACAAAAGCGCATTTGAAAGTAAAATTCTAACGTTTAACAATTTATCGTTGTGAGTGGTATTTTTTCAAGTGTACAGTTGCTGTGATGGTTTGTACTTTCACTTCTTGGTGTATGAATATTTTTCAGTCATCACATTGGGTTTACAAGAACAAATTTTTGAATATATATATATATATTCGAAATGTACATATAACTAGTTTTAAATAGTTTAAGACACATTTACTTTGAATTGTTGTATATCTGATATTGATAACTCACTATCAGTTCAAATTACAACGTGAGTTGTATCTGAAAAAACGAAGTAATTTATTTGGAGAATTAAAGCCAGTGGGAGCTTCCAGGTGCACAAATATGAATCTCGTCGTACCCTTCGTTTTTTAGTATCGTCCAATTATACTTGACACCCGCGGCACTTGTCTTGTCAAACAGTGTGGTTTAAAACACTCCATAATTGTTTTACATTTACAAAGTTTTTATAAATGTGATAATATGTATCTGTTATAATACTTTTAATTACACTTGTTAAGATCCCAATCTAAGATAAAATTAACCTCACCGATAAAACAGCTATTGTTAACTTTTTTTTATAATAGCTAAATTGCTTATGAATCCAATACGTTTTCCTCCACCACATTGATTATGACGTACATTAGAATAATGTCTTTTTTGAATTTTTACTCTTGTTTGTAATTATTATAATTTAGGTCTAAATTATAGACCTAGCATTTTTTATAAATAAAATAACAATTGACTTAAATAAGTGTGGGTCACAAATAACTATTTAATAAAATAAGTGCAAAAATAGCACAAACATTCTCAAACACATATCCACAAAACCAAATAATAACGAAACAAAACATTTTGTCTTGTTGCACGTATCCCTAAATTTCGGTTATCGAGAACATTTTAAAACAAACTTTCCGAGATAAGGCCAAATAAAGTCCACTTGCAAAATTCTATTTGGTTCTCTCTAAGGCGCTATAGTGCACTGCACGGACGGCTGACTTTAGACAGATTGATAAACAGACGATAGAGAGACATCATTCCCAAAACCACTTTTTGAGAATACCTTAAAACAGATATGTTTGCTAAAATCTTGACACTGGTTTCTTACCCATCAGGAAAATTTGTCTATAGGTCTACTATACGTGAGAAAGTAATTAGAGAATTTATTTTAAATTTTCTAATCCATTAAAGAAAACAATAGTTTACAGGCAAACTTATTTTATACAATTTATAACCTACAGCAGTATATTCATGGAGTTGAGTGTTATAGTAGGATTCGTTGATATTATGGCCCTAAATAATATTTCACGTTAACACAACCTTAAGTTTTACAATGACTCTTTTTTTAGATGTACAATATATTTTGAACACTTCAATAATTATATTTCCTTCTGTCAGATAACGAATAGGCCATACTTATTTAGTAGAACATTGTTTCTTCCTAATCTGTTAGAAACATTATGATGCTTAAAAAAAAACGTGTAAAGATACAACAATATAATCACATTGACAAAATACAAAATTTGAACTTTCATCTCCATGTAAATAGAGTTTTAGTTTGACCTTTACTATCTGATTGCAATCACAGAGAATGACTAATTGTTAAAATGTGTATATAATCTGATAGTTAATTAGGAATATGTTTCATATAGCGAGAAAATGCATGCTTCTAGCATAGAGCTGGTGAGGTTCTACCAATTAGGCAATACCATTTAAAGGTTTATGAAATTAACATTCCGGCTAAATGAAATCGAGGCTGGTGGAGTAATTGAAGTGGTGATTATAGTGAAGCTTGAAAGCTCTGGTATTGGAAATTTGGTGAATGAGTTTAAATGGCCATTTAATATATTAGCGGACAGAATAAACATGAGTGTGTTGTGGACTCTGGACCCATATGGAGTGTGAATGGAACGAGAAAGAAACGATTTGCAAAAGATACATTAAGTTTGACTCATTAACTATGAGTGTTGATCAAAAAGGATGTCGATTATATCAGAGGCGACAGCCAGAAGACTACTTGTCGTGTGGACTTGTAGGGTACTCCGAGGAACTAGTTGTAACCAAGCTAGTTATATGTCAAGATTTAGTGTAGATGAAGGACACTAGTCAAGTTGTGCAGGAGCGACCTTTGTCTGTTGACAAAGCGCTGTTTTTTCAACTGATATTTGAATGTAAAAGGTTAAGGTGAGGGGATATTGAAACATTAAATCACTTACTGAAAGAAAAATCGGCAATGAGCACAAATGACTTAAGGTATTTGTATCTTAGCACCTGACATCATCGAAACAGACATAGAAAGAGAAGATGAAATTTTCGAGAAACACTGGCAAAGAGGTAACTTTTAGAACTCTTTCTTAGATAAGTTGATATTATTCATGGGAGTCTAACTTACGGCTTCTAATAGCCGTAAATAAAATAATAAATTGAATACGGTATATTTATTTGTATAGTGTTAAATGTTGTTTGGCTGTAGATTTGCATCAGCGAAGTTCATTTACACTGTCAATTTGTTTATCTTCTATTAAAGTTTATCATATTATCTGAGTTAGATTTTTTTTTCCTACAATTAATCTCTTTTCTAAAATTTAGATCCGTATTAACTGAATTTTTGATGGTTTTACGGTGTAACTTCATTTTAAAACAACTTTTTATTGAAACATACTAATGTTTTGTTTGTTAGGATCATTTATTTAAATTCAAGAAACTTTAATTTTGGTAATAATACAGTAGTATATTACTTCGTGTGTCATTTAACAATGTGGTTTGTCCAATTCATTATTGACTTTGTCAATAATTATTTGTTCAACAATTTTTTGGAGTATTTTTAATTACCCCCTGACATCCAAATTAGCATTTCGTTTGTGGTATTGCATTGGAAATAAAATCTTTGGAAATACAAACCACATTTCTTCCACAAGAGTAATTAATTATTGTTTTATTTTTTCGACTTTGCCCCTATTTTGTTTGTTTATTATTTCTCTTAAAAAAGGGAAAATCAAAATTGAGTTTGAGTGTGTACTGTCTATTTTTTATAGAATTTTTTATTATTCATGAAATTTTTTTTGGGTTTCAATAACATGTTTTAGGTGATAGCAAATAATCTAAATATTTTAATAATGTGGATACTTTTAAAGTTATTTTTGAGTTAATTTAACTGTAGTAAATTTATTGATATACAATTTTCTCCTTCCGGTACAATTGTTTTCTTTTACAATAACTTATTCCGTATTTTGATTAAAGCTACTTTTTAGGGCAAATTTAAACTTACAGAGAAAAATAAATGCAATTCTTTTATTGTACCTGAATGCGTATTTTAAATTTTAACATTTCATAAAAATAATAATAATTAGAACAGCAATTTAAATGTCCTTTCCGTACATCACTATAACTTTTTGAAGTTAAACATTTGATTATATAATTAAAAACTAAACCTTGTAAGATCTTCCACTTATCTATGATGGATATTATATACATTTTGAAATTGACACATAATATTCCGCCAGTAGAAATTATTTAAAGTCATTACTACTGTAAAAGTTACAACAGTACGACAGCAATAAACAACTACCAGGATTTCAGTCTCATAAAACTTGGGAGGAAACTAATGCCAACACTTCACTTTTCTGAAAGAGTTTCAAATAGCATAATAAATTATTGGACTTTTTTATTTTGCATTGTTATTTTATTTTCTTTGCGTCCATTGACAAGTTTCTAGTTATTTTAACTGTGAAGATTAGTAAATCTTTCTTTATAACTTAATGCGGCTGCTATTTACCACGCGAAGTGATACGCTACTATATTTATAGACCTGGAATAAACAATAAATGACTCTAGAGCTACTATAAACTTAGGAAAACAAAAATGCCATAGATGAAAGATAAAAATAAATGCATTATGATGTAACAAATCTAAAACAAAACAAAAAATCTTTCGTTGTAGCAACAAACTCAGGTATTTCGCCTAGCAACCAACAGAACTGAGTAGCGTCCAGTCTTAGGTAAATAGGAAGGTGCGTCTTCTAGAGCGCTTCTAGAGTTTGCCTGCTTTCACTTTCGTTCTAGAAGAAAAACTGAAAAACTTATAATTTGCTATTTTTTAAGCGCAACGCTTTGGTCGGCTGAGATGTATGTTCCTATTTTTCAAAAAATGTGTGCTACAGTTTAATCACTGAATACTAATTTTATGGAAATGGGAAATGGTCAACTAGATAAAGTTAGTGTTTTAAAGTTTTTTTTTTTTTTTTAATAATTAAATTGAAGTATCTTTTTGTGTAAAATAGTGCCATGACACATCACATTTTTTACAAGGTAAAGCCTACTTTGACGTGTTATAACTTTGTGATCCTTTGAAAATAAATTCCACATATAGAGGAGAGAACTGTTTTAGCCTAGAGTCTTATATCAGATATTTCCCATCTTTTTTGTCTAATATGATGTTAAAAAAACATGCTGTTGAAATTTTGAAAACATTCTGATATTAAAAAAAAACACCTAATTTAACATTTTTTCTGGTTTATCTTGATGTTAAAAAATATATTTCTTTGGATAAATAATAACTCATGTTAGATAATTTAAAAAAATAATCAAATACTTTTGTTTCAGAATTTATAATTCAAACGTCATAATATTAAGACATGAAATATACTAAATTAAATATTTGCGTACTTCAGTTTTTGCTTTTTTTTTATTTGTCACAATATTTTATAATGGTTCTAATCTTAGTACGTGTTGTTAACAGTTTTACTGGTACAAGTTGGAGAGCATAAGAGGCATATTTTTTTTTAGAAGAGGTACTTTAAAGTTTGAAAATACAATTCCATCTAACATCCTGGTAAGTATAAAAGAAAAACAACTATTTTCAATGTAAGACTTCCATTTCGTGAGTCTGCAAAGCTGTAAGTTTTGTTGTTATATGTTCTACCATGCAGGTCACATACTAACTTTCTTTAAATTATTACATTATGGATAAACCCTACTAATCCAAGGTTCCCATCTCTACATAAAATTGTTGTGCATTCGATCAAACAGATACAACCGTTATTGTATGTAATTTACATTTTTTGAACCTATTTTCTTAACGTATCAATTATAATTAAATGTTCTTTTTTATAGTATTAAATTGAATAACATAAACTTTATAAAATTCACATATGTAGCTTTTAAACAGTTTAAATTAAAGTTCATGTTTTGGAAAAAAAAATGTAGACTATTATTTATCAGTAAATTACAAGTTAATTTTTCATTTTGTGAATGTATATTTTTTTCTGAATGTGTAATTATATTATTGCCATGTAAAATATATTTTTTTAAGTTATTAAATTTGTATTAAAGAGATGTCGCAGTCGATATTGAAGAGCCAAAAGTTGCAAACTCATGTTAGAGTTATATTTAAATATGTAAGTGTTATAGTTTATTTATAAGTATGTTTTGATCCATATACGATGGTAATAATAAATGCTTTAATTTTATCTCAATTTCTATAAATAGAGAGGGATTTAGGAATCTAGATTATGAAAACAGTAAAGCAGGAAGGGACATATTGCGACAGGATAAACCTATCAGAGAGGTAACTGGATCAGTGTGAAGTGTTGTCAGTTAAAACGTAATATCTTCATCTTGTTAAACGTTTTCTACAGTAAAACCATAAGAGTAGCTGAGAAAACCCTGTGTAGACTATTTGAATAAAACATTCTTGTAGGAAATAGTAATTATTTATTTGTATTTCATTGATTCGGTATATGAATGAATATATAATATCTGAGCAAATCTCTGCGGGTAATCTCTTTAATGAATATTGGTTCCATGATATGTTTTATCGAAATATTATAGATGTGTGGATTGTCAATGTTCCACAACTTTGTAGTTTGAAAACTATTGTTACCCTGATAGACTGAATAATGTTGGTGTAAAATATTCATCCATTACCTTTTTTCCCCTGTAAAGTTTTAGAACCAATCACAGTGTTAAGGTGATTGGCAAATCCAAACTTATGGACGACATGTATCATGTGTAAAAATAATTAGACGTTATAGAAGGAAGTACAGTTTGCAAAGAAAATTAACAAATAGGAGAAATACATAATAATAAATTAATAAAATTTACTTACACCAAACTAACCTAACAAATTCTACATAATAAATATAACATTATTTCCATTCTGACTTTATGGTTTTTTTATAATGTTGTTATTTTTCAGGAATACAGTTTTTTTTTTAACTCTCTTTTATTTTATTATAGTCAGTACGGAAGCGCTTTACTGTGACACGATGGAATTTTGATTCTGTATTTTTGTTATACAAATAAAAATAGATTTTTTTTTTAAATAAAATAAATATTATTCCTATATTATCAATACCTATTCGATCTTAGTTGATTGTATACATTAATATATTATTCAGATTTTGTCATGAAGGCTGCATTTATAACATGTAAATGGCAATGACTGTATTAGTTTAAACCTGTAGTAGATTTAAACTCTTTTTTTTTGTAAATTATAACAATATTTGTGGAATTTTCTAGAGTTTATTATTGCTTCATTCTTATGCATATTGCATAAATAACCTAAAACATTGGACAGCATAGTGGTTTGAAAGGATTGACGAAATTATTTTTTCTATGAATATAAAATTCATTCAAGATTCACTCATTGCATCTGTAATATTAAAGTTTTAACTGAACTGAGGCACACGTTCTTTGGGCAAAGAAAACATTTCCACCGAGGGTAAATTTAAAGAGTACTTTGCTATAGGAAATTAATTTACATTTCATTTGCGAGTTTCAAATACGACCTGTATATTTTGTACAACTTTAGCAAAAGAAAAACATAGTAATATCTTAGACTTACGATTTTGTTCTTGAAATATTAAACTTTAAAGAAGGACAAGTAAATATACTTGATAATTGTTAGTTATTGTCTAAACAGGAATTGGAACCATGGGTAATTCGCGTTCTTAGTTATGTCCTTAGGGACTCTGGTGTTGAATTTATAATACGTGAATATTTCTATACTTTAAGGATTTAATCTATATGTTTCCTCAATTTAATGACAAAAACTCAATGCACTTCCTTTACGTACACAAACTGTATTAAAAATATAGTGATAAGTAAAGTATTTATAAAAAATTTAAACAAACATTATTCTTTTATTACCTTTGTCTTTTTCGACCTAATTGCTTTTTATATTAATTACATCCATCGACATAATATCATGCAGGCTCCATTTTGTTACTTGTAAATAGCTACTCTATGTGAATAAGACAAATGAGGACTATGTAAATATTTTGTTCTCAAATAGTGCTATTGTGAAAAATGTGGCTGGTTCAGTGAACACTGCAAAGAGCCATTTTGGTAGATATGAAGCGCTGAAGTAACCATTATCGTTTGTTTCTTTGAAAAAAATGTTTCTTGTTCGATCAATTATTACAAAGTAATAGTTTTTTAAGTGGTGATAAATGAAATTTATAAAACCATATATTTCTTTTTTTCAGGACATTATAATGTAACTTAAAATTATTACTAAACCTTTAACTTCCAGACTACAGGCTTAACGATGCTTTGGTATGTATCGGACTTTACATGAAAACCTCTAGAAAGATCGTTGAAATACGAGAGTCACGTTGAACATATTTTCATAAACCTAAATAATTAACAATTTTCATATATCTTGTATTGATTTTAGAATAAAACAAAAATATGTTTGACAAGGTCGATCATAAACTGCAAATTGAGACGAATGTATCACAGATAATACGAAAATTCCTTTTTACGAGTAAAAATGATACAACCGTGAGAAGCACAACACAAAGAAATGCTTGAGGCGCAACAACTTTTGATAATTGTTTCCAGTTCAAGCTGTCATGTTGCCTCCGGAACCATTTTCAATAAAGTAGCAAACTGTGTGTATAATCAAACGCTCTTGTGTTAACTTTTCAGAACATCGGACGCATCAATACATTGCAATACAATATTTGAATATATTTATTATTTTTACGAAAAGTTAAAAAATCAAATTACATTTTACTTTCTATTAAACTAATAGTGTCATAACAAAATGGGTAAAAACTCACATATCTGAAATGTGTGTTTTCTGTTTACCCTGGCTTTTATAGGTATGTTATATTAAATATATCTGGGCACAAAGTTGATTTTAGTTTCTCAAAGCAGATAATTGTACATATTTACCAATAATGGGTGATTCAATCTTATATAAACAGAAAATTGAAAATCAGTTCGAATAAAAGTACAGTCAAGGGTAAAATCAACAATTACTTAAATGTTACTTTAAAATACATGTTGTTTAATTAGTGTTAAAGTTAATGTAAGGCATAAACAAAATCAAGAGGGAAAAATAAAGTAAGAACTACGCCTTCCAGATAGTTGTATCCGACAAATTCAAGGTTAAAATATTCAAATATCATAAAATCGGTCTCACACAATGTGCAAATGTTAGTGCAAAACTAAAACCCCATATTCAACAGAACGAAATAACTCACGTGATCATTGCAACCAATATGAATAAAGAAATTTAAAAAAGGTAAAACGAAGAGAAGAGATGGGGAGAGGGGTGAGAGATGGACCGGGGATTGAGTGAGGTCCAGACAACAGGATGGAAAACATTGAAATAAAAGTAAACAAAAGTGTAAATTTTTAAAATACAATTCATCTAAAACGATTTGTATACGTTTTGTGATATAATATTAAAGTTTAAAAAAAATTGTAATATATAAGTGTTATATAATATACTCTCATCCACCTAGAGTTTTCTTGAGACCAAAAAAGTAAATCGTGTTTGTTTACTGTTCAATTGAGAAGGAAAATGGTCTAATCGCTAAACATCATAAACACATAAGCGATTTTGCGTTCTCTTTTTTAATAAGTGTATTTTTTATATAATGTGTTTTCAGATGAACTGTATCTAAATTTATATATATAAGAATATAGCAAAAGTTATATAACTTATACTACCGACAGTAGGTACTTGGTGGAATTCCATTATTTATTAATAAATAAAAGGCAATTTGTACTTCCACAATATATTTTAATGAGCCGTGACTACGGCATTGTCAAAAGCAAATTGCCTTTTATTTAATTATTAACAAAAGTTATATTAATTTCGTATGTGATTAAAGAGAATTATATATAACGCACTATTTAAAATGATAAATAAATTGTCTTTAAATTTTGCAAATGCATATTGTCTTTTAAAGAAACATGTTACAATTACAATATAAATATACATAAATATATCTAGATAAAAAAAAATATGTTATAAGTAATAACTTTAAAAATTTCACAATATATTTTAATATAAACATGAATGCGTGTATGAATGTTTTTATAAAAAATAACGTAAAGCATCTCATGTATTTAATTTTACATAAGTAAATAATAAAAAGTTATCTCTTTATTTAATATCCCTTATTCAATACACAGCCAAGCTAGAAATATCAATTTTGAGGATTTCATATTTTCAAAGGTGTCAACATTATAAAAGTTCATAGAACCAAAAATATCCCTACAAATATGAACCAAAGTATTACAATAGTTAAAAGAATACTAATGTAATAAATTGAGTTCGAAGAGACAGCCGTGTCTTCTGCAAAAATTAAACAGAAAGAGTTTACTTGTCATTCTTTTTCTGATACATCTTGAAGACACATGTTTTACTATTATTATAATCTATATTGAGAAAAAAATTAACTATATCACCTCATATTCTAAACGAGTTATTATAATCAAAAATTGAGAAAAAAATTAACTATATCACCTCATATTCTAAACTAGACAATATGTACTTTTGTGCTCATTCAACGCCAATACTAAAGCTATTATGGGAAAAATAAATGAAACCTTCTTTAAGAATTAATTTATCTTGAATTTCTAACAAATCAAAGACTCTATGCAAATAAAATTATTTAGTAATCGATAATTTTTAAAATAGTCGATTTATCATCCGTTTCTTTCTATCAGTACACAAACTTTAAGGAGTGAAAAAATCCATTAGGAACGATAGGAAATTAGCTATATTAAACGTTCAATTTAATCGATAGATAGCGTTGGGTGATTCAACAGATTTCATTTCTGTCAGGAACAATGAGTTTCCTGACTGATGAAATAAAAGCGGAAAAGCCAAAGTTTGGTAATATTCAATGTATTAAAAAGTCAAAAGTAATTATAAAATTCCGGATTTTATTTGAATATTCATTTTTTGCAGTACAACAAATAAATGTTTACCTCAAGTGAAGTTACATCCACAGGTTTTTACACATGGACTGTATGTGAAGTCCAAAATAAAGGCTGGCTACTCATGACAAATATTTTTCTACTAAATTTAGAGGAACTCAAAATAAAACCCTTCAAACTGTTATTCAATACGTATTTTTTCTTGTTACATTGAGATTGATATTGCGTTTGTTACATAAATATCAAAACATATATTATAAGAGACCTATATTTTACATTCTGATATTATTTGCAGTCGCATAAGAAGTAATGGCTTATTTTGTATCTACTTTGGAGCCAATCAATTAATTATCTACAAAGGTCCTGCTGAAAATATATAAATTTTTCCGGAATTTTTATAAATTAATTAATTGTGTATTATTGTATAGCTTAGACTCTAATACAAAATGGTTCGTGAGTTTTTAGGGCGTAACCTTTAATTGGTAGTTTTGTTGTTTTTGTAAATATAACTATTAGGCTTTACTATTTATATCACAAAACTTGTAAAATATCAAACTCAAAGACGAATAAATCAAAGGAATATTTAGAATGTCCTGTTTCGTTAAATAAATATTGTAGTAGTTAAAGGTGAATAAATCTCTGAATATTGTTTGAAACAATATCATTAAATATTTTTAAATACACAGTATGTGAGATAAGGTAAAATTAGATAGGAACAATGAAGAATCAAACTTTATAATAATATAATAAAGTTATACGTGGTTTGAAATTCGAGTAATCAACGCTAATTACTTGATCAGGGTAGTTTTGGAGGTCTCTCAGACAAAACCAGAATCGAATCACAACAAATTTGTTTCTCAAAGCAATCGTGATACAATACATGAAGTAACAGTGTAACACCAATCTACAAGTTACAAACTTATAATTAGTGGAGGGAGTCACATGTATTCCCTCTTTCCTTTATCACTTTGTGTATTTAAAACTACTTTTCCCTTTTACTATTGAGGCAGGTAAAGCAACATTATTAATTAAAAATATTATGACCGTTTCTTGTAATTATTTCATCTATTTGTCTATACTAAAAACAAAAATGTTTCATCTGATACATTAAATTTGTTATGGACAGATTATTATTACCGGTATGCAGTTAATACATTTTTTCTATATTTCAATAAACAGCTTCAAAACCTAAAATTTAACTTAACAGCTAATTCATTTTAATTTAAACGGTTACAGTTTCGAAAATACTGGTAAGTTTCTCACTTACACAAATAATATACCTAAAAATATTTTTTATTTGAAGTTTAAGCTTTGTATATTAATAAATGTATCATCAATATAAAGATTTTATTATAGGGATAATATAAATCATAGACAAGTTTAACAGTTTCATAAAATATTAGACATTGTTTATTTGAAAGTCTAGTAAAATAAATAAAAGCCGGTTTTGCAAGTTTCTAAATACATTAGTATTACGGTCATGTGCTACAATATTTATTAACTTAAATAATGTAAATATTGTGTTTTCATACCTTTGGGGATTAAATTTTCCACAAGTGTAGCTCATTACAATATATATATATATATATATATATATATATATATATATATATATATATATATATTTTAAATAAAGAAATGGCATAAAACAATAATTTATTTATTGTTATACATGTCAAAAAAGAAGTATAAACCGTTTCGTCTTTTATTGATTTACAAGACACAATCAAGAAAATTATATTATATTATAATAACAATAATCTTAATGTTTGTTTTAGATATAAACAAATTATTGATAATTAATAATCACTACAGTTCAAAATAATTGGCACGCGCTGCCGATGTATATTCCAGACCTGTTGTCATCTAGCTAATCCTGAAGGATATAACTAAGTGTGGTGATGTTGTTGGATGATATGTGGTTGGTTGGTGGTGTATTATAAACAGTTTTAACGTTTCCATGGATGTTTCAAAATTACAATTACAAAAGCGAGTGCAAATATTGTAATATCTATTTAAGTAATCCCAATCAGAGTTTCATATATTATAAAATCATAATCGTAATAATGGTATCATAAATTATATCAACATCTGTTTAAAGCATTTAAAATAATTCCAAGGACAATTAAATTTTTATTTCAAATAAAAATACAATTAATCTTTGCTTTAATTGAAAATAAAAATTAGAAAGTGAAAGTTATTTAATTGTATTTGTGTTTGAAATCAAAGTAAATACATCCAGGTTAGACGGAATAATAACCTCGACTTTAAAACACTCAGGACTCTCCGTACAGCGTCGTATAAAGAGATCCTTTAAGTACTGTATATACATATTTATACTGAGAAAACCAACCTCTACTCATAACGAAATGAAAAACACTCATACCTTACTAAGAGTTTAGAATTTACTTAAGCAAAGTTTGATTTAAATGTAGCTTACAAAAGTGGCAACAGACTAATTAATTTACTAGGTAATCATAAAGACAAAATTGGCTATTTTAAAAAAGTCTGGAAATTAAATGTAATTCGTGTGATAAGTTTTATCTAGGTCAAACAAGGAGAAAGATAGAAAATACGTTCAAAGAACATGTGGCACAAATCTAATCTAAAGGACGGAAAAATCTAGTGTAGCTGAACATGCGATCTCTACTATGCATGGTTTGAGTTAGAATGTAAAAATGAAAAAGAGAAGTAACCAATAACAGATTGCTAGAGAGCTTTGAAATTATCTACATTTCTAAAACTGAAGGTAATTTGTTGTTGTTAAATGCAGAAAATGGGCCTATTCATATTTCATTGTTGTTTTCCTTGTTGAAGCCAAGATATTAAAAGTGACTCCACTAGTTAAGTTATTTTTATTTTTACTTCATTATTATCAACCACTATTATTAGTTTATTTATTTATATATTTCGCAAACTATGGTTTTAAATATTACTAGATTAGTTAAGTTCATGATATTTTATACCATGTATTTAAACGTAGCAAGCGTTGCCATCCCCATTGACACGATGCGTGACGAGGCCAACTGTGATTGGCCGAGGGATCAGGTGACAGGCGGGGGAAACACCTCGCTGCAGTAGTAATTGTAGTTATTAAGGTTAAGTAAAGAGTGATTATCGAAAAAGATAGAGTGATTTAACTCTATAATGATACCAGATAGATCATCATTTTAGTGAAAGGAAGAAAGGGATACCTACCCTTGACTCCGTGCATGTGATGCACCTAATAAAGGATTTATAGCTGAAAAAACTTCTACAGACTGGAACTCTCCATTTAAGTAGAAGTAGTGGCACACAATAGATCTTTCAAGACTTTCGTGTAACTCACTTTTATATCACAACAACACCAGAAGAATTACATTAACCTAGAATGATGAAATATCATTTTAAAAGAAAACAAATACAAAGTAAATGATTCATTAGCGACAGTTTTTACCCAATTCAAAAGTTTAATAAAGCACAAACTTTATTCCGCCAAGCCTACAATTGCTATTGTTTTTTTCTCATGTTCTGTGTTGTATGTTAAACTCATCCAGCAAGACAGGGTAATTTGTCACTTGTATTAGTGTCGATACTGTCTACAGGTTTGTCCTTCTGCTCATTGAATCAGTAAGGACGAAATACATCAACTTCACTTAACTAAGGATAAGTAATAACCCTTAAACCGCAAGGAATAACTTTAGGAACCATTTTGTTTACAACTTTTCAACTCCTAATAGTATGAATTCAAGTATTACTAAGTCGGCCATATTCCATTGAAATATTTATTACCTTCACGGGAAAACAGCAGAGCGGACTGTTAATGCTAATGTACTAATTTCTTTACCAAAAACTAACGAGAGTTTTCCATGAATATTATCGTTTACTCAAACCACTGTCACGTTCTCTGGTAGAATCACTTAAGCTTCGATTTAAAATATCAACATTGATTTCACTCTTTCAAAACCCTCTTTTCTCAATTGTTTAATATCCTACACCAATATATAAATCGGTTTAAATATCTTAAGTTCATTGAAAACATAACTTACTCAAAAAGCTGTTCCCTTGGTTCAACTCAGAAAAACGACATTGAATACTCACCCCAGTTATTTTCTATCTGTTTTATGTAACAGATTTTATCATCTCGTAATAGTAAAAACGTAGGGCAAGAAACTACATTTTAAAACTATTACAGCTGAAGATTTTAAACCGACATAAATGAAAAACGAAAAGTCAATGTTCTCAAAATATTAGATGACGTGTTTTTGCATTCAGTTTCAACCTAATCTAGTTTCTACTCTTCCACTCATAATTTAAAACTGCTTTATACTTATTTCAAAGCTGATTAGCCGATGTAGTAAAATCTAATTTCGATATTTTTTATTCTCCGCGTTCAGTGTACTGTTAATGATTTTTAGAATAAGATCATTCAGTACCCGAAATGGTTTACATAACTACTGCCCTAAAAGATTTAAATTACTACCAGAAATGATTTAAATTACTGGCGGAAATTATTTAAACTACTGCCCAAAATGATTTAAATTATTTCCCAAAATGTTTTAAATAAATACCCAAAATAATTTTTTTTTAAATAATTTAATTAATCATGTCTCACAAATACTTTTTACAAAAATAAAGAATCTGAACTGTATGTGCGTATTTGGCGTAACAAGGATTTGTATCATCAACATTCCATAGAACTCTTAAATCTTTTTTTTTATAGTTAGGAATTTAACTACGACAGATGAAGGTGAACGTTTGATACAATTGTATTTTATTGAAGTGTGATCATCTAATTCATTAAACATTTGTTTTTTGTTACGATACTACTCTATCTAGTTAGTTTATAGACGTTAACGGAACAACAGAAAAAACAAGTATAATTCGACAGTTAGGGCACTCATATGCCCAGATGTAAATTAATTAATTCAAATAAAGTCTAACACCCTTAAAACAAAAATATATATAAATGCTTGAAAATTCTGTAAACTTTAAAAATAAATTTATCTATCATTTTCGGTTATCCAGAATTTAGTTTTACTAACCAAAATAAAAAATAAACTAATAATAATTTTTTAATAAACTAATAAATAAAAAATGTTTGTATTAATAATTCTTCCCTAGGTTAACAATAATGTACTTTAAAATAGTAACCATAATGTAATTATATTTAATCTCTCAGAATACCAATTACATAACTAATGTTGGGAATGCTTTATAAGTAGTGAACGTAGAGTATTTTTTAAATAATTTATAAAAATTAATTGGAATTTAAAATTAGAAAACTTTAAATTGACTGACAAAGTTATTTAAATACAACTGTGAATAAATTGTCTTCATTTCAATGACAAGCGATTAAATGTGTGAGAGGTGAGATTTCGTTCTTTAAAAATGTAAGTCACGTTTAGGGTTGATGGTTATGACGGGAAGAGAGAAGACAGTGGGGAGGGTTAATGGGGGACGAGAAGAGACATCTATCAAGTAATCAAAAAGCAATTTCGTCTAGTTACGTGGGATATAACTCCGACACAATTAGAGTATTCGAGGGCTAGGTGTCTTTCTTTTATTTTTTCTTCTTTTTTTCAGAAGGCGAGGATGACCGAGATGTTTTTCCCCTTTATACAAAATTAAAAATTATATTTGTTTAAAATATAAATTGTGTATCCTCGAGAGTATATTATTATTTCCTATTGTATTTGCATATTGCATTTCTTTTATGTTGCGTTTTAATTACCCACCCTCCTTCCCATGTATAAATTTTCATCTTCTCTGGAGTACGATTTTTATTGTTAACTACAATTTTAACTAAATTTTCCAAAACTACTTTTACAAGTTTTTTTTTAATTTGAGACTAATTTACTTAATTCTCCTCAGCCTTGATATACCATAGAGTCTCGGAAACCCCCCTTCTATTGAACTATTTTACTTGTGATTAAGTTTTGCCCTTTACTTAAAGTTTCTTCGCCATTGTTCTCTTCTTATTGTGTCTTAGGCGATCTCAATATCCCCGAGAGAAGTCCCCTCCCAACAATTCTATTAAACAAATTTTGTATTTATGTTGCTAAGTTTCTTCAACCACGTGTGTTATTTGCCCATTTTACCCCAATTTAATTTATCCCCATTTACCTTTTTTTTATAAGACCTTAAGAAGAGTTCTTCATTTTTAATTCTGTCTGACCACTAAATTTATAGAAAATTTCTGAGGACTCTTTTTAATAACAAATAATACAAGTTTACTTTTCACTTTTCTGAGCCGTAAAAGAAAAAAAATACATTTATTTTAAAGAGCCGTAGATCATGTTTCAGGGAAAGACTAATTGATCACTTAAATTGTAACAACTGATGAAAATAGTATTGGCTTTCCAATACACGTACTTCACATCTTCTTCGCACCCGATTATGTTTACTTTCCACAACTTCTGTATGAGTATTTCCATTTTCAATATTTGACTCACTTCTATTACTGATTGCCATTACTTTAGCTTTCTCTGTATTGACCTAGAGACGTAAACTATTTGCAAATTATTTACAACCTATAAAACGTTTTAATGTTCACCACTGTTTCATTTGAACCTTTTTAACAATGAAGCTCGTTCCAGACGTTTGGATACCCTGTTTACATTGATGCATTTAGAATCAATAAAAGCTGAACTCATTGCAATAACTTAACCACAATATCCGTATTTATTCTGAACTGTCATAATGTACTGTATTATCTGTCATCACGTTGAAATATCTCTGCTTGCATGTTGGGTAATCTTTCAGCACATGCAATAGTCTAACTGTTTAAAACTGTTTATGCAAGTCATTTCTAGAAATATGAATAGAATATTTACAACATTCTGTTATAACCAGATTTACTTCAGCACGGAACTGATTATTTGTCTTGCAATCACGCACGGCCTTGGCACAGTCTTTACTAAAACTGTGTTTGTAGTAAATCTGCTTATAAAATTTTAAAAATATATTTTGGTTTAAAATGGATTTGTACACGAACGTGGCCAGATTTTATATTTATATAAAGATATTTAATTTTAAGGAAATCTATTGTCCTGGATTTAATGTTACCTTTGTGAATTTAGAGAAATTAAAATTTGTATTAATTATCTTCTTAATAATATTTAATAAAGTTTGTAAAACAGTTTTTTTATCTAATAAGTTATGCTCTCTTGTTTTCAATGTTAATGAAAACAAGAAATCACAAAAAAAGAAAAGAAAAAAAAAAGGAAAAAAACAATATAAGCTATCCAGGTTTTAAACGCTTTTTCTAACAGAGGCGATGACACTTTAGGTCAACAGGTTTTGTTAACGATCTAATAGTCTAAACAAACAAATATAAAACGAAACCTTAGAGAATTTACTCTCTGGATCTCTCGGTCACCCGCAATTTATTTACATGAAAGTTATAAAAGTAACTAATCATAATATTATGTTTATCATTTGTTGTGTTTTTAAAATAAAGGCAAAGTTTATAATCATGTTCTTAACTCGATTGTTGAATTATGAGAAAAGACTAAAAAATAACCAAAAATTACTTATCCCTCAGTTTGTTGTAGCACAGAATACATTAAATAGGTCTACTTCAATCTTTGTACCTTATGAATCACCTTAATGTATTGTGTGTTGCGGCGTTCCCAGGGGTTATACTTCCAATATTGTAACACTTATATACGAGGCAGCCGTAATATGTATCTTTGTCAATTAAAAATAATTTTGATAAAACTATCATGTGACATTTATAAAGAATATTTCCTGCCTTTTATAAACTGTAAGTTATTGAAAACATTTATCGAAAAAAAGCATAGATTTTGAAACTAAAATTATAAACCACTTCAAAATAATTAAAGCGCAGACTTGGCATAGTTCAAAAGTTGGTTAGAAAATTTTATATTTACTTTATCGCATACAAGATGTATGAAAGATTTTGGGTTAAAAATTGATGTAGAATTTTTCGTTGAAAAGTTGTGAAAACTCCTCAATCTAAAAAAAAAAAAAAAAAAAAAAAAATCTATGTGTGTCTGCAATCTGTGCAGTTCTTTGTAATTCAATCAAGTGAACCAATTTTAATCAAATTTTGTATGTTCCACAATTTTTTTCCGTATAGAATATTTCTATAACCAAAAAATTAAAACTATAATACATAATAATTTGATTTCGATCCAATTTTAATAATAACAGAGCGTCTATGGGCCTAAATAAATTGTATTGATTGTTATCTCACTACAACTGCCGAATCCGGTGTTATGGTTTAAAAAAATAATAAAAAAATCTAGGAACATAAAAAAATTCTCTATATCTAATCTAACTATTTTTTTATATTTTTAGTGAAATTTAAAAGATAATATCATAAAGTGAAAGTAAAGGAAAATAATGGAGAATAAAAAACAATCTTTTCCTTTTAATACGTTTATATACAATATATTATGCTTTGTTTAGTTTTTAAACTACAAACCAAGGATGTTTATACTCTCTTTAAACATATATCCTATATTTTTTAGTTAACGTAGGTGGGGTAGTAATTTTAACTTTATTGTATCCTTCTATTTCACTTATATCTCATAAGAAATACATGGACAAAAAACAAAAATAAAGGCGGAATATTCCTATTTAAGCTGTTTAAAATTTCATTCATTATTTTTCTTCAAATATTAAATTGCTTTACATCATTAACTATTTAATATCATAATTATGATTAATTAGATATTATTAACATGATTAGTTATTTCTAATCATATATCTTAATGGTAATTCTGATGCTACAAGTAAACAGTTTAAATAATGGTTTCAATTATGGGTAAACTTACTATCAACAAGTTGATTGTTTACATTTGTCGTAGTTGGCTACCCTTGTTTACTTGATATGCAAATATCCGCTTTAACTTGATCATATTTCTTCCAGCACTTCCTAATAACGTATAATTCAATCATCCCCTAACCTTCCCCTTTAACTCACTTACAGTTCTCTCAAGTATTACATTAAGGCTTGCTACGTTTAAAAATATAACGAAACGAAATTAAATTTAACTAAATCACAACACAGTTTTTAAATTTGTTTCTACTAATTTCGATGAAATTGACGAGTATAGTATGTGCTTATTTTGTTATATTATATGTTATGTTATACATTGTAAAAAACTATTTTGCTAATAGTTATGCTAATTATTTTGCTAACGGATTGAATACCTTGAAACGAATAATATATGAAACACGAATTAGAATACACCAATTGGTCAAATAGATTGTTACACAACCTGATGACTCTATCAATAAGAAGTTCACATGGGAGTGAATAAAATTTTCAAACGTAACCACATAATGTGTGTTACATGATTCCATAATAAACGTAAGTTAATATTGTTTTTATTTTTAATATACAATGGTATAAAATATAGTTGTTCTCAAAATTTTACTCAATATCAAAAATTATTACTTTCGAAAAATGTGAATCACTAAGAAATCATTGTTTAAATCATTGTTTAAATATGATGAAGTTGTGAAATCACATCATAAACTCTGATAAAACTAAACTTAATTTTGAAAATTTAAGAATTCATTAATTTAAAGGTTGTATCAGCCAAAGCACAGTAGAAATTGAGTCAATAAGACTTCAGTTATTAAAAACTGAAAATAAAAATTCATGTAATTTTCTTCTGAAATAGTTCCGGTTAAATCTGTGTATGAACTAACCTAACGGTCACGTGATAAAGTCGTACCAATAAAATCTTTACTTGATTTCGCATGGGCATACAACTCCTTTTTATTTATTTGATCATTTATCAGTGTATTTTTGTTTGTCTTGATCATGCCTTACTGATTCACATGCAAAATACTATTTATATTATATAAGGTGTCGTTTAACCAAATATTTGTTTTTCAACTATCACTAAAATGTATACACTTTATGTATTAAATTTATTTCGAAATTTAATAAATTTATCCGTATTATCTACGAAAATTCTTTAATTTTAATTATTTGTGAATGATATGTGTACGTTATTTCCCAAAAATGTCTTTAACGCTTTGTTGAAAACGTGCATGGAACGTTTGACGCGATATGCAAAAGTGTTTCTTTTCCGTCTATACTTTTGTTTTAAATATACTTTAAAGCAAATAAATCACACTCATAATTTGTTATGAACGTCAATCTAACTCATCTCTTGGATGTGGTAAAATACATTTTTTGTAAAAGGCTTTAAATAGTGTGTTTCTAAATGTGAATATTTTTTTATTAAACATTCTATAGAGTATCGTTTCACTATTGTAAGCCTGGTTCCTACAATTCTGAATGCATAATAATATGTAGAATCATTATAGCTTGATGTATTTAAAATATATTCACAAATTCAATGTTTAAATTAAAATCTGATCCATAATTCATAACGAATTGTATATAATTAAAAATTAAATGATGCAAATTGATTTGACATAATATATACTGCATTTTCAGATATGTCTACCTCATTGTATTCCTATTTAAAAATTGTGTTCAACTGAAATAAGGACAAATAGCAGTGCTACTATATAATACATATGGTGAGCTTTTTGAACAGAATAATTTATTTTGGTTTTTTTAAAAAAAAAATTTCAGAACATTTGACCTGTTTCCTGCTTACATAGTTCCTTGTTGTTAAAGGCAAAAAGCATTAGGTTATTATCACTTTATAAGAAATAGGAAGAAATAAATATAAAATAAATAACACTCGCTCTCTAATGCTCTAAAAGCGTCAGGGTTTCAAGAGAGCAAAATGTGCTCAAAGAGACATGATGGAAAAGACGAAAGGATTGGATCTAACCTAACAATAGATGAAAATGAAGATCCAACTAAGAACCCTCTGGATTGCCACGACCACGCTCACCATTAAGCCCTTGAAGAATACTATAATAAGAATAGAAAGGGAGTAATCGAAGCCATGATTTGTTTTGGATACCACACAAAATTAATTACATTGACTGCATTAACAGTGAAAATTTAAAAAGCGCCGTAAAAATCCAAGGCATCCTTTCAGAAATTTTCAATATAAATTTAGAATGACTTCGAAGCTAGCAACGGTCCTGTTAGTTATTTAATATTTCGTTATAAAAATTATAAAGGAAGCAAAAGCTGAAATAAATTTTAAAGTTATCCAAGTCACTTTAAAAAATATTAAATAGTAATGAAATTATATTACCTGTTTCCCGTTTTGACTTATTCGTTCGTCTTCCATAGACACGTTTCGGAATCGTGATCACATCATCAGTATTATTATCAGAATTCGTCATATTGTAATAATAAAACCAAAATCACTATTTTACACAAACACCCAAAAAATGATAAATATAGCATAAAGTAAAATTTAGATGATCATCTTAAAAATAAATGTTCACGGTTAAGGAGATCATGATCCACTGAAATTTATCTGATCCTATTTCTGTTATCACATGAACTTCAATCTGTGTCATTATAATATTATTTGATGCCTCTCTCAAAAAGGGGGTTTGTGTGAAAAGAATGTTGTTAATTAATTAATGTATCTGGTTTCTGTTTAAATTCTACATTGGACAAATAGGTAGAGCATTTAAGGAAAGGTTAAAGATTACCTACCAATGCATAAAAATATTAATATAAAATCTAAGTTCGCAGAATATTTAATTGATTTTAATCACTCATATACGAATATTGATACCAATTGACACGTTTACATATTTTTATTATGAGTGCATTAGAAGAATTTGAAATTTAAAAATCATTTAAACAAGATTATTACATTTTCTGTAATTTATGTGATTGTCGTAACTTACCTACATTGGATCTAAAGTCAGTGTAATACGAAGTCCATCTGAAGATGACTGTTTGTGAAAGTCTGTAAATAATATATTGACATTCATATCTCTGATCAAATTTGTATTGATCTTGGGGGTAGTAATCTACTTAGATAACATGATCTTCTCCGAAACATCAAATGTATTGGATGGTACAGAGTGTGCTTTCCTATTCATTACAATATACACGTCTGTTGGAATACAATTTAATATCAGAATTTTAATATTATATTGAGTGTACAGGGTGTCTATAAAGTCATGCTTTTTTTAAAGTCAGTATATCTGATGGAAAACGACACGTTTTCGGACAAATGAATTTAGGGACAGTTTGCTTCATTTTTGCCCATATAACCACCACTTAATATTTGGCATGACATTTCTGAACATCCTGTGTATATTTTTGTAACTTTTAATAGCCCATTTCATCTAGAAAAAACTCTAAAATTTACAACCTTGCAAATAATAGTTCATTGTGTTTTCTGGGTGGAGAAATTCAATCACTTTAGTCCAACTTTGAGTACCGGCATGTGTTTTTTGAAGAACCTTTATACGAAATAGATTTACAGACTTTAATCTTCCTTTATTCGATGTTTTAATGCCAGGCGATATCCTGAAAAGATATAACTTTCATAGACATTTTTGATGAAATTGACACTGTGACCTTAGTGGTGCAAAGTCCTCACCAACAAATTGAAGTACCGGACGTTAATGGTTTGGTATTTGTTTAAGAGAGTAGTGCTTAGCTGTAGATGTGTAGCTGACAATAAGCTGTACCAACTGTGTAGTCTTTAGTTATGCCTTGTGTTCCTCCTGAGACAGTACTAGAAAGGGAATTATTGAAGGGTTTTATTTTTCGTTATATTATTTTCTTCGATGATCAGAAAGCCTGGATGTATTCAGGATATCATTGTTAGAAACCTTGATTATTGACAAATATTCAACATCAACATTAGGGTTAGACTGAGTGGTTTGAACAACCAAGACATTAAATTGACACGCAAAAATCTTACAGTTAGAAATTCTTTTAAGATTCTCAACAATTGATTATAGTATTTTAAACACGAATACACAAAGTACTTTCTATTTTTTTTTTTTTTTTTTATTTTTTTTTTTTTTTTGCAATTTCAGATTTTTATGGTTTTGCTCCTTGTGTTGTAAAAGGGAACTTGTATTATTTTGTTTCCATTCCTTACAAAAAATAATCTTAAGAGTTTAAATACAAAAGATTTACAAATACAAATAACTAATTATTTCTATATTTTTCTAATTATGATTAATTCATAAGAGTCACTAGAGCACTATGGTGAATAGGCTATACAATGAAAGAAAATACCATATACATACATATTGTTCATACCATGTATTTGAACGTAGGAGGCGTTGCCATGCCCATTGTCTTCATGTGTGACGAGGCCATCTGTGATTGGCCGAGAGGATCAGGTGACGGGTGGTGGGAACGCTTCGCTGCAGTAGTAATTGTAATTATTACGGTTAGTGTGTATCGTACCTCGGAACATAATAGCAGTGCTGTTTAATTGTACATAAGGTGGAATGAACACAACTATACAGTATTTGTGTTGTTAGTGTTTTATTGTGGTTTTGCGGAATATTCTTTCAATACTAGTGTAAGTAAACGGCTACTTTAGTTTGTCTTAGAATAGTGAACCTGTGTAATTTTTAAAAAAAATATTATTTTATTTGACAGTTATAAAAAAAATCATACTAACCTCAATTAAATAAATAATGTCACGTCAATCTGGAACTACAAAATTATGGATTTATAAGTGTATAATTTGAATGGAATAAAAATAATGTAGGTTCATTAAAATACCATAATAATAAAAGAAAACTTCATAGTTTCAAATCCAATCGGCTTTAACTCAATCTTGTCGCGTTTTATATTATCATATATTTATTTCGGAAATTAATACTTGGAATATTCGAGGCATGAAGTCACCCTGCTGGCAGAATACAAATGTATCAAACACGTGAAAGCCAACAGTGGGAATACATTCACAAGAGAGCTCGATCTCGTAAATTTATGACATTCTTACTATATGGTTAACAATAACATGACCTTGAAATTTGTTAAATTGGATTAACAATCTTGGATAATGTGAATCAAACTGGAGTGTAATTTTAAAATTTAATTTAGCGTGAATAGAAAACATCCGTTTAATTTAATTATTCTACACAAAAAAAAGTAGAATATTCAAGTTAACTTGTATACATTCAAATAATTTATTGTATTTTTATTTACATAACTTGTAAAATTGAATAATTATTGTGCTGTAAGGGTAAGAGGGAAAAATCAAGGAAGATTTGTTTTTAATTAAATTACATAATTTGCAAATAATTAGTCTTTTTATGAACTTTGATTTTTTATGAAATTAAATAATGTTGTTATTTACAATTTAATTAAACTTGACTGTGTTTCAGGACTACTTGCATAATAACTTTGTGATTATATAGGGTCTACAGAAATACTTAAACCAAACGTTTCAGAAAATGATTGGGTAGAACAATTATACACGACATGTCATGTAGCATACAGTCCCATCTTGTTTAGTTTTCCGACTATTCGCTATTTTGTTTTATTTGTAAGTAATACCTTTGAAAATACAACATTTAGTTCAGTTTGTTATATGATTTTCTATGTTACGTTTTACACTTTTTATTCTTATATTAATAAAAAGTGTCTACCATTTGAAACGTTTACGTCAAATATCTCGAAAACTGTTGACTTTTTACTAATTTACAACACACAAAAAAGTGTCCATTTTTAAAGACAAACAAAATAATTTTTGTATTATTACTGTAGCTTGAAAGATAACCGAGTTATACACAAAAAAACTGATAACATAATTTCTTGGTAATAGTCTACAACATCCAAGATTAGGGTAAAACCAAAATAATTAATAATAATAACAAAATCCATGCATCTAATCTCATTTACATAAATTTACTCTTAATTATGTGTTTACACTAATTACCATGCAAAATTTCAACTCAATATCGTTCACTGTTAAAAAGATACTATTTTTTAAAAAATATAATCAAACACAAAATGTTTCCTACATAGAAAACTAAGCATTGTATGATGTGTGTACATATAAACTTTTACATTAGTTTTGATGTGAAGAATAAGCTTCTGATTTCTTGAACGTTTTTTAAACACTCAGAATCTATGTATTTAAGTGAGAAATAATAGTTGTTATTGATTGTTCAACTCGGTAAGGTATTGGTTGTGTTGTAATGCAGGTGTGGATATATTATTTCACTGCTACTATCTCATAGGCCTAGCCTTTCTTGGTTCAGTGGCACAAATTTTGGTAAAATTTAACAACTGAAAATGATGAGTTATGGAAGAATTTTTTTTTGTCAGTGTGTATCCTCGTTTTATAAATTGGAGTGTTTTACAAAAAAATAATTATTAACAAATTTCCATACTTTATGATAAATACATTTAAGTAACTTGAATTTTCTACTCATAAATTACCAATATGGCCGAAATACCAGGATTTATCTTAATCAATCCCACTATGCCTTATAAATTAGCTTTAAACAACTTGCTTGGTGACAAATAATAAACAAAACATTTTTCGCCTACATATATAAATAAATACGTTCCTTTATGTCGAGCTTTCGTTTCTTTGCCTTTTCCTTTTTGTCTTGAATAACCAGAAGAGAATACAATAGTTCATAAATAACTGAAGAAAACTTTGCAGTATACAAAGTGAGAAAATAATACCAACATGTTTCTTGACAACCCCAATTGACACAACCCCTTTAAAAACAATTCGTGACTAGAAACAGAATTTAATAAAGTAAAGGAAAACTCATATATGATGACACTTCCAGATTCTAGCCTCAAGCAGGAAGCATCACTTCAATAAAGTGACTTTCACAAGGAGATGTGTTACTGTTTATCATTATGTAGGAAATTGTATATTATTGTTTGCACCAGACTTTTATACAAAACATTTTTAACAGTTGGATAGCTTCGGCCTTTATGGAAAATTGACTTTGTCTTACCTACATAAATACGCCCGTATGTATCAAACACTTCTTTTATAATAACAACTTCCTTTTCTCATATCACTATTTTTATTATTGATCTATAAAATCAAGTAGAGATAAAATATTTTTTTATTAATATTTTCGATATTAGCAAATTTCTAATTAACACATTACAGCTGTTACCTTTCTTTTCTTTGTTCTAAAAGATATTATCTTTCTCAGCCGGGGTGAAATTTACTTAATTGTTTACTAAGCTACAGCCACCTTATTTTTAACACAGAGCAACCCTTGTTCTTCTACTTTTTCTATTGCCATCTACAACACATCGTAGCACATAACAACAACAAGATATATTTGTTTTGCTCATTTTACATAGTCTAACCTCTAGATATCTACGATAGTAATTACTGATTTCTTTTCAGTACTGAACCTCTGATTTGGTTCAAAATTTATACGTAAAATATTAACAAAATTAAATTCCAAAATAAGAAAATATTATAAAAATAGGTCACATAATAACAGACATAAAATATTTAAAAATATAAGAAGAACAACATTTTAAATCATCAAGCACTTTTTCGGGTTCATGTAATACTACTCCTCAAAACAATTTTTCACTACTACACAGATCAACACGTAACCTGATTCAATGAAGATGACAACGTGGCTATCAAATCTATAATTGAAGATTTTAGTTTTTTTAGTCTGTATTTTTGTATCATTTAGTCTGTAATTTTAATCATTCGTGTGATTAAAATTGATCCAAAACTGATGAAACCTGAAACATAATGAAAGAACTGTAATGTGAATTACACTTCTGGAAATAGTATTTTGAAATAAGTACATATTTTAAACATAAATATAAATGACTAACAAGGAAAAATGCACTTTTAAAACATATACTCACTGTGGTGAATATACAATGAAAGAAAATTTCCCAAAGAATAATAAAACACTAACAGCACAAAGACTGTATAGTATTACCTAATGTACATTTCAATAGCACTGCTATCATTTTCAGATGTACAATACACACTAACCTTAATAACTACAATTACTAGTTGCAGCGAGGCGTTTCCTCCGCCCTTCATCTTATCATATCGGCCAATCAGAGTTCGCCTCGTCACACATCATGTCAATGGACACCTAAAGATGATAGCCGTGCTATTGTAATGTACATAATGTAGAATAAACATAAATATAAAGTCTTTGTCTTGTTAGTGTTTTATTGGTGTTCTAGGGAATTTTCTTTCAAGAAATGGTAATGATAAATATTTGATCAAATTTATTTTAAAAAATATTACAGAGTACCACTTCATAAATGTGAAAAGAAAAAAAAATATCATAGCCTTTTTTATGTCCTAATTTCCCAGAATCAATTCTTTTAATTCTGTTTATTTTTTTAAATAAAAGATCAATTAAAATGATTTAATATATAAAACAAACTGCAATTGAAAGAAACTATTTATATACATTTGTTAGTTATATGTGTATCATTTATTTAAGATAACTTCTGCAAGCCAAGGCCCTAAATAATTGATTTCAATTTAATGATACATTAATAACACTTGAAGTAAGAACATCAGAATTAACGTTCGTTTTTCAACCATTAGTCACACAATTAATCAATCTTAGCTTGTCTTATTTGAGCCCTTTCAACAACAGATGTCCATTTTATTTCCCACACAATAATTTGTTTTATTTCTTTGAAAAAAATAATTAAGAGTATTTATAAAAACAAGTGAAAATTAGGTTTATAAATGGTTGTTTAAAGAAGATCTGAATATAATTGGTAAACAAAATATAAACGTATTTTACATTAGTATCAAAATTTTAAATATTATTTTCGCAACAAACCCAGTTAAATATATATAAATCTTCACAAAATGTAAAAATGCTTGTGATTTGAAATAGTTATATATTTTTATGTGGTACTTAATTAAAATTAGAACACATTAAATTAGATATAATTTTCAAGTTCTGGATGTAATGGTACCAACCTCTCCACGATGAAAAATAATTAAGTTATTGTCAAAACCGTAATTTTGAATCGTGACCTACCAAAAAAAATGCTACGAGATCCGGTATGGCCACCTTACCGACACGAGCGTAACAAGTGGAGGCTCCTTCACAAATATACACCTTGAAGGCCCGTTCAAGCTTGCCGAAGTCAAGAAAGTAGATATGCATAATTATTATAAGATTCATAAAACCAATTTTGCCTTAACAGATTCTGCTTAACAATTCTTTGATGAAACATAACCTACTGGGTAAGACCATTTGGTCTACCATTACAATTTAACATTTCCTACAAGGCCCAAGAAACCAACTTTTAGTGATTATATTTAGAGGTACTCCTTGGATTACATTTTAAAATACAGCAAGTTAAGTACTGTGATGGTACCCATCCACTTCTTTTATAAGGGTTCTGTTAGGATCATTAATTTTGCACCGATCTCTGGCTGGGTTCTTTCGCTTAAAAATAAATAAAACAGTGCTTCAGTTATACATTGAATGCGTCTTTATTATTTATTGATTATCTCAGCTTCGTCATATAATAATACAAATATAGTAATCTTATTGCCACTAAGAACCAGAATGACGCTATTGTGACTGATTGACCTGATTGTCCGTTAATAATTTAATAAACTGACTCTGAATAATTACAAGTTCTTATACACATACCAGTCTCCTCTCGCAGATTCTTGTACGAAGCTCAGATTCTTTTGGAAACTCTTTCTCGCCAAAGTACGTCTAGCTATCTTAATCAACAGTAACACAATATGGCGGGGTATTTGACTGGGTTTCATCCTCTGAACTAAAAACCTCCAGCAGCTGTTCCCTTGATCAATTAACCTCGTTCTCTCTCAGCTTAGCGTTTATTTACAACTGTCACCATACAATGACGTCCATCGTACTTGTAAGGTAAACAATTTCATTATTATTTCAGGTCTGTGACAATAATTGTTGTTACTCTGGCTTCTTAAAAAGAACTTAAACTATATTACTAGCTAAATGTATTCCTAATTCCTAACAGCCTCATATATACCCATGCCGTATATGTTCTGAAAAGGTCGTTCTTTTAACGTGTGTAAACTAAGAGAACCGTAGAATCACGTTCACGTTACAGCCACTTGTACAAGCTGGTTTATAGATTTATTTGTGTATGGTAATTGTTCGTTAATTGCACCAATGATCATGTAGCCCTGTCCAGAGACAGAATATTTTCCAAGACGTTTAGTGTTTAATGAATATTAATCCACTATTTATTTTCATCTAAAATTCAAAATCTGACATCAAAAGGAAATCTCTAAAAGACTAATCATGATTGTACGTTTTAATTGAAGATTTCTTGTTATCGTATCCAAAAATTCATTACAGTACGTATTCAAAAATAAATGTTACTTTTGTTTATAAATTTAGATATTAGAGCCAAAACTTATTACAATTCACAGTTCTTCTCATTATGTTGTTAAAACCTATTACCAAATGTATTTATTTATAAACTACATGTAATTATTAATTTATATCACACAACTCCTGGGCAAGCTTTGCTACATGTATTAATACGTCTAATTAAACTGTGTTGTCGAAGAGGTTTCCTTTGTACTTAGTTGATTAAATGTATTCTACTGTAAATCACATTAAGCCATTGCACATAGGGATAGTTAATAGTTATATGACCGGAAAAAGTAAAATAAAGATTGCCTCGAATCACAATTTATTAAATGTAACAACAGACTTTCACTCAAGTCTCAGATACAAAAATATCTGTTAGAATATTTTTTTAATTTAAATTAAAATATTTCGTCCAACTAAATATAGATGGAAATAAACATCCTATTCATTTCGATCTATTTAAGAGAACCTCCATTCAGACAAAATAATTTAATTTTTATAAATAAAATTAAACGTCTTATTTTATTTACATATAAAATTCTTTGAAGTTAGAATTACTTTACAATTGCAAATATTTATCGTGCCAAAAAAGTATTAAAAGTGAAGGGATTTATGATAGCATTTCCCCGCCCAATTTTATTTTTGCCGACTTTTAATCTTGATGGGACTTGTAACTTTATTACTATTCTTCAAAGAATTCACTAAAAAGCTCGTAGTGTATAACTTTATAAAAAAATGGAAATTACTGTGATTTTTATATAGATATATTTTTTTAAGGTACAGTCATTGTGATTAATCAGTTATTTTGTATAATGTCTGGATATTATACAGGGTGTGTGTTTAGTAAGTAGACGCTATCAATAATTTTATTTGTATTGATTATATGAACCTGCGGTGTTTGGCATTTATATTTTGAATGTGTGGGACACATATTGCTGTTATCTAGTGACTCCTTTCCAAAGGGGGCGAAAGTGGGGATAAGTAAAAATTTCCAATTGGCAAAGTTGGTCGAGTAGCACCATATTTTAAATATCTATTGAAAAAAAAGATTATTGACGAAAATACGGTTAAAAAATCTCACTTCGTTTAGAAATGGCGGCACAAAACGTACCAAATTTGAAACAAATGAGGTTGTACAACGGGATGAGGTTGTTCTAAGTAATAAAAAAAAAACAATTTTTTTATGTTAACTTCAATTGAACTAAGGAAAAAATTTGCATGGATCGTGATATTTTGGTATTGGAGGGTAGAGTTATTGTTTCTAAAAAATTAGATCACGTAACACATAATATGAAAAGTGCGGAGAAAAAATTCATCGCCATAAAAAACTTTTTAATAATATCAAAATTCAAACCCAGCCGATATTTTTTACGTGATTTGTGTAATGTAAGGTACTGATAGCTGTGTGGTGCAGAGGCTTTGGTAATAACACACATTGTTCTAAATGTAATATCCATTTTTTCAGTTTTTTAGAGTTTTCAATAACTAGTCTTCGACTTAAAATTAGTATTGTTAGAAATTACAGTTAGTAAAATTTAAATATAAAGGATGAATTTAATAAACACAACGGATTAGGAACGAGTAATTAAATACAAAATATAAAACCTTAAATTCATAGCATTTGCTCAAAATGGCTTCCATTTGATTCCGATAAAGTTTATCTTCAAATCAATTCATCCCTTACTTTATTCATAGATTCAAGACTGATTCTTCTACACTCATTTTGAATTCTTTCTTGTAACTCCTGTATGTAAACTGGTTTAGTAGTATAAATAACTGACTTTAATTATCCAAAAAGAAAAAAAAAATCCAATGGATTTACATCAAGTGACCTGGCCGGTAACTCGATCGAACCCTTTGACTTATCCAACGATAGGGAAATCACTGAATTAGGAAATTGCGGACTATTAATGAATAATGAAGTGAGCACCATCTTGCTGGGAAAATTTTCTCTCATCATTGCCCAACTGATTTTCAATAAAATCTTTTAGAGCAGGGATAACTTCATTTTGCAAAACCTGCAATTGTCATTCATCAGTAAGACCAATGAAAAAGGGTCCTTTTGGATGAACTCCTTGAAGAGCAATAATAAAGTTACAAGTCACATCTATATTAAAACTTGAAAAAAATATAATTGGGCTAAAAACTGCTATCTTAAATCCCTTCACTTACAATACTTTTTTGGCACGATAAAATTTTGTAATTGTAAAGTAATTCCAATTTTTAAAGAATTTGAAATGCAAATAAAATAAGACGTTTAGATTTATTTATACCAATTAAATTATTTTGTCTGAATGGAGGTTCTCTTAAATGGATAGAAATGAATATGATGCTTATTTCCATCTATATTTAATTGGAAAATATGTTTTATGCTTTTTAAATAAAAAAATATGCTTTTTATTTTTTTTATTTCGTTTTATGCTTTTTTATTTAAAAAATATGCTTTTTAAATAAAAGCAAAAGATTTTCTTAACCATTTATTTTATCTGAGACTTGGGTGGAAGTCTGTTTGTTTCATTTAATAAATTGTGAATCAAAGCGATGTTTATTTTACATTTCACAGTCATATAACTATCAATTATCCCTATGCGCAATGGCTTAATGTGATTTACAGTAGAATACATTTAATCAACCCAGGACAAAGGCTCATGGAGTTGGCTGACTTGGTTGTAATATTATGTAGTCCAAAGTACGTGTCAGGTTAATCCCCCCCCCCCAGCAAATAGCCGAATTCCCTTCCGGAACTCAATTCTCTAAAGATCCACCCCCGCCCTTAGCTGCACATGTTAAAATTTGACCGTTAACTGATATCTCTGGTTGTTATCATGCAGTATTGACCCTTCCCGTTCGTATAATAGAGTTGTACAATTCGTTTGACGAAAAATTTAATTTGTTATTATTGAGTAGATTATGGAAGTCACGTATAGTGGCGACATATATTTTGTATTCTTCCAGAGATGAGAGTAAAGTGCCCTTCTTACAAATGTGAAGGATTTTTCCACAGTCTATGTGGTGTTTCGCAAGAAAAAAGATTTAGGTTCGTTTATACTCGAGTTTATAAAAGATGACCAACTAACACTCGAAACCAGCAATCCACTAGGATATTTAAGGATTGTTGGCACGAGTTAAGATTAACATAACAATTAATTAAGTTCATAATCCTGGAGGCTAACAACACTATGTTCAAACTATATTATTATTTTTTCGGGCTCATTAAAAGCACAAATTCCTATTTTCGACCAATTAATATATATTCACGTAAGCTATAAAATTAAGTATTATAGTTTTAAAGTATACTGGTTTGATTATAAAAATATATAAGGAACTTATGCTACTACATTCTATTCAGATTGCAGATTAACGTTGGAAAATACTCTATTCAAGAGGTATAGTAAAGGAAATGAAAATAGGATGAAATATTATTTTTGTTATCTTACGATATTAAAAATATCTGAATCAATGAGCATTATCCTTCCATATTGATTGAGTAAAGATTGAATAGCAAGTCCAGGATGCTTCAATACCCTTGAATTGAAGTATTGCTCGAGCTGAACTCTATAGGAAAGATATTGAAACAAAATCTCTCATCTTTGTTATGTATTGTGATATCCATCAAGCGACAATATTGTAACCACTATTCACTGTTTGAAACATAAAACATAAAAAAATATATAACACAATCATTGTCATAAATGATCAAATTCTTAAACATTTTTCGAATTGTTACCTAAGAAAATTGTATTCATTACGATTGTTTTTTAAAAAAATGTAATAATCCGTTTAAATTAAATACACACGTCAAATTAACACACGTAAAGATATTATATTAATGTAATGATCCGGCCAAAACAACAACTGTGTTCAGTACTTAGTAATTACTCTAAATTCTAGGCTTCAGATATTAGGCAAATTGAAAATATTGGTGGTTCTTTGTGTGGTTATTTTTGGTTCATATAAACTCTTATGATTTATTCACCTTTGAAAACAGGATATCCTAAAAAATAATATTTCTCACTTGGCTGTGTTTCTGGTATTTCTTAAAAATTTCAGGGATTATAAATAAATACAGATATAAATTTGAGTTTTAAATTTATCTCTAACTTTATACATGACAGGTTTACATCTTTATTTATAAAAACTTTCGCACACTCATTCATACTTATATAAAGAATTTATTATGAATTTTTTAAAGGTATTATGTTTTTGATTTATGTAAATATATTTCTGTATAATTCTATCCTTATTTTAATGTGTTTCTTTCAAAGGATAATATGAATTTGCAAATTGTAAAGACCTTTCAAAAAGTACTTTCATATATTTTATTTATTCACTTACAAACTTAATCTCCCTCTATTCTTTTTTTATATATAAATTTAGATACTGTTCCTTTGAAAACACTTTATACATAAAAAGTACACTTATTAAAAAAGGAAACACAAAAGCACTTATATATTATATAACATAATTCTTTTTACTTTATTATTATTTCACAAAACATATACAAATACTGTTAAGATGCACTTGTGTCCTTTTATTATACACACTTTTATTTTATTAAATTTAAATTTTTAATTTTTATGTTTTTCACTCTGTTGTGAGAACCTCAATGAGTCCCCGGTCCATCTCTCACCCCTCCCCCATTTCGTCTCTTGATTTCAGACTTTAATATTACTTTATTCATATTGGTCGAAATGGTCACGTGAGTTATTTCGTTTTGCTGAATACGGGGTTTTAGTTTTGCACATTGTGTAGGACCGATTTATTGATATTTGATCATTTTAATCTTGAGTTTCAGGAGGTCTTAGAGGTGTAGTTTTACTTTATTTTTCTCGTGATTTTGCTTATGGCTTACACAGTATTTTGTTGTAATAGTGATTCGTGTTAGGTGGAAATTATTTATTTTGGAAAATTGTGTTTTATTTGTATGGGTAGATATGCAATTTTATATAAATTTATAAGTAATATAAAATACTTTCTCATTCTGAAATTTTAGTACTGACAAGTTGGAAGTATTCTATCTACAACAAATCAATAAATACATGTTTCACCTTGGCGTAAACTTTAATCCACCTCTATACTCACAGTTTAATGTACTTCTGTCACCAATTTCAAATCTTCAGTATTATCTATAACACTATGTTTACAGCTGAACATGAAATGAATCTCTGAAAATAATTCAATTTTAAAAATATTATAAAATAAGTAGAAAGTTGTAACTTTACAACTTATACGAAGGAAAAAAAAAGTGTGTTCTTCAAATTTGTCTCTAACAAGTGTTTTCTAAGCACATAAAAATACTTTTATATTCTACAAACGTTGTAACTTTTTTTAATATACTTTTTGGTGTAATGAATATTCAGTGATTCAACAATATTGGTTTTACTAATTGAATCACGTTTTGCACAACTATCTGGATCGTATAGTGGGTGACATCAATAAATAAACAAAATTATATAACTTTCTTTAGTAATCTGTATCCTATTATTATTTCTTCTATTTGAGCATACATTTTTTTATTTTTTATGTTTTTGATTCATTTTTACTATTTATTTTATTATTTCAGTGGCTATAACAACTAAAAAACTATTTGTAAGAGCATATATGTAAGTTAATAGATATTTTAAAATTATTTTGCATATGATTTCAAAATGTATTTTTCTTCAGGGTTTTTTACGTGCAAAAATTTAATAAACAAACATTTTCTTTATAACTGTATCCTACAATGTGAAGATCAATATAATTATCATTATTTGGACAGAACGCTGCCACCAATTTCATAACTTATCTTTCTAAAGTTTACCATTTTAAAAGTATAGGCTTTTATAAAAATGTCCCTTATCTAAGTCTTTCACTTAAACAGTTATTTGATAGAAATAATGTATTTCAACATTCGTCAATTTACAAATTACTTGTCACTGTATCTGACAGGTATTGATCATAACTTGATAAATTGAGTTCCTTTATACCAAGGTAGCTTTGTAGCGTCAAATTTTCTTCTTCTTTCTAAATCATTCATAGTATAATTTAACCACCATAGATTAAAAATATGTTTCCTTTAAATAGTCAGACATGTCACTGTTCTCGTTAATTGATTGTAAAACTTTAATGTCACGCTAATGTTAGCAATTTAGTCTATAGGTATGTCAATAGAATATTAAAGGTACAAAAACATTGCACAAACTTTCTCACACCACGTGCACAAAGTTAATGTGAACGATGTACGCCGTTATACAAAGTAAAATATCTCAATATCATACTATGTTATTTTTAATTTGGTGTAATGTGGAAGTTTAAATTCCATACTTAAATGGTGGCAGCACAGAAAAGGAAATTATAGGTCATGTGTAATTTGTAAAATACTAAATCAACACAATATTGATCAGTGTCATTACCGAATTAAAGTTTCATAGAATATAATATATTATCCCCTTCTTAATATATTTCCTTTTTTTTCACTTTTTAACCACTATTTTTATCTGAATGGTGAAATTTTTTTGTTGTTTAGTTATTTGAGCGACATTTGATCAAAATCAGTTTTTAAAGATTTATCACACACAGAACTGTTGAAAAAATGTTTGCACAAACACAAAATCTGAAGGAAAATGTAAACAGTGTTATTTGGGCTAGGCTATCGAAATCTGGATTTGTAGGCCGCAAAACACTTCAGTTCGGGGTGTATGAAGCAGTTCCCTGTTATTACATGGGTCAAATCACAAAGTGTAAGGACCTGAATAAGTTAGGCATGGCTGTGGGGAAGAATATCATTGGTGCAAAGAAGGAGTCTGTATGTGGAGAAGCTACGATACTCGCTCCGTGCTGCAGCAGATCTGACAAGAAAGCAAGACAAACAAATAGGCAACCAAATAGAAGATAGAGGAGGTATAAATTGGACCCTGATGCCTATCTTATAAAGCTGGAACGTTTTAAAATAAATTTGTAAGTACTAACATTGTGTTTGTTGTTTATAGTAGTAGATAGGCCTACTTTAACAACAATTGTTTGAAATAAGTCAGGGCGTCGGGGCAAACGCAAGTAATTTTGACGGAGAGGTGATTGCAGTGCGACTGGCTGCAGAAGCACTTGCCGCTCATCATCCAGCAAAGAGTCACCAACGTGCTGTCTTCTTCATAGACGCCCAGGCTGCCATAATTGCAATAGCCGACTACTCTCAAACAGACTGTCCAAACGTGTCCCACTGTCGAGAAGCAATATCCGACCTTCTTCAAAATAACTGGGCAATTAGCCTTCAATGGATCCCGAGTCACGTCGGCATCGTGGGCAATGAAAAAGCAGATGACCTTGCAAAAAATGGGACACAAATGCAGCAACCAATTGTTGAAACCAGCCTCACCTCTGCCAGGCACCTTATTGATGCAACTTTTAGATACCACATCAAACAAAGGAACGACGAAGCCAGCAGAGAAAAACAGTGGGCATCGCTTGTCAGTCGCGGCCCCCTGCCGTTTTCAAGTGACAGGGCAACTGCCGCGGCTGACTTCCGACTCTTGACAGGCCACGATTATCTCCAGGCCCATCTCCATCGTTTTGGCCTTGCAGAATCTGATACATGTCTGCTTTGTCTCGATGGTATCATGGACGGGGACCACATCTCAACCTGCCCCGAGCTGGACGACCAGCTGTCCAGAATTGGTCGTTACTGGGAAGCTCGACCCCGAATGGCCCAACAGCCAAGAGCTGGCATTGGCTAAAGTAAAGTAAAGTAAGTTAACAACAATTTTCTGAAAGTCTTATTTTTTAAATTTGTGGAACACATTTTTAGAAACTAATGAAATTTTTACCACATATACTATGGGTATAGTAGCATACTTTAGCTTGGGGGTTTTATCATTGAGTTAATACTTAACATTTTATAAATTTTTACTGATTATAAATTCATAAAAAAGAGGGTTCACCAAAACATTATATTTCAATAATTTTTTTTTTAAAACCCCTGTGGTAAACGGCATAAATATAGGCCTAAAATAACTGGTCTTTCATTCAGTTATCTATACTGGTCTTTGAGAAAAGTGTTCTACAACTTAGCTAATTTACCATGTATAGGTTTATGACATACCAGGTCCCCTTAATGGTGGTGAAATAATTTCTTCCACATTATTGCCGATAGGGCAGATCTCCGAAGATGCTGAAGAGTCGTGTAATTAATACATTAAAAGATTTCGAGAAGATATTTCGCGAAAACGTAGCCGCACGAAACAATGGAGGTTACAAATTTAACGACTTTTATTTTTTCATATCCTTTACGAGTGTAAGGAAATTACGCTAAAGAGTTTAAGGTTCTTATCTTCGAAGACGCTGGATTTACTGAACCCTCCAGCTGTAACGGAATAAGTGAATATTCAACTGATGAATCGACCACTGATTACAATGAATATCTTCAGATTGCGAGTAATCAAAAAATTCTTATGTACTGATTTCTTTGTAGATAAACTGTTGTTTTAAATGTACTAATTTCTTTTGTGAATACAATTTTTGTTTTAATTTTTAACATCAGATTCTTAATCAGCATGACGTAAAACTACACTATACAAATTTTCATTAAAAAATAACCATTTTCCGAAATTTTTGTCAACCATATTGTATCCGCAATTTTGTTTTTGAAATCTTAATATCAATTTTAATATTAAAATATTAGATTTTAATATTAATCTAATATTTGCAATTAGATTTAAATCAGCATGCAAAAAACATCTGTATACACAATTCTAGACAAATCGTTCAATACCTTCATTTTTTGGCCAGCTTTTCGGAGTTTGGAACCACTGTGCTTCGTTTTGTATTTGTGTTTCACAAATTAAGTGATTTTTTGTAAAAAAATTATGTTTTCGTTTATTTGGTTGATTTGTTATAACTCATATTTTGGGCCAAAGGCAAAGGTATTACATTAAAACTAAATTTTAAAAAATTTAAAATGTACGTTTTTTACTACATATGTACAGTCTGTTATTATCTATTACATTATATGTAACTTTTTTCCAAATATCATGCGACTATTCATATAATAACTGCAGTCCAGGAATGGAATTTATTTTATGTTTTTATAAATTTTACTTCGATAGACTACTTGTTTCTTTATATATACACAAGCTATTTAAATAATTGTATGTGTTACAAATATTACGACAGAAAACACAAATAGAGAGGGAGGCGTAATTTAAAAATAAAAATAAAGTACTAAATGAAGACTATATCTTTTATTAAAAATATATTAACAAGTATATAGGTTTTTAATTTTTTTTCTACTTTACTCAAGCCTCCTTTTCATTATTTTCTTTAGCTTGTATAGTACCTCTGTATTTTCCGGAAAACACCCTCCCACAATTTGCTTAAGGTATATAGAATAAACCTTTAAGCAAACACTTTAGTTCATGCCAAACCACCCCCAAGTAGTGGTTACATATAACAACTATGTTAGCACACCTGTGTATTGTATAAGGATTCATTACATTGGTGAATAGCTTTACCTATTTCCCAAGCTACACTTCATGCAGTTACATATCATAAATATTGATGCACCTATTGCAATCTAGTGGTAAATATATTATGTTTTTTATTGTATGGTTTGTCAGGGATGTTGGTTAACCAGGAATAACATTTTAAACCGTTTTATAAACACAAACTTTCGGCTTATTTTCTATAAGACTTCTTATGAACGAACTTTTTTTTTATCTTATATATTACCTAGAAACTTTAAAAACAATTATGTTTGGTTGTATTCTTCTATTCAATTAAATGGAAATGCAAAATATCAAACTGCATTCTCATTCATATCACTGCAAACATAAATCTGGCGATTGCACGGTGTTTGCCAAAAAGTAAATTTAAAAATGGATTATACTCTTTTAATAAACAATTATTAAAAGTCGTCAACTAACATTTTTTATAATTTCTTTCACTTTTGTTACGTTGTTTTCAGCAGACATTAATTAAAAATAACCAAATCAAATACTTATTTAAAAAAATTAAGATATAATCTTAGATAATGGAAAAAATACCTAAAACAAATAATAAATTATGAAAAACAGTTTTATATATAATTCACCTTGGCTCAAAAAAGAGGAAGTTACTGGATGAAACCTGCTGTGGTAAAGAGATTGTAAACATATCTTATACTTGTTTAAGGGGATTATTTGAAAGTATAAGTCAATTGATGTGTATGTTCCATGTTCCAGGTAGACTCATTAATGTTTATTACTCATTAATGAGTGGAAAGGATACCCTTATACGAATAATGTCTACATGAATATCTAGAAAGTGCCGTTTGAATATTACAGTTCAGGAATACGTGATTACTAGGATTATATTTTGCCTGAGCAGGATATTAAAATATCCGAACCAGTGAGCATGCTGCCTCCACAATGAATAGTGAAGGTTTACAACGGGCATGCTGCGCATCAATACACTTGTGGGATATATTGGAGATGTCTATTATCAGAACTGATGTCTAGAGTACGGACTTACAACCCAATAAACCCACAATACCAGAGCTTCTTATGAACTCGAGCTTCGAATTTGTTTTATATATATATATATATATATATATATATATATATATATATATATATAATAGAGGAAGCTGTATTGAAATAGAAATTAGAAATATACTCAAAGTATATATCATTTACATTTAGTTATTTATAACTACGAAGTATAACATATCCTTATTGTTAATTTAGGCAAAACATTTATGTTGATCTTACTTGGTATTTATCTAACCCTGTCATTTATTAAATTTGTGCGCAGTTTTATTAAATGTAATTGTTTTACTTATCACTACTTTCTTGCCACTTTGCTGAGAGTAGTGTTATTAATTATGTGTTCCTTAATGGTATATTTTACTTCTATAGAAAAGTAAATCTTGTATTTTTTATTTATTTTTTATTATTTATTTTTTTAACTCAAACAAGTAACATCAATAACAGTTATCATTATTATAACAGAAAAACGTATAAAACAATATTAAATAACGTGCGAAAGAAACACTTTATCTATTATTTAAAATAAAACAGAAACAATTTAAATTTTACTAACATCTAACGGTTTTTTAAATTTTTCTACTTTTTGCCAGTAGCTACTTTTCCATTATTTTCTTTGGGTTGTATTGATTAATCATTCTTGGGTGTTCATAAATTAAAAATCCTTTACTCGCTTTAACCGTCGGGGTTTTAAGCTATTTTAAAAAAAGACTCCTAGCTAACAAAAAAAAACATAAATTCACTAACAATACACAAGTTGGGAACTGGGTTTGGATTGATCTTAACAGAACAAATGTCAATGTATAATTATTTTACATTATTATTCTCACTACTCTTTTTTAACCATTTTTTAGAAAGTTGAATTACTGGAAAACTACTTATACAAAACTGTTAAGCAAACAAATAAATTAAACACATATCGTATTATCTAGCAAAATATTGTTTTACCAATTCTGTCAACATTTCCCAAGTCGTGTGGTTCTTGTGCATGCAACAAACTGACCTATATTTCAGATTGATGGTATTTGTGTTGCACGAAAACTTAATGGTTACATGCAAAGACATTTTCTTGATTTGTTTTATAATTCGGTCAAGAATTCTACAACTGTTCCTTTTCATCCGATTATTGTCACATAACACAAAATATACATTGTTCCTCCAAAAAGACTCTATCATTAATTTATCAGTTTACGCATATTCTCTTCCCGTGACGAGTTTTCTTTCTATTATAAGCTTCACCAAGAGGAAAACGGCATTGAGGATGCTCTTTTAATTTACAGTTTATCACTGTTTTACAATTTATTTGTTATATCATATCAAAGTTAGATAAAATGACAAACGTTATTTCAAAACACTCGAAGTTAAAGCTGTCATATATATCCAGATATGTATAACTTTTCTTTCCTTTTTAGATAAATTAACAGGTAATTATTTGACATCTAAAATCTACCAACATCCCTTTACTGTCGAAATCACCATTTGTAAAATTGTTTCCATTAGGCCCTAGACAAAACCTAATTTAAAAAAATTCTAAGTGATCGGCACAGAAGCGCGCATTTTAGTCATCCGTATTGTGCAACTAAATTATTTTATAGGGTTATGCATTGATATGGAGTAAATGTAATTATATACGTTGTACGTTTGATTTGAAAATGTATTGAATATTGATGTTGTTTACCTTTTCATGTTCGAAATGTGGCAGAGAAAACCCGATTAGGCGGTTACAGATACGCAAAACTTATAGTTCTACACATAATTATTTCTATTTCATTAATTTAAAATTTTAGATGTGGACTACTTTGAATATCTTTAATTTTTCAGTTTATCATCAGGTAAACTGCATTGCTATTCTACAACAACAAAATAATGTTTTTGTTTTCATTTCGAGTTAAAATATAAATCAGCAAATAAAGAAATAATTCCTTGAAATTAAAAAAATAAACAAAACATTTCTTACAGCAACTGAATAATAAAATCTTCAACAACACTCTAAGTAATCCGGGATGATTCTATTTTTAAAATGTACAAGGTGATTGTGAAAAATAAATGAATTTTAAAATAAAATAATGTAATTTTTATACCACCTCTAGCGTTTAAACGGTAATTGAATTTGGTCTCCTTGTAATTTTTGTATATATTACAGGTAGTTTCTCAATAATTGCAAAGATAGCTAATAAAAATAATAAAATGCCTAATTATAATGTGTATCCCGGCGTTTTGCGTTCCACCTCACAAATCTCACAGTAAACGTTTGTAGTTTTAAAAATACACAAAGTAGTGAATTATCTTACGGAAAGATTTCAATCTTTTACTTTTCTCATTTATTTTCCTAGCTATTACTTAAAGTCCCTCTAATTGATTTTAAATAACCTGGCTTACCTGTTCTGCGAAGTGCAGGGCTTAAGGGTGGGATTTATATTTCTTAACTTGGTAATTATTTCTGAAAGGAAGATTAATTCAATTATATAATTAGTGTGGTAGTTTTATATGTAGCGTGGTTTTAATTTCCCTTCGTCCCATTTTTCACATTTTATATTAGATCGTTTTTTAACCAATACGTCCCATTATAAATGTTAAAACAATAACTGTGAAAGAGCTTGGAAATTTTAGGAGATCATTAGGTCCAAGATGTAGGAGAAATTTATTTACTTTTAATACGACGATGATCATGCGACATGTATTTAACACCGTATTTTTTTTAACAGTGGTTCAATTAAAACTGAAAGATTTGACTGTTTTCGAGATATCAGTAGGTTTATGTTAGATTAGGTTAAGTTAAGATATCTCGAAAACAGTTAAAGCTTTTTCAGATTTTCTCTAACACTGTTCCTAGAAAAAAAAAAAGAAAAAAAAGTGTTAAACGATATGTCGCATGGCCGCCATCTCATTACAACTTTAAGTCTACTCCTAAATCTTAAACCAACTAATATAACGAAAACAGTAAAAGTTTTTTTTTTCAGTTTTCATTTGACTACTGTTAAAAAAAAATAAAAATAAATAATGTTTAATAATGAGTGTAATCGCACTAGACTAGAACGAGTAAAAAAAAATCATAAAGTACACTATCAATTGACATCTTAGCAACAACATGTTTTAAAAACAAAAATTAATTTCTTCTACAAACTGGCACACTCGGAAATCAATTCAACAGAGCTACTCTGAGTACAATCAAAAATTTTAAAATTCTGACATAAATAATTATTTTAATAGGTTTTAAAATTGTATATTATATTTAAACCGGTTTTTATATTTTTCGTATTCATAGAACTATGTATATTGTTGTTTTACATGTATACATTGTATATATAATGAACTGCAACCTTATCGCAACTCGCTGTTGTTGTTTAAAGTATAAATACATAAATACTGGGTATAAAAAGTTAAGTAGCGGAGTTTGTTTCTTGAAACCAAAACACACAGCGAGCACTGTAGCCAGCTATGTAAGTAGTAATTTTTAACCTCGTCTGGTGACTGAATTTGGTACTACATAAATGAGTCAAACTTGTTGTTTTGCTTTTAATGATACCTCATTATGTTCTGTAAATTATATGAATACATTTCGACTTGCTTTTGAAGTTTCGAAATCTGTATTTGATGAGTTAAATAAATGTATGGGAAAAAAATATATATTACATGTTTTACATTTATCCTAAAAATTCAAAGCCGTGAGTTATCAGAACTGATGAAGTAACACTTGATGAAAGTTATTTCAAAAGACTCAACGTTGAGCAAGAAAATGATGACTTGAAATGATGACATTAACTAAATTTACTTTACAATATTAAGTTAAAGCTGTTACATATCTTACGTAAATAGATCCTCATGAACTCAATTTATTTAACAAGAGCGAAACATTACTGAAGAGTTTCCGAAGTGATTATACTTCAAGTATTTTTGTTTTGACGAAAAGCTATAAAGTCAGTACCAACTATTATATTTATAGGACTTATCCATTTATACTGAAATTTTAAGTAAGTTCAGAATGGCCTTTTTTTCCTGGTCAAAAAAAATAAACATAAAAGCATACAGGCACGTGGAGAATCATTTTGTAAGCTTTTTAATGATATTTTCTCCTTAGATAAATTTTATTTAAAAATCCTGTAATTATTGATTCTGTCATTTGAAATCGATATTGATGTATAGTATTTATGACATATATAACTACATTCATTATTATTTGATATATATATATATATATATATATATATATATATATATATATATATATTCTGCTAAAGAATATGTCTACATTATTTATCTTTGTAAACTCTCAAAGTTCAAACCAGGTAAGGAGCATTCTCTTTTACATTTTTTAATAGAAGCAAGGTATTATTTTATACAATAAAGAGATTGTTAGAAAACTCGTTTTGTTTTGTTTTATACAATTAATCGAATGTGATACATTCACCGATATTAATAGATAAACATCTGTCTTGTCACGTTTTGTATTATGATTTATTTATTTTGTGAATTAATACTTAGAATATTCAAGGCATGTACTCGTCTGCGTTCTGAATATAAATGTATCGCACACACAGTAAGCTACGGGAAAACTTGTTATCACCAGGTTTCGATATGTGTTGATGTTTAACAAAAGTTGTACAGTTCATACAGGAAACTGTTTTTTTTTTTTTTTTTTTTTTTTTTTTTTTTTTTTTTTTTTTTTTTTTTTAATTGTATGTGTTGTGAATGATTGTGTAAGAGGAAATACAGATAGACTTTAATATTAAAGTGTAATAATAGAAATTTTATTATCCTCATAAATGAGAATTTTTAGGGGAAGTATGTAGGAGATGGGTGTTTCCAAAGTGAGAAAGAAACAAATTACAATCGTCATTGGTTTTGAACCACTTAATTGAAGTAGTTGGTCTTCTACTAATCAAGAAGTTGGTCTTGATTTGCAAAGGAAAATTAAAATCTTCCAATTTGAGTTTAAAGTAGTTCGAAAAAGGACAAAGTCGGTTATAAATAAGCTTATATAAGTCACTAGAAACACGAGTATAAGCAACTACAAATTTAAAATGCGTGTAATTTCCGTCAAATTTATCCATTTGTTGATGGTAAAGGTTGGTTATTAATTTTACCTTAATTGCATTATTTTATAATGGTAAATGAAGCGAAGAACAACATATAATTTAAGAAATTGACACCAACCTTACGACCGGTGGCAATAATGCAATAAATTTCCCAACTGGAATGAAAAAGAACTTCAGAGGAAAGAGCAAGGATTTAATCTTGAATAAGTAATGAAAACAATTTGACAGTTGGTAGTGTTATATAACGTCCAAGGAATCTCTCTTCGATTGTATTCATTGATCACTAGAAAGATATGGAAAATTCTTGTCTTACAAGTAGAATATCACCAACTTTGTTATTTGTACTTTCTTTACTTAATGTTGAAGTGTGTTTAATAATCTATACTTCAACAAAACCATAAAATTATGTTGAGCTAACGGATTAAACGATAACTGAATCTTACGGACATGATATTCGAGTATGCCAAAGTAGGATACAATATCTTTTCAAAGATAAAATGGCCAGTTACAATTTTATAAAACTATATTTTTTTTTTCCGTTTTTCTGTTAAATATTTTAGTTTCATTTAGGCATTTCCAGACGACATGTCACTATTTATATGGTGTAAGTAGACTACTTCTATCATACCATAACTGTCAAACAAGATGGACAGGACGTTGTAGAGGTTCACCTTGTCATCTATGTTACCATTTTCGGAATTACAATAGCGGGGTTTTGTGTGATTTGTTAACATGATGGAAAACATATTACAATGAAAATTATTTACGTTATCCTTTGTTCATCCGCACACAGATTATATTAATTTTACGTCGTAGAGTAGCTATAGCATAATTAAAGACAAAATATAAATTCTAGACATGAAGATAAAATTGGGAGTTGGTGTTTCAAGTAGATATTTGAAGGTAACTAAAATGAAATAATCTATCAATTTGAAAGGATAGGAACCATAAAGACGCTTTTGTGTAAAATTCAAACATCAAATAATATACTTGGCGTTCTCATTTCTAAAATGCATAATACCTAAAATTGTTAGTTAAGTAAATAAAAGGTTTCAAGCATATGCAAAACCACGGTCCGTAGACTTATAGGAACATTTATTACAACAGGGCTAATGGAAACATATTAATTTCTACGTCAAATAAACAATCATATCCGTAATCGGAATAACTTCTAATTCTATTAGATAAACCATACATAATATTTTCCAAAAATATAACAACTCAATATTTTTTGCCCCTTAACTATCAATATAATTATTTAATATTTGTTGCTGTTATATTTCTTCTATATTTGTGACAATACAATGAAATATATAAATCCAAAGTTTCTAACATATAGGATTTATCGTTTTGTCAGTGTAGTTTGATTTCGACTTACAGACAAGCAGACTCAGAGATACGTGAGTGAAATTATAAAGGTTTTTGATTTTATCTACGAACCTTAAAAATATATATTCAACTCTTTGTTAGAACTTAATTTTATACAAATTTTAATTAGATATCATCCATTTTACATGTATGCCACTGTGAAATTTATTTTAGAGAAGTATAATCTTTCACTCGGAAACTTGTGTATTCTAAACAACAACTTTTATGCTGTATGGATCATCAATATATCCATTTCATTACTTCCGAAACATCCAACAATAGATATAAATTGTTTTCATTTTGTCTCTGATTTAAAAGATATAAAATTCGTTACATTCAGACGCATTCGTTGAGTAACGATGGATGAAACGTACCATTGGTATTGTTTAAAGTAAAACAAGTATGTACCATTGGATATTTGAGTAAAACAATAAACGACCTTCCCACATTTGTTGTACAATAGTGATTGACAAACACTTTGATTCACACTCTTGAAAAGTGGTGAGTAGCATTCTAAACTTAAATAATAGTAGTTATCTAAATAGAGAAATAAAAACATTTATCCATTCATAATATTCATTTTGATATATAAAGACGATTATTACAATGCTGTATATTTACTCTAAAACTTGAAACGAAGTTAAATCAAATAAACATTCTTAGTTAATCCGATGAAAATGATATTGTTTGAATATTTAAGAAACTAAAATTATTCTAAGTTTAACAACAGTTATATTAAATCAAAATAATATATTTTACTTTACCTTTCCAAGAGGTATTTCTGAAGTAACAAGGGTGACCTAGATTTAAATAAATAATGTTTCCAGGAGAGGGAATATACGGGAATTAATCAACTCACTAAAATTTGTAAGTTTGTCGATTGATTTCACACTGTTACTTCATTAATTGTTACACGATTGTTTTGAGTAGCCACTATATTATAATTTGAACATAGTTGTGATGAAATACTTTACAATATTTGCAAAACGATTCCTTGATCAATTTATAAAATTTCAAACAAGGTATAAATTATACTTTGCTAGGTTTCATTATAAATACACCGTGATTTTAGAAATATAAAGTTTGTAAATAATTTAGTAAGAAATGGTCAATTTAGACAGCTTTAAAGTTGAGTCTATTTATGCAATTAATTTTATAGGGATCGTTGTTTTTCAAAATCAAACTAATTGTATTATTATTTTTTAAATTTGAAGTTCAAGCATTCCCAATTTAAACCTAAGCAGCCCAAAATTTGTAGTACAAACAAAATCTATTCATTTTTCAAGAACTAAATAAAATTCAATAAATTACAAGTTGTAATATCTAATTATAATTTTTATAAATCTTAAAAAATAATAAAAAATATAGCGATCTATTACAACAGTGGTTTTGCGTTGTTCCTTTACTTGATGGAATACGGTTCCCTAGGGAACATTGTGTGTAAGCAATTAGCAACTCTGTTATTCCGTCTCAAGCTCTCCTTTCTGTTATGTTTCTTAGTATTGTATCTATCTTGTAACGAATAGGTCGCCCTTGGATGAAAACTGTATCATTTTGCAACGTATAAGTGGTTATATCAACACTACTTTAATATTAGGAAGGATTCGTGAGAAGGCTTGCCCACAGGAACGTGAATCGTCGATATAATTTAGCAACTTTTTTCTATTCGTCTTACCAAACTTATTATTATTTAATCTAATTATACGTTGAACTTAAAATATGTTAATACAATTTTATTTGTAACTTACTTAATTAGGGATTACACTTATTAACATTGCACCAGGCCAAATGTGATTCGGCCTAATCAACCATTTCACCTAATTTTGGACGCGGATGTAATTAATATATCACATAATTAATAAGGAATGCCCGCCCGCTCGAACTGCTTTGGACTTAAGTGTCCACGTTGAGTTTTAGAGCCTAAAGGTTACATAATAGATACCAAACGGCTAAAACACAACGGTAATCACTGCAGGTCGCACGTACTCTCCTTCTCCTCGAGTTGAGTGAACGTTTACTTCCTCACTGTTTGTTATCTCCAAACATCTTGCGCCTTAGAACCCCGCGGGATGCAACTTAGGGTTACCACATGTAAAACCTGCGCAAGGAAGGAAGGTGGAAAGTAAAAACAAACTACCACAAGATAACAATATATGAGTTTAACAATTTTTCCAGGTGCCAGTTCGTTCTGGACTCAACTATTTTGCATCCCACACACATACATAAGTTAATAAATAATTAACATGAATTGTAAAATGAAAATATGAAATTCTTATAGGGATACTAGATTTAAAAAATGATACTATATTGAAAAAAGGAATAATTTCCGAAATAGGAAATGTAACGCGAAATAAAAAGGTAATAGAGAAAAGAATTTAAAACGGGATTTGTGGGAGTGGTTGGCGTACTATATTGATATTCTAAGTTGAAAGCAATTTAGCGTAGGTAAGTGTGTTAAAGAGGAAGAGTGAAGGAAGTAAAATAGGTAAGGGGTTAAGAGCAACCCTTAGTACATCCCAACAGCTAGGGGCACGACGCACGGGGACCAGATATTATTTCATATTAGATGGACGTCAATCCCTAGGCTTTACCTAGGTTAGCTCTTAACAATTTTTATATATATTTTTTTGTTTTTAATCCTGGGGTGTTTTTTGTAAATTTAGTTGGCGTGGTAGGATAGAGGAAGGATAATATAATAAGGTTGGAAGATTAAGTTTTTTTATTCTTAATGGACACAGGCCAGGTTGCAACCCATAGCCAACCATTTCCACAAATAACGTATTATTTTTATGTATTAAATATGAAGTCAATCTGACGTATAAAAAATAGGTTTTTTAAATTTTTATTTTTATTTTTAATTTTGTTTTTGTTTTTTAGGAGGGTAAATACATAAGGATATGATCAACAATCAAACATCATGTCACGAAGGACCTTATTCTTGCCATGTATTGTCGCGTAGATAATAAATTTCTTGGTGTTTCAGAGTAATAAACATAATATAAATTAACTATATTGCTTAAATTTGTTTAATTGTAATGTTTGATGATACACGAGAATTTATATTTATCAATAGCATGTAGTCTTGTTACCGATTTTTATATTAAATCAATAAATCTGAGTTATTGTTATTTATTAATTAATTTAGTCAACTTTACAGTTACAGATTTATTTTGTCTCAAATATTTTGACCTTGTAGTATATAACAAACATGACTCATTTGATATATAACAAATATTGCGGAAATAATTCTCAACTCAAATTGAATTAGAATGAAATACACATAAATTTCAATGATTGTTTCTGGCTCAATCAATATCCATGTATAAACAAGGAAATTCTATTCAATTTAGAATCTATAGGTTTAACAATCTCAGCATCAGCCGCAGTTATGGCATGCAGGTCGTCAGTACTTAGAATCGCCTACAACGCCATGTTGGATTTTCACTATCAAATTACAAAATGCACTTTCCTGATTGTACATTTATTTACCTCATACACATACTCTATTGTGTTTGTTACCACGTAGTATTGATTGTCTATGTTAAACAATAGTCGTAATTATTTGAAGAGTACGATGCACTTTTAAATTATATGTTCAATAAAATGTATTTTAACATTTCGATTTTAAATCTGAGATGATTAAAAATTAATGATAATTTTTAATTTACTCTCATAATTTATTTTAATAGCAATTGAGTAAACATATGTAGCAATAACAAAAAATACAGCTTCTGATTAGTTGATTTGTATTGAGAACATCGAAATCCCTTCACAGTAGTTCTAGCATTCACTACAAGAATTCGCTACCAATTACACTATGCCTCATGGAAGAATTAACTAGTACCAATCGAAAATATGATTGATGGGAATTTTTTTTATATTTTCCTTTCAATGACGTTAATGGGAGGAATGTGTTTGGTTCAATCAACACCACATGTCAAAGTCGCACATTAATTAAATGACCAATTTTTTTTAGGATGTGTTTTAAATTATTAAAAAAATTCAAACTTCACAATTTATTGTCAAAATAATGAAAATGTTTCACTGACGTTTGAATTGAAATTAATTTTATATCAAAATTAAAATGATAATTGGTTTTTACACGCTCTATACTACGTTTAAAAGTAGATTTTATAACGCTTTAGGTCAAACGCAAACACCTACGAGGAAAATTTAAATTAATTTGGTAGAAAACGAAGTAAAAAATAATAACAATTTGTAAAAGAAGCGGATGGGAACATTACAGGTGCAAAATCTCATCTTTTCAATGTGTGCATGGCGCTTGAGGCATCTTCCAAGTCCGTGCAGATTCAAGAATATAATAGATTTTTAAGAACTCCAACATTGTCCGATTATTTCTCAGTTACTGAAAAATAACGATTAATTTAAATTACTCTTGTTTGAAAACACATTAATCCAAAGAAAAAAGGAAAATAAAATCGTTGCTATCAATATAACATTTCACTATCAATTCATTTTATCAATTATTTGTTTTCTAAATTTACAAAGCATGTGTCACCCTTATGTGATTTGCCACAATAAATTAGACAAGCTTTTGTGTTTTATATTCTATACCTTTACAACGATAATATAGTAATAATAACTTAAAATAATATCACATGAAAGCACACATTGAACAGTATACATTTTAATAATGCAGGATGAACACTATGCATTTAATAATAATAAATAACAAAAACTAAAACGACGAAAAACAAATTGAATAATAAATAAATATCTATAATATAATACCAACACCTGATACATTAAATCAATTACAACAATTTTTAATAGATTAATTCCACGTGACAATCAAAGATAAACTAAATACTTTATGGAACTAAGTATATATATTGTATAAATTTAGTTTCTGTTTAGTTAATCCCACGAAATAACAATAATTCAATTAAATAATAGACTATGCAATAATAACAATATTATATATATATATATATATATATATATATATATATATATAATAAATATTACGGATTAAATAAATTAATAACATGTAATAATATAAAGATCAATAACTTATCTTTGAATGACAATGTTAAAAAATTTTCCTTACAGATATCCAACATTTCATCCATTTTTCCAAATAATTGTCCATTCTAAAAGTTTACATATTCACTCGTATTATATCTATCTAAAATATTTTTTTCTTATTCCATATTATTTAAGTTCCTACATATTTATAGGGTATGTTCCGTTCTTGTTTGTACAGTAAACACCTCCCACTGTATTCTTTTATCCATGTTCAGCCATCACCACGCTCCTATTTTCTCTGCTTTTAAGATATGCACATATTGGGATAACTTCTACTCATCCTCACTTTTTTCTTGCTTTTTTTAAGGTAAAATCATCTTTATTGACATCACCTTATAAAAAGGGAAAGAATAGAGGATAAAAGAAAACACTGGTCCCGAATATCAGATCAAGAGAGACCTCATAGGAAAAGTGAAAGAGAGAGATCTAATCCAAGACTAGATGAAAAATGTTTGATTCCTCGGTATTGCCATAGTGAGCCCCTGAGGATATACCCCTAACTCCCCCCCCCCTCAAATTATTCGAGACAAATTTTAGTTTTCATTTCAGTTTAAAGATTTTTGTGTGTCTAAACCCTTTACTCGCGTTATTAATTAGTTTATTAACCTTTAATTTTTTCTGAAATTATTCTTTATACGCTACGTCCGATGTATCAAGATTCGTTTCAAGTTTACTATCCTAATATCCCCACACCTTTTCGCCTTTGGAAAGTAAACAAGTCGTTGTTAACACATAGTGTTTGATGTTAATTTTTATTTTTATATAGGAGAGTGTTTTATGTTATTATTTAAATTTGTTAAATCATAATTTCTCATGTCATAGTGATGAATAAAATCTTTACAAAATAATGAATAAAACGTTCACCAAAGTTTTAAATTGAAGATAATTTGCTATCAAAATCGTTATTTCTATCAATACGATAATTGGTATTACTATCCCTTACACCTGGAATACAAAACAAGTTCTGAGCTCTAGATATCACAACGTTGTAGAACGTTTAAGTACGAGAAAAGTTTGAATTTATTTGGTACAAAACGAAGTAAAAATTAATAATTTGTAAAAGAAGGGAATGGGAACATTACAGGTCCAAAATCCCATCTTTTTAATCTGTGTACATCATGCTTAAGGTATCTTTCAAATCCGTCCAAAAACAAAAACATAACAGATTTCCTAAGAATTGAACATTTTTTTACTATTCAACAGATATTAAATAATATTGATTAATTAAAATTACATTTCTTTGATATTGCATTAATATAAAGGGTAATAAAAATATTGTTGCCTAAATATCACTTCACTATATTTGGGATTATTATAACAAAAAACTCTACACAAAATGTAAACTTGTATAGCCTAACTATAAGATGACATTTAGTATGCACTCTTTAATTACTTGTAACTATTATGATCTGTCACTGTACAAGATCTGAAATTTATAATTAATATTACACGAACAGATTTTGTATTCCTCGTACAATATTCCACTGTGCATGAAATAGCCTAACCTAAGGTGTGAGAGTTCTGTTTATTATGTATGATGTTGTAGGATTTCTAAAACGAAAACATCCTCATTTTTAAAGTCGGATATCATTGAATATTTTGAATTTTGGTTATTTTATAAACAGTCCAGTCATAGCATTTCTTTCGTCCAGTGACCATTTTCGGAGTTTACACCCAACATATAAATAAAATTATAATTCCTCAAAGTCTAGACCAGTTGAATTTTATTTTAAGTTATAAAGTTTTTAAAAAGTTCTACAGGAACTATTTTTAAAGTACTCAGACATTTGTAATTTTATTCTTTCATTTCCCAATGCCACCGAATTGAGACAACACTTATAGAATTTATACCTCGCTATAATTGTTTTTGACTCTGGTGCCAGTCTAGTAATTGCCTCCGGAGACAAATTCAATTTGGCACGAAAATAAATGGTAGGCCTATCTGTTCCGTGTGTTTTGTAAAACTGCCAAACTGAATCTTCCCAACCTGTAGTACGAGTAACAAGCTACAGCAAGTTACACGTGATGTTTTAATTTAATTTTACTCAATTCCATTGTTTTAAATATTTTAATAAAGATGAAAATCGAAGTACAGAAGTAGTTACATTATAACAATTAATCCAAAATTGTGTAAAAACCAATTTATAATTACATCGGTCAATATTGAAAGTCGTCCTTTTCCTTCTTCGTCATTCACTTTTTTATCTATCTCTGTATCTCCTACACCGATCTCTTGCAGCAACGCCACTCAAAACATTATTGCCAAGAACTTGACACTGGTGGCGATTAATATCGACAGCATTCCATCCTTCTACTTACAGAATCACTGCACGAACCTTACAACTGATGGTTGTTACAATAGTAAGCCCCGTTTAAATTCTATCACTACTACCACGACAACTAATCAAATGAATTGAAAATAGGTATTTAGGTTAATAGTTACTGACTTCGACAACAATCAATGAGTGTTGTTATGGCAACCAACTTGAATTTACCAGCTGATCGGAAAGTCTCACATTTCACAGTTCACGCATTTAAATTTTTATTGAAATTTGTGTTGTTTCACTTAATTTATTATTGTTTATCCTTAATAGATGAGCAATATTAATATTGTGTAACTAATTTGTCTGTGCTTGCGTGTGTCGTGAATACAAAAGAGATTGTATGAATTAGTGGACAAATAATTCAAATATAGATTTATAAATATTCGTATTTATTAAACATTATTTTAAATCGTTAACGCTTTAGATATATATTGTCTAAAATAACCCTCAAACATTGATGGATTCGTTGCGTTTGAATTCACAAATTGAACTAACGCTGGAATAAATAAACTAAATTTAAACTGTATTTCAAATACAAACAACGCAATAGAATTTTTATAATTGCTGGTATTCACAATCCATATTTAAATATGAACAGAGAGATTCCATTGCAATTTTGGGACTGCCAATTTGCCTGGAGGCATAGTAAATGTAACGGAGCAGAAATTCAGTCCTCTGTATTACATCGACTGCCATATTGGGATATTAATTCTGCGTTATATGCAGTACATATATAGAATTGCAAAATGCACTTTCCTGATTACGCATGTATATTTTGGTCTCCGTATATTCGATTGTCGGTCTTTAAAAAAAACAATATTTATAACCATGTTTTGTGAGATTGCATAGAGACAAATGTTTCCAATATTTGGCTGTAGATTATTTAAACTTGTTACAATACTCTGTAATACAGATATTTTGTTTGTACTTTATAATACCACACTAATAGTCAATTATATGAACAACGGATATATTTAATCGTTACAAGCAATGATGATACAGCTTGCCCCTCGAAGAGGTACACGATTTTGATTTTCTATTCATTTCTAATTCCTAAACCGATTTTTTAGAAATGTTACATACAATGGTGTTTATAGAAATAAAATGGTGGCAACTCAAAATAAAGTCTATGCCTCTGTACTTTTATCCCCTTTACTCTTGCAGGTTTAATTTTTGATTCAAGTTGCATTAAAACAGAAAATTATAACATAATTATTTTTAGTTCAATTTTATTTTGTAGTTGCAAAATGGTTTTTACAGTTGAGCGAAAAGTAAGGTGTTGTGCAGGGGTCATAGTTTTTAATTACGTTACAGCACCAGTTAAAGAATTTCATATTTGCCTTCCCAGATATTGATCCAACAAGTACTCACTAAATAATTAAGTGGAAAGATTTGTTGTTGGAAACAGGAAGCTTAGTAAAAAATACACTCGGATCTCCTTATAAGAGAAGAAATGAAATATTTTAATCCTTCTTTCTCCAGGAACCAAAATCATTTTATATGTAGAGGTTGAAACCGAAGTGCCCATATTTTTAGTGTAGAGAATCGTAAGGAAAACAAAATTAAATTTTACAAAAGCCACTTAGTCCATAACATATTATTTGAAGATAATCCGGACAGAAGAGTGAAGTTCTGTTCCCACATCATTGAGTTTCATGAGACTGATCCTGATTAGGATATTCGTATTGTTTTCTCAACTTGGAGTATTGTAGTCATAACTTCAATTTTTACAACACCTAAAATTCTAAGTTGTTCAGATACTTCTTAAATCAAAACGAATTCTGGGAAATTCCTTCAGGGGAGCCGGGTGATTTTCTTTGTTTTTTTCTCTTCCAGAGTAATGTGGGGGGGGGGGGTTCTCTGAACTATAATATATTTTCACTTCAAGTAAATGTTTTTTTATACTTTTAGTTAAGATAAGCAAATGTTATAGATATATTTGTTTTATGTATAGGTGTGTAGGTATGATTGGGTGTAAGTGTATATATTTAAGAATATGGTACAAGTCAATGTACACTTTATGTCTATTAAATTACTTTATGTAGATTTGTAAATTTTTTTTGTTTGTTTTTTCTTTCTCTTTTTTCTCTCTCACTGATTACTATTGTATAAAATAGCTGTAATAGATGTGTTAATATTTTGTATCTGTATTGATTCTGGAGGGAAATTAAAAAAAAATTATTGTCTGGGCGGCTGTGACTGCTAATGGCTTGCTGTCTCATGACATTTTAGACAACACCATGACTGGAAATACATATGAACAAGTTTTAAATCAATAAGTACTGCCCTATTTTATATTAAGTTATTCGTTTTTATTTTATTTAAATATAGTTCTATATTTAAAAAAAAAATAATATAATTTTATATATTTTTATTTTAAATACTCTAGCTTTAAAAAAAAAAAAGCAGTTAATATCCTCATAAAATGAAGCACTCTTATGTATTATAAGATCCATCCCTAGCCTAGATTAACTATTCATGAGAATGAATAACAACTACTTTAAAACATTTGAAAATTCTGAAAATAACGCTTTTTTTTAATGTTGCCTTACATTTATTAGTCTACTTACGAATTTAATATGTCTTTCTGTTCTTTTCTATAATTAATATTTTTAAATATATTTTTTAAATATAACTTAAGATACAGTTTTTGGAATCACTGTTATGAATAGGATTACTTTAATAAGCTTTGCCTACAGGTTCATTATATAAATTAAGATCAGTGGTTCAATTGTACTTATGATTCTAAATTTATTATATATGTTTATATGTATCTATATGAAAAATTAGAAAATATTTCCAATAATGTTTCTAAACATATACAGCTTTATTAACCTCAGAGCAATGACTATTTTGAGATGAAAATCAAATTAAGTCAGTCCTACTATATGGACTTTATTTCAAGTAAAGTGACAAATTACCGCAACTAGAGCTGCTCACCAATATCAGTTGACCCAACTGGAAATATGTCGTGACCCTTCCAGATTCCTTCCCATATGCAGATGGACGCCTGACGGTCTCTCTTCTCTTGGGTAACCTCTGGTCCTAGCTTGGTCCACTTACCACTGTGCAGTCTTCTATCCTCTAGTGTTCCACATTACATTAGTGACTGCTAGCTAAGTGGTTTCCCAACGATTTACATTACTTTTCAACTATCCTCGATGCTCTGCTGCCCACATTATGACATATTATACATTAGATTTTTATATAGCTACTGCCCTAATATTACTTTATCTCTTCAAATGTTTAATTAAAATGTCTTACTATAAAAGTATTTAGTATGGTTTGACACAAAATAAATTCGAAAAATAGACAGTTCAAAAAATGTCAGTATAGTACTAGTCACTCAAAAGGTGAAAATGAACCATTGACCATTAAATGAACAATTTACAATAAATTTACATTATTTCAATAACTGGTTCAGTTGTTCCAGATCTGTTAAATATTATAAACTGGAATTTCACATCAGTTCGGTCCAGTAATCTACATAATTCACAAAACTTTTACAGAACTCGGTAGAGTCAATTTTGAGAACGATTGTGACAAGTACTTGTTTTTATCCTATAGTGTTACATTTGTGGAAACTTTTATGACGATCCCTCTAGCGGATTTTGAGAAAATCGTAATTATTCATTTATACCCTAAATTTTAAGTTAGGAAAAAATGAAAAATGTCCCGAAATATAGTCAATATGCCCACAAAACAAAATTTGATCAAAATCGATTCATGCATTTGGACTGTTGAGTAACACTTTTTGGACTCAAAATAAAGCCCTAAATAAAACTCGATAATGATTTTTTGACTCATCAAATACTTTGTATGACAGAATTTTTAGATGTCAGAAAAATAACAATTTTTAAAAATTTCTTGTTGTTTAAAGGCATAAAATGTTGAGGTCACCTTATAAAAACATTAAAATGAAGAAAAGAAGATAAAATAAAGTCCAAATACTCTAATAGCGTCAAAGTCAGAATAGAACAAAATTTGGTTAAAAGAGAAGAGAAAGATGAAATAGATTGATCTAACTCAGGAATATATAATAAAAGGGTAGACCCAGCTAGGGTCCCTCGGAGTTTTCACGCTCGTACTCATTGCAGTGATCTACTGAGATTATTATTGATTTTATTCATTAATGTGAACCCAAAAATATTTAACTTACTGTTATGATAGAAGTGACAGTAATCAGCTTAAATTATATTCAGTTCAATTAATTCATAAATTGTTTAAATTTATTCAATTCCCCTTCGTCCGCTTAAAGTATGTAGGATTTTTATTTAAAATTGGATTTAATACACGAAAACTATGCCACAGTATAAGTAAATACAATTCCTAACTTAAAAGAAGACTGTTTTGTAATTAAAAGAAGAATTGTATTCAAATGCAACGCAGTACAGAATGCTGAAGCGTTGGAATTCTTCCAAGTAATTGCTTGGATCTACTACAGCTGAGTGATAGCTCTAAGCAACAATTCTATTGCACAGTAGAAAAGAGAAATAAATAGTTGTACTTTTTATTATTACGAGTATCTGCTTTCATCTAAAACGCTACGATATTATCTTATAAATATAGTTTAAGAGAATATTTTCTATCGTTTGTTTATATACAAGACATTTCATGATAATATATCTACTCTTTTTACCGGTCAAACCAGTCTAGAAATAAGACCATTATGTCGTTCGTTAATAAAACTGAATAAAAATTGATAATAATAATTTCTCTACTTTTAAAAAAAGCTGAAACATTTTTGAATAAATCTTTGTAAGGGGTGATCACTTGGTTATGAGTTAATAAACATTTTAAAAGAGGGCACGAAATATTCTTCATCTCAATAAATCGTTAGTTCACGACCCCATTGGCATACTACCCTGATTTACTTAGTTGACCATTGTAGGCTCGTGTTTCAATAAGGTGTCTACCGTTCCTTGTACTGTGTGACAAGTTCTTATTTTGATCAAGTTTTATTTATTTCGATTGCTCACTACTAGCTTTAGTATTTGTTTATTTATTAATGTACTAGTTTTTATTTTATTTCCCAACAATACCATAGTTATTTATTTCATGTTAGGTAATGATTTTAGAGCTACATAATAAACGTGATGTTGTTTATATTACTTCAATTTGATATTATTTAACTCTTAAGGGAATGACTTTTATTAATATTGTTATATTTATTTGTTGGAGCTTTACAAGCTGGGCACACTTAAATACTATACATATAATAGGAATACATTGCGTCTTGTTTTATTACACTTATTAAAATATGTAATTTGTTTTCTATTTAAGTTACACAGGGTTTATATTAAGCTCTACTCTCCTTGAATTACTGAACGAACTTGTTGTTCTTAATAACGATACAATTTGTATACGACTGACAGAATAATTGACATATAATTGATTGATTATATTTTGTATATATTATAAATTGTTTTACCTTATCCAGAACGATAACATAGAATGTACGAAATGTTAGTGATTAGATGACAAGAAATTATAATGAACTAAACGTTAAAAAACACAGGAGGTGTTATTTCATTACAAACAATTTTAACTTAAAGTTGTAGACTCAAAGAGAGTACATGTAACTGTGTAAGCATATAATAATTTGCTCCTACTTTGTAAACTTCAAACATAACTAGAGTTGACATATTCTTGTTAAAATGTAAAGGAAACACAAGGCCTCAGAGCACAGAGTTACATGGAATTTTATAAACTGTAAAGTTGTTTGCCAAATTGTAAAGAGTTGCTTACAAGCCGGCATGTTGGCTTGGGGTGTTTTTTATAAGCTGATTCAGTAAATGACTTGGTTAAAAACAGAATGTATTGTACGAAATTATTATCTCAGGCATTTACAAGTTTTAACAACTGGACAATTGTATGCAACCAGGGTTGTATTATGAATGATAAGTATTATCTATTTTTATCTTTTTTGGATTGTCTAAATTCCCATTTTCAACTTCAAATTACAGATTTCAACAATAAAATTGTAATCATCAGATTTAGTTACACTACAGACATTCATCATAATACCATGTTTGTTGAAAACACCTTTTGTTTGCTTTAACATGTGTCGTGTTTCGTGTTGGGTTGTGTTTTATACAAAGTAAAGAAGTTTTTAACTGACGGAAGAAATCTGACGATGACAATCTGATTGTCGAAATCTGTAATTTTAACTTGAAAGTCGGATTATTGACAGACCTAAAAAAGTAAGAATATATAATACATATACTTTTACAAGTTACAGTACTGATAAACATTAAATATGATTTTATAAAACTTATTGGAGTACGCATATTACATAAATTAGATAATAACGCGTAATTTTCGTAAAAGGAAGACACTACTACCTTATAACTTGTGTTAATATTTTAAGATATTCTTATAATGATGCTAAGTCTGTAGTGCAAGAGGCTGTGATGTACCCAGTAGTGATAAGCAACAAGAGTTTTAGTATTGGTCTTTTGTCAAAGACTAAGATTGCAAGCTAATAATTTAAAAAATAACGAAATTAATGATAAAGCTAATAATAAACCACAATTTCCCTCCCCCCCCCCCGTACTTAAAAGTAGAAATAACGATATTTTACTTTATACAATGAGTATTAATTTTTAAAATAAACTCTTCAAAATTAAAGTAATCACAAAACTATTTACATTCTATGTAAAATTTTACACTAATTTCCAAATTATATAATTAAGAGAGTTGTTTTTCGGTACTAATAATTGTAGATGTTCATTTAATTTGATTACTATTCATTGTTGTTTAAATTGTAATACATATTTCCGTGTGTCTAAGAAAAAAATATGTTTAATAAGTTTCTTAATGAGTAAAACAATTCTTATTATTGTTAGTCTGTATCTTCATAAGAAAAGAAAGAAAGGAAAAGCCTTACATAAATATCTTTTAAACAATTAATAAAATAAAATTTTGAATTCATAAACAATTCCTTTTAATTAAAAAACACACAATAATATGTCATTTTCTTCTAAATAAATGTATTTTTTCATAGTTAGCAAACAAGATATATTTAATAATATTAATACTAAAAAGAAATGTTATTATTTCTCATAAAAAAGCAAAACATAAGCAGACATATATTAATATAAATTGTACATTGTGTATATATATATATATATATATATATATATATATATATATATATATATATATTAATTTACCTTATTTAGATCACACTGACACACATACACACAAAATTAAAAATAGTAAGACTCTTGCAGCATGACCAAAACAGACTGTACAAGAGCAAAACTGACTATGGAAGACTAAGACTGACTGTAGAAAAACAAAAATGACTGCAGGAGCAAGACTGACTATGGAAGAGGAATAATGATTGTGCAAGAGCAAGAATAACTGTGTAAAAGCAAGACTGAATATATGTAAAACCAAGATTGAAACCTAAACCACCAATGCTGTCTTGTTCTAGCATTTTCTTATCACTACTGCCCAGGCCTGATTGACAGTTTTGAAGTTGGCTATTGTGTGATTAGTACACATTACCTGATTATGATTATATTCATCTCAACCAAAATATATTAATAATTTAAGGTCGTCAATTTTTCTTATGATTGTAGGCCAACATCGTAACTTTGAGAAATTGGTGGTGATTAAACCCGAAACCTTCCAAACTCCAAGCGAGGGCGTTTGCTATTGGTCAACAATGAGATCAGCTTCACTGATGTTGTTAATGTTCTTCGCTAAACACGCTTCTAATTCTTACGTACGTAAATACCTATGTCTAATAAACATATACTATTGTGTTCCTATGAAAAGAGTTGGAAAACCCTATACATTTCTTGATAAGGGAACTAAATTGAGAATTAACTTGAAATGAGATACCCACACGTCGCGTCGTCTGGAATGGGTATCCTAACTTAACAATTTTTCGATCTATTTTAATCAAAATTGTATTTCAATAAGGTATGGTAGAATAGAAAATGTGTGATATTTTACTACAAAAACAAAATTGAATTTTAAATATTACACAATTTTGACTTTGTCATCTGGATTTTGTTTTGCTTAGGTCAGTTTTCACAAATAGTTATCTTTGAAACCGAATAATTATAACGGATCGAATTAAGTTATCAAAGGATTATCATCTATACCTACATTACCAAATATGTAAAATTCTCATACAACATAAAGTTTAACATTTTTACTTTTAATTTGATTATAAAATCTGAAATAACCACATCTTCAAGTTAGAGTAGATGTGTATTTAATATGGGGAATTTAACATTCTTTAACATTTTTATTTTATAGATTTAGAAGTAAATTCTAAAATAAGTTCAAAATTTAGGGTATATCTAACGTGTGGTCAGTTTTGGTTACTTAACTATCCTTAATTTTGTTTACTTGCTGTTTAACAAATTAAATAGGATTGTAAATCTTTTACAATTCCCCAAATTTTTAACGAAATTTCTTTCTAATATTTTTAGATATTCCAATATTCATGGGATTTATACACTTCATAACCCAACATTCCACAACGGATTTGTGGGGGGGGGTGCCTGGATTGATCTTATATCTGAACACCATAGCTAAATTTAATGAAGATAATAAAAGAAAATTTCTTGATAGATACAAAACTAACTGTTTTAAACTCAGCAAATAAAAATCGGTGAACATTTATATGATTTCAAAAGTACTTTTGTGATTTGAAAAATATTCAGTACATGTCAAGCACTTTAGTAGCCCGAAATAGTCTAAGAGCAGCTTTCCTCGTTTTTACGAATTGATCACGTAATATTTTTATCATAATAAAAAGAGTTACTTTAATGGTTGGGAAGAAACCATATACTCAAAATTATAACTGTGTAATTTTTATAATAATCTGACTACTGCCATTATTTTCTTCTTTGTGTGCTTATAACTTAAATATCACTTAACGTAAATCCTTCTAAGTGATTTTAAATATCCAGGCTTACCTGTGCTGCGAAGTGCAGGGCTTAACGGTGGGATTTATACGTCACAGCTTTGTAATTATTCCTGAAATGAAAATTACTTAATTAATTAATTAAAGTAATTGTTTTTATTAAAAATTCACAAGGTTACGTAGAACGTCAGTAGGATGGGATAGAATTATATTTATCCTTGTGAATTTAAAAGAGTTTTACATTTTCGTTTCCAGTTGTACGTACGTTCTGTATTATATCGATTGTGGTTTATATATATCATCATTTTAAATATAAATTATCGTTTCGGTTAACTAAAGGTAAGTAATTTAAATTGTACTTTTCTGTTTACTTTCATCAAAAACACTACATCGGATCAGTTTTTAATATATCGAAAAAAAGGTTTACCGGAATCACCGATACAAGAAACCAAAATAAAACTGTAAATAATACTATTATGTTAATTATATTACCTAGTTTTGTAATTTTCGATGACATAGACATCATTCCCAGAGTTTTATAGCTAAACTAAATATAAAGCTAAAGCTAAGTGCCACGTAGCACCCCCTCTGATAATAACCGAGCAATCAGAAAGAGGCTTGCCTCTAGTAAATGACCCTGATTTGGATGTTCTTGTGGACTAAGTGGTACTATAAAATAATATCCTAAACAAACAAGATTGTATATTTTATCAAATTTCCCAACACTGAACTATAATTTAAGAAAATATAAATAGGGAAAAAAAAAAAACTTTATCACCATGAAAAATAACGTAATTATTCTGAAACCAATATAAAATAAAAATAAAATATTTAAAAATGTAAAACACAAATAAATTACACAAATTATAACGATATAAAATAAATAAATAAAATAAAAACGTAGCTTAGAATATATTGTATATGTAACATATAGACTAAATATAATTCTTTAAGACATTCTTCAAATCTCACAACTTTTAATCATTCGCATTACAGTTCAAAGGTGAAAAGTATAGGAAAACCCTGTGTTCAGCTCGATGAAGCGCCCGTGGCATATTAAAAACTGTAAAACTGTATTAGATTGTATTGATGATAACATACAGGAATGTGTAATAAACAACAACAAACATCTTCAGAAGCAATTTAAAAATAATGCCGTAAAACAATTGGATTACCTTAAAAGTCGAGATGAGAAATTCTATATTCAATAAAAGTAATTAAAAAATAACGAAAATTATCCCAGATACTATTTTCAAATACCATACTATCCTGCAAACCGTAATACGACTACCTGTCATTGTAAAAACAAAATAATAATAATAACAATTCATCTATCTATTATCTTCGAAGAAATAAATAGCAATATTAAAAAAATCAATAAAATAAAAAATTGTTCAAAATAATTATGGATGTAAGTACTTGAATTTTATTAAAATGAACAAAATTTCTCATTTAAAAAATATTTTTAAAGTAATAATTTTGATAAGAAAAAATAAATTATACAGTATGTGTTATCATGTTTTAGATAAAAATGAGTTTTTTGATGATATTTTTTCAATTATAAAACGGAAAACAATTTTGAAACATAACCATGAAATTACAATCTATTAAATTATAAATTTAAAAAGCTTGTTATTATTTTAGTAATATTTAAAATGATACCTGAAGATCGCGGGATCGAAACAGTAGAGATTACTCAATATGTAATTGCAGCAACAATTTCCTTAAACTGGTAGATTTCCTTTAATAAACTAATTAGATAAACAAAAAAATATTAGACAATATTTATATAAAGTTTAAATTATTTTATTAGTATTTTTATAAGTGTAGATATTGCTAAATTGATTAGAATAAATATGTTTGTTTTTTCTCAGCATATGTGAGTAAATTGCTTGGGATTTTGCCATTTATTTTGTATATTCTTTACATCCTTAAAAGTTATGTCTTAAAGTTTTTGATAGACTGCAATTTTTAATAAATAAATAAAATTAAGACAACAAGTTTGTTTGATTTTTAACTACATTATCCGTACAAACTATTTTCTCATTTTAATTTATGTAAAGATTATCATTTTGTGAAATAAAACTTTGAATATTTCATGCAAGAACTTGGTCTGTATTTAGAATACAAATGTATTATATACGTGAAAGCAGGGTAAGAAAAAATTATCATCACCAGGTATCATCGATATGGTGAATATTTATGACGAATTTTAAAGTTGAATGATGGAAAAAGTATTTTATGGATGATTTATTTTTTTGTTAGTGTTAATGAGAGAAGTGGGGGGAGGGGGTTGATAGCATATCGAAAACTAAAGTTTAACAAGTTGATGTGTCCTACCTAAAACTAATTTGGGTGAATTAGCTTTGCTTTAGAATTAAAAAGGAAGTGTTAATATATAACTGTAATATCTGGCATAATACGAGTGTCATTTTTGTTTTCTGTTTACCTGTTTTTAAAGTTATGGTAGTTATTTCATTTTATGTTTGTAAATCAAATAAAATACATAACATGTTAGTTATTTTAAAATTGTTTTCCATTATTTCTATATTTTTTATATTATTATAACTAAATTTTAAATAACTAATTTTATGTAAAAAGTTTACATATTGATTTATCAAAAATTATGTTTTTTTCTCATATTATAAAATTAAATAATTATATTATTAATACGTCCCAAGCTATGTTTTTGTGAAGTGATAAAAATGATAAATTAAATCCCATTTATATTGAAACAGCTAAATGACTGAAAAAATCACAAGTGAATATAAAGAGTCTTGCTCCTTAAAGTGACTAGATTGTGAGTTACAAGTTAGTCTAAATAATTCAATACAGGATATATATATATATATATATATATATATATATATATATATGCAGAAATGCAGCTTATAAGCAGTTGTGAGTTTTACTTTTCATTACGGCATTATATAATTTTCATTACTGACCCTTTAGTATGAAGGGTCAGAGACAAACAATATGTTTTATTTTAGTTTGACCTAGATTACTCAAGCAACTTGTCACTATTGATATATTGTAAGTAAACTCCATCTATCATAGGAGGATCAATACTTGTCAGGCAAGGTGTTCAGGAAGTTCTCATGGAGAGATTCCGTTATATCTTGGTATGGTGATATCAAATCACTATTTTAAGATCCTAGTGTCGAGTAATTTGTTAAGTATAAATATTATACGTAATATTTATGTTTTCTTTCTTTGTCAGTTAAAATCAGTATATTATTATCTTAATATCTCAGTATTTACCTCTTAAGTATATATTTAATTTATTACCAATTGTTTTTATATAGCGAAGGATATGTTTATTTTAAATATGTCTACTATAATTTAGGCTTGTGAGTTTTTATCTCTGCTAAATCTATATCTTTTTGCATCAGCTGATTTTAGTAAATTTCATGTTAGCTATTTTTTTATTTCATGAATATCGTAATGAAATTCAGTAAAATGGTTTTGAGAAAATCATAAAGAGTATATTTTTTTCTATGACTTTTTTTTTTCGTTTCGTACTAAGAAGTATATCAGTTTAAATTTCCAACTAAAATTATTCCAAACAAAATATCAGTTCGCCGTTAAATTAGCAAATTAATTTCTATGATCTAGTTAATAAAAAATAGACTGTATTATTTTGAAACTCCACATGTTAACGGACAATTTCTTAAGTATGTTTTGACAAAGTCAAATACCAACTGTTTAAGTTCACAGTTTTACTAATAATGGACAGTAATAATAAAGCTAAACCTTTAAATAAAACTGTAGCGCAGTTTCATACAACTTTTTAACAGCTATAAGTGCTGCTTTATTCATAACTTATACAGAGAAATACTAGACTTACAGGTTCCGAACTTAAACTATATATAATATTGTACGGCTTAATCCCAAATTCTTATTGGCAAACGTATTTAACATATTATAAAAATAATTTTTCTTAATATAAAAATTATATTTTTGCCCTTTATTATTTATTAGATTATCCATGTTTTTTTTAAAGTTCCCCAGTGACCTTTCATGTTGTAAGACATCTAGTATTTCCGGGATATCATGTTGATATTTAAAAACTATTAAATTTCATACTTCAATTAACTTATTCAGACAAATACATACAAATACAAATACAAAAAACAAATAATATATTTATAACTTATATGTGATTATTATGATGTTCTATTTTTCCATCAGGATGTTCAAAATTTATTTGAATACATTTTTATTATTGTATTAAATGATGCTAACTCATTTTAGATTTTAAATTTTCCAAAACATTTTCATGAACTCTATATCATTTGTAATTTACAGATAATTACATAAAGGAGTACTTAAATAGTATTGGTTGAAAATGGAGTTTAATCGAAATACATCAACTAAAATTAATATAATTATTGGTAAGGACAAAGGATGTACTTAAGCGAAATATAAATTTTTTATAAAAATATATTTGATTTATTTATACCATTCGTTCATCACGTTTATTAGATTAAAGAACTTTGTAAATCTGGATTTTAAAGTTATTTGATAATGAATTAATGATTGCTCTTATTATTGGTGCATTTTAAGCTGATGTTTTCATTATTTGTGTATATAAAAAGTAATAAACGACGTTTAGAGCGAATAAATTATATCTCGTCATCATGCGATAAACTTATGAAAAAAAAAGTTAAAAATTCTGACTATGGTATTGTTGGAAAATAAAATAAAAACTAGTACACTAATAAATAAACAAAATGCTAAAGCTAGGAATAAGCAATCGAAATAAATAAAATGTGTTTAGAATGAGAACTTGTCACACAGTACAAGGAACAACAGACACCTTATTGAAACACGAGCCTACAATGGTCAACTAAGTAAATCAGGGTAGTATGCCAATGGAGTCGTGAACTAACGATTTATTCAGATGAAGAAAATTTTGTGCCCTCTTTTAAAATGTTTATTAACTCATAACCAAGTGATCACTCCTTAAAAAGATTTATTCAAAAATGTTTCAGCTTTTTTTAAAGTAGTGAAATTATTATTATCAATTGTATTCAGTTTTATTAAGGAACGACATAATGGTCTTATTTATTTCTAGCCTGGTTTGACTGGTAAAAAAAGTAGATATGTTATCTTGAAACGTCGTGTATATACACAAACTATCGAAAATATTCTCTTAAACTATATTTATAAGAAAATATCTTAGCGTTTTAGATGAAAGCAGATACTCGTAATAATAAAAGTACGTACACCCTATGAACAATTTCGTGTTTTCTCAATTCTGACGATAGTATTTCCAACTGAAACTTGCTCTACTGGAAGAAGTGAACAATGGAATATAGTATCATGTTAAACGGATAAAAAAGAAACCTATATTAATTTTTTCTGTTTTTCCTAACATGTAAAGTTTAAGAAATTAGTAAAAAAAAAATTAATCCTTGGAAACGACAACCTAACTAAATAAATCAATACAATTTACATTTTGTTTGATTATTTCTGAAAGGACTTGAATCTAAATCAGTATATCTAAAGTTTAGACCAACATATCATTACTTCCCGCTTTCAAATCAAAGCAAATAATTTGGTAAAGAAAATATAAGTTATACTTTTTTTTTTTTTTTAACTTATGTTTCTAATCTGTATCAATTTTGAGCATACCAATATAAATACTCGTAATGTAGACTAACATATACCAGAGCAACTTTGCATGCTGTGTAATCTTTCAGCAAAAGACATATCTTGGAAGTATAGGAAAATATAAATCAAATAAATACCCACAGTATTTCTAAGAGTCATGATTTGAATATGTAAAATTTCCTTGCACGAAACTGTCAAAGATTTTATTTGTCATAGTACATAGCCATAACGCAAGTTAAAATAGTAAAGAAACATAACTGTAAACGAAAATGAAATTCTGACTGAAGAAAACCAATGCAAATTCTATAAATGATCAATTTTGTTTAATTAGGACTACGTATTATTTATTCAGGAAAATATGTAGTTTCTATTTCCTATCTGACATAAATGTTGCAAAACCCTTTCAAATAGTACACTCTCATGAAATGGTGTAAATTAAATTAAAAGAGTGTATATATTACTCACAATGTGTTAAATCAGGCATTGTATACAATGTCTAGGTACTGTATAATTTGCCTAAAGTTGGCGAACAGAGTATGAAATTAATCATATTTCAAACTTTGTTTACTCATTAGTAAAATCCCCGCTCCACCTCAAACAGATTGGAACACTGGTTTTTCCTTGGCTTTCAGGTTAGTTTGGGTGCCTTTACTTTAGTAGATAATTAGTACACACATCCTATTTTCTTAATTAATTTATTTTTTTTTTTTTTATTTTTAATAAATAATTTTCTGAGCACGTCTGTTTATTTCATACTTTGCCAAAATTAATATAAAAATAGTAATATTAAACGGTGATCTCTCAACAAAATTGTATATTATTCAAGTTCCGCCTATAGCACCACCACACTCTCAATCTTCGGTCTTTTTGACCATTGCTTTTCACGACCGATGTGAGTGATTTTAGAACAGCTTAAAGGACGTTTGGAATACAACTACATCTACGACAGCAGCGACTTCCAAAATTACGTCATTGCATAAGGTTTTCATTACATAATCACTCGTCTAAACGTTTTATTAAATTTAATATACAGTAACACGTTTTGTACTTAATTTTATGTAGTTTTTATATATAATTAAAAATCATTCTGACATTTAGTGATTACTTCTATTCATACTTTAACTACAGCTATCATTCGAAGATATAAAACTGAAGCAAATCCTCTAATATTGCGGATTTATTGAATTGTACGTCCGTACTCTAGACGTCAGTTCTGATAATAGACATCTCCAATATATCCCACGAGTGTATTGATGCGCAGCATGCCCTTTGTAAACCTTCACTAATCATAGTGGAGGCAGCATGCTCACTGGTTCAGATATTTCAATATCCTGCTCAAAAATGTAATCCTAGTAATCACCAATTCCTCCATTGTAATATTCAAACGGGATTTTTCACAAATAATAGTTTACATAAGTAAACAGAAACGGGATGAATTTTATATTATGAGCAGATAATTACCACATACCTTAAATTATTTATGTATATGCATTAGAGCAACATTTACTTCAATTAACTTTGTATACATGTTTACGAGCACTTTCGAAACACTCCGGAGAATCTTTCCAATTTGTCAATTAGATACTCTTAACCTGTCAAAATTTGTTACCTAAATCAAACTGTCATTCATTAAATGCATTGACAAAACTCATATTTAGAGCAAGAGCAACTCCTGAGACCACTCTTGTAGAACAATAGAAGATGCGCAAACTTTATCTACAAAAAATACCCGTATTAAAGAAAGCAAATTATATAAACTGTATTCATATATTGTTTTAATAACTACAACTTAACCTACGATTAGTATGACTTAACCACCGTCACTATTGTCCTTTCACCGTTCAAAAACGGCCGTTTTGGATATTCAGCAATTCTCAAGTTGAGCAGGATATGTTCCTTTGTCAATTAACACTTACAGTACTTTACATTAAACTATCACTTTATATAAACACACGCGCACAAATATAACAATATGCCATAAAAGCAGTGACAGTGGGCCTAACTGTTCGGTTACCAATGACTGAAATGTACAATAAATTGCTTTTTAATGTTAATTCATTATATTTTGAACGTGTGTGGGGGGGTGAGTTTGTGTGTATGTATAAAGTGTTTTTTTAAAGTAATATTCTTTAAGTGTTAATTGACAAAGGAACACATCCTGCTAAACTTGAGAATTGGTGAATAGCCGAAACGGCCGTCGTTGAACTGTGCATATTCTTTATTATTAAACAATATTGAAGAATGTAAGCCCCATTAATAATAGATTATAATAAATATTCGGAATGACGACGACAAAAGCTATAAGCCTATTATATTAGGTTTTCTTATTTTTTTTTTATTTTAAGTGACGGATCTAATATTCATATTAAAGTATATGAACTCGGTACATGTTTATCCGACTTTTCATGTTGAAAGAATATATTTCAAATAAATTACATATATGTGAACGACCAGAACCACTGTGTTCAGTGGCTGCTACTTTAGCTTAGTGTGTGAGAGATTCTGATGTAAATCCTCTTTAAACCTTAAAATTACTGTGTTGAAAATACATTGTTAGATTGTGTGAAATGATGAGTTACGATTTGTAAAGATTTGAATTTTATAGATTCTACTAAATTTTCCATTTTCATAAGACCTAGTTCTTTATATTATTTGTATTATTAGCAGCGCATAAAATATCAATACAAGCTGTAGAATTTCTTTACAAGCTTCTTCTTTGTTCAAAGTTTACACACAATTCTCTAATATTAGTACCTCAATAAAAATTGTATTTAATGTTTGACAAGACCTTGTAAGACCCCCCGGGTAAATAAGTTTTCAAATTATATTCTGTTTTATAACAAGTCGCAACTGAATCAACATGAAACAAAACACCTCAAGGCAACATGCCACCCACAGGTCTGGTAGCAGTACAGTTATTAAAATCACTTTCCATTGAGGCCTTGTATTTTCTATATATTTGAACATGACTACTTTAACTAAAGTTGAGCATTCAGGTTACAAGATAAAAACAAATTATGATAGTTTGGAACAAAAGGTTACGTTTATTCCATTTGAGTTTACGTGGTTTGTAACGAAATAAAACGGACGGTTTTTTAAAGGTGTGTGTATATATATAGTTTCTATTTACATATATATATATAATTTCTGTCACCTACTTAGTAACATATTTTTTTTTTTTTTTTTTTTTTTTTTTTTTTTTTTTTTTTTTTATATTGTCTCTATAGGTATACAACATTATGAGGTTTTTTATTGGTTTGGATCTTAATTTATGAATTCACAAATCATTAAAGAACCTCGTTTAGATACTTGGGTGTACAGTATGTTTGTTTTTATGTCGATTTAGTTTAAATTTTTAATAAATGTTTCTCCTACGGTAAATTCTAATTTTGATCTTCAATTTGGTAAGTTGTATGCGCAAGTGTAGCCTACATATTGTCATCACAATAATATTGGTTAACGTATATCACTTTCAAGTGGAAATATTTTGTTTGTACACATGTAAATAGTTTATCACGTTAATTACCAAGTCTGGATGCGGCCACTTTATCACAATGTCAACATAAATGAACACATAAAAACATGTAAATATTTGTGTGGTCATATGTTTACATGCAGAATTGATATTTACAGAAAATTTGTTATAAAAAATTCAAAAATATGATCGCCTGATCGATCCGGAAAATCAGTTTTCAATACCAAAATTTGTTAGAATTTGACGTGTCGCCTGATTGGCTGACCTCATATTATATTGTTTTCTTTTGGTTTCGTACCATAATTTTGGTGTGTGATGTTGATAGAACATCTGTATTTGTCACCTGCAATGTAAATCCTTGACTCGCTTACAAAAGTAATGTAAGACCACGATCGCAACACCAATACTTGATGATAACTTATTAAAACATATATATGTATGGTAATAATGATACTGTCTGACAAGAAACCAGTTCCTGTAATTGAAACCGACAGGGCACCAATATCTAAAAGAGGCAGACGTTTTTATGGGACAAGAAAAAAAACTACGATTGGAAAAAAGGAATGACGTTTTCTTCAAGTAAATCGCTTTGCAACAAGAAAGAAAAAAGCTAAAACCATGACAAGAGTGGCTAAATTTTTTGCTATTTGTCTAAGGCAGTCGTACCTCTCCCGAAAGTGATACGATGACATCCGTAAGTAAATTTTATAAATAATTTTGTATACTGTGCCGACCTACGTATTTTTAAATCTATCTGCACAGACATTATTGTAGTTTTAGTTCTTAAGGTGCAGCCGTCACGTGCTGCACCCTAGCGTGCAACACTCGAAAACAGCATCAGACCACCTATTTGGCCCGAGGCAATAACTGTACTCTGCGATAAAGTTTAGTTTGCACTGAAGTTTTGCATTGAACTCATATCGTGGGAGAAGTCTCCGAATTTTTTTTTTAAATTTAACGTTCATCATGTTGAGTTTTCTTTCTTAAACAAAAAGCGTGCAATACTAATTTCAGTTGCCACTAAAATGTGAGCCGTGTTTTCTTCTAAATTTAATAAATGCATCTACATTCTTCACGCGTTATTTTCTAAGCCTGCATTAACCTCCGAACCAGGAAAAGAAAGATTACTGTTTAAATTTTATTGAGTTAACTATGTTAAAATAAGTATTCTATTTATAAATCTAAAATTTTGAAATCTGTTTTCAATTGTAAATAAACTTTAGGTTGTCTGTAAATTTTAAGAGTATAAATTTAAATAATCTTTTGAAGGAAAAACCAATAGCATTTCTTTTTTTATTTTTAGTTATTATAAAGTCAAATCACCTATTAAAATCATTAAATTTAACTATAACTAAATTTTAATTTGTCTGTAAATTGTATGAGTTTAAATTCAAACAGTCTTTTAAAACGAAAAGCATCTCTTTTCGTTTTTAGTTTTTATAAAGTAAAGTCATTCAGTAACTTTTTCGACACATATAACATTTTGTTTTCAAGGAAATTTCTTTTTTTTTTAAGGCTTAGTTACAGAGAAATATATTGCTTATGAACCTACAATAGAAGTGTTTAGACTTGTAAAAAAGTGTCTGTTCTTTAACTAATTCCAATGTATATGTTCTACAGCTTTTGGCTGGTTCTTGCAGGATATATAAGTTAAGATTACGCTGTAACTTCTAGTCCAGACAAAACCGAAGACATTTCACCTAATAAAAATAATGCAAAAGTGAAAACAAAAGCAAGAACTTAATCTGTGTATTTCAGTTAATTGAGAACTGGAAGTGAATTTTGTTTGAATCATGCTTTAATTAATTTTTCTGTAAAACAAAAAATAATTATATTCTTTTTATTAAAATGCAAAACTAAAAATAAATTCAAATTGGATGGGATAAGCATGCATTTTTGGACCTCACGACCCCAAAGGGGTTAATTTTTTCTAAATTTCATTTGACGTCAATACTAATTAAAATTACTTTTTTTTTACTAATATATTTAAAATTCTTTATAATAGTTGGCCAACTTAAAAATATATATTTATGTGTAATTAATTTATTGTATTTTTTATTTTCTAATAATGTAAATTTAGAGTCTTGTTTAACATAAGATACATTAACGAACTGTTTTCATTATCTATGTTCTTTAAAATATTATTCTGTAATTTTTAATTATATGGGGGGGGTTTAATTAATATTATATAAATCTTTGTTCTAAGGCGTATACATACATGTAAGTAAGTATAGGTAAACAATCAATTGTTACATTGCAAATTGTTCTTTTCAAAAACTAGTAACCAATGTTATGTATTAGCTTTTCTGTAAATGGTTAACTCAAAAAAAACTGCTAAATTTAAAAAGGTTAAATAAATTACCGGTCAATCGAAATCGCTAAATATCTTCATTTAAACATCACCATTCCTTGGTTCCAAAAGCGTATTATTTGTGCTTTCACCTACAGTTTGAATATATATATATATATATATATATATATAAAAATTTTAATATAGCCATTGTACAATCAATTTCTTTTTTTTAATATAGTTTTTTAAAAAATTGTTTTAATTTTGTATTAATTCAAATTTTTTACACAAAAGTATGCAAAATTATTTGTTTGTTTACTGTAAAAGGTCAACAATTATAAACCATTTTTAATAAAACAAATAATAACTACAGAATGTTCAAACGGTATATTACTTGTTTTAATGAATTAATGCATAATTCTGCCTGAAAATTTCACTCCCGTGCCGATCGGTACGGCGAAATTAACATAATATTGAGATGTTTTATTTGATTCCCAAACGACACTATTTAAAGATATTAAATGCACAAGTCTATTGGCCTCAATCTTCTACAGTTCACATAATGTATGTGTCTTCCACTAGGTTGGACTTACTGGTAAATACTCTAGAATAAAATCTTGCAACAATCTTACACACCACTTTATCTATCCCTTGCTATTGTACCGATAGGTCCTTCATGGCATTTAACTTGTTAAATATGTATAGGCAATGTACTTATTTTTAGGACGTTTTTAAATAATTAAAAAAATTATATTCTAAACTCGTGTGTAAGATAATGAAACCCACCTGGACAATATATAAAAAAGTGAAAAGAAGAAATATATGGTTTGACTTTTCGAGAGGTACCTAGTAAAAATAGAGGTAATCCAAATTTATAATAATAAAAAACTAATCCTTAGCATTATGCTGAATACATTATTGTGTAATGTGTTTTACAAATATTCTAGTTTGGTTATATACCCAGAGTTTCTAATTTCTTAAAAACCAACAAACTGTAATTTTATATAAATGTCTTAGAATTACGGATAATGAGGTTGAATCATTGTGTAATGAAAATATCACTGAAAATTATGTAAAAAAAAATATTAGATTTTAACTTACCAAATACTTTGGAAGCAAAGTTTTGTTTTATAACGCGTTTAGAATTCCGTATCATTTGAATGGTTTTACACATATTTAGATCATTTTCTACAGTAAATAGTATCTATCGCTCTTCATTTAATCCACAATATAAAATAAAATTATTTATAATTCGTTCGATTTAAGTGTCTAAATTTAATTAAAATTTTCATCTTACCTTTGATTGAATTTCATTTTAATTCAGCTTGCTTCGGAAATATAAAATTTCAATAAAACCTGAGCTCATTATGAGGCTCATGATTTATTGAGTTCTACATCCGTACTACACCAGTTCTGATAATAGACATGTCCAATATATTACTCAAGTGTATTGATGCACAGCTAGAGTGTACTTTAATCCTCGAATAATCATTGTGGAGGCAACATGCTCACAGGTTGGGATATTTTAATATCCAGCTAAAGCCAAATACAATCCGTATAATCATTCCTGCATTGTGATATCCAAAAGGCATTTGTTAGATGATAGTAGAACTTGTTTATTCGTGTAGAGAAAAATGTCAACTTTATCTAATAATGTAAAGGTAATGTTAATCAATAAATTTATTTAGTATATACTCACAATTAAATAATAGTATATATTGGAGACATATAAGATTCGTCATACTTCAACTTAGAAAATATCAATTCTCGATTCTTACAGCTAAATATCTACAGAAGGGTAGTGAGCGGATTGCATTTGTGTGTGTATATGTACACATATACATTTGCGTTTGGGTATATATATATATATATATATATATATATATATATATATATATATATATATATATATATATATATATATATATACCTGTCAAGTGTCCATTGAAACAAACTTCGATTTAATAACAAATTTCCTTTTATTCTAGATTAGGTCGAATTTATGACTATTTTAAATTCTAGATTCTTTAAAATAAAAGAACTACTTAGTTTAAAACTTCTTACGTAATAAAAATACTACGTGTCCTATTTTATTCTTAAAATTTCGTTTACAATTATTTGTATTAATTTTAAATTTCGCTACTTTCTTTATATATTTCACTGGAAACATCAAACGAAAACGGAAAAACCATAAACAGAAATTTCATCATTACATTAATTATTTTCTGCAAGAGTTTCATTAGAAATGTGTTTAATTTAAATTCATTTAATTAAACATGGTCTTGCATGCTTGAATTTGAATACGAACGTTTTTTTGTACATGCAATTAAATTAACAATGGCGACAAATATTATATATATATATATATATATATATATATATATATAACACTTCGAACAATTTCCACCGAAGTTAAATCAATAATAAAGATATGTACAGTTTTAAATTAGATTATAAAAATAGGAAATAACTTTAAAATTAAACACATAATGTTTGACTAACTACAATTTAATAAGTGCATCAATATTGCTTGTATATAACTCAATAAAGTACAGCTAGGGGAGTAGGTAAGGCATGCACCAAGCTAATGTATCCTGATACAATACACAGGTGTGCTAACACAGTTAGTTGTTCTATGTAACCACTACTTGGATGTGGGAGGTTGGTTTTGCGTAAACTAAACTACATGCATATAGGTTTATTATGCATAACACTAGGGATTGTTGGAGGGTAGTTTAGTGTAAAGTAAAGACCATGTACAAGGGTTTACTTCAATAAAGGTGTCAATGCGTAGCAAGTAAAAAGTAGTAAAAAAACTATCTATATTAATAACAGTTCAACAGGTACCAGATATGTTTTATATATACACTGAAGGGTGAAGAGAAGGTGAAAAGTAAACATTTAAGTAGAACAGAAGATACATAGTGGACCATAAATCGCTTGACAAAAATGCAAAAAAGTCAAGGCTACACAGATGAAATTATAGAAAATGATATGCACCGTATGTTGTATACTAGTCTTATATATTTCCAAAATGCCTTCCTTCTTTTTAGAGGCAAGCTGACATATATTCAACAAATAAACAGAGATTTTATCACGTAAGTTCAATAAAGGCAGTCACTCGAATTCATTTCGTATTCTTTGTTTAAAGTGCTCAATACTGTTAATTATCACAGAGTAAACTCGATGTTTCACTATTCCCCTTGCAGAATAGTCCATTGAAGTGAGGTCTGTGGAACGAGGAGACAGATAGGTTTTTTTCCTTTCTCACGATTATTTCTTCAAATCTATTTTAAAAAGTTCACAGCAACTGTCCCGTAGCGTGATGATGCTCCAGTTACTACCATAAATGTTTTTCCTAAAGTGGCCGGAGTTGCTTAAATAATCGTTTTCCTGTTGAGGTATGACAGTATCATGTATCATGTCGTGGTAGGAATCTTGAAGGAAAGTTCGTCCCGGAAGAATCAGTCCTTGGACAACGAACAAAGTAGAGTGCTGCCGGGATCAACCGACAGACCACACGTCCCGAAGGGATCACCCCTCAGACAAACTTTGCTGCCGGAATCAGTCGATGGACCACAATACAGAAAACAGAGAGAGAGAGAGAGAGAGAGAGAGAGAGAGAGAGAGAGAGAGAGAGAGAGAGAGAGAGAGAGAGAGAGAGAGAGAGAGAGAGAGAGAGAGAGAGAGAGAGAGAGAGAGAGAGAGAGAGGAGTATTGCAGGGCTCTCTGTGGACGAAGGGGTAAAGGGTGTCGCTACGTAAGAATTGTTAAAAGTGGTTCTCCCTAGTAACTACAGTCACACTAAAGAAATAGGAACCTATATGCCCACCGTTAAAAATACCAGTTCAAACTATTGAAACATTTAAAATTTCCTCCATAATAAGATGTGGATTTTCAAATGTCTAATATACACAGTTGTAGTAGGAGAAACGGGGATACTTGAACGAAGCAGATTGACTGGAACCTCTTGTTCAGTTTGTGAATACCTTGCCTAAATGGTAGTGTACGGTCAGAAAAGCGATTCACAAATATATCAATTACGTCATTGTAACAACGACCACATTTTAACCCAGCCTTGATTAAAAATATTCGCTCTTCTAATGGAAATTTTATGTTTATCTTTTAAAGCTTCCCGTATATATTTTATTTGAAAATAATGTTAATTCAACACAAATACGATACATTATTAGAGCAATGTGCTGTAGAATAAAATAACTGTAGGAATTTAGTCACAGCCGATCAACTAATAATGAAATATCAATGTAAACGTCTACCTACTTATAACTCATCCTGTATATATAAACAAACAAATTGTAAGGTTGGTTTTTGACAAACAAGGAATACATAGAAAATTTACCATAATTTTTTTTTTAAATTGGTTTTAGTTATGATATAATTGTCACATTTTTTTATTCGAATTGCAATACACAATATTATTTTTGTAAATTATTTTTATTTATCTTAGGACTTTTGTGATAATGTTTACTACTATTATATAGATATAAATGTTTAGTTATGTGCAAAAATGAATTTTGAAGAATCCATTAGTGAAAAATATAAAAAATATCTTCTTGAACTTAACTTCTTATCATTATCTGTAAAAAATATGATCGAACGCATTTGTAAGACTTTGTTAAATTTATAATATTTAATAGATGAAAACACATATCAAGTGATTTTACATTTTACTTTTAAAACAATTATTCTTTAAAAATAAATGTTGAGCATCACTTGTGAGATAATATTAGAAATAATAAAACTCGAACACAAATTCTCAAAAAAAAAATATACGTTTACTTAATCATAGGGTTTCAACGATAAATTCGCCATACTCAGTGACACATGAGGTACAATAACTAAAGTAGAAGCTCATGTATAATTCTTGTAGCTCATTTATCTCTGAGGATGGCGACTTTGTCGTTGAAACGCGTTTGATTAAGTAAACTTTTTTGCGAGAACTTGTGTTCGAGTATTAATCTATCAATTTTTTTGTTTAATTTTTTTGTAGCTATAGATTAAGTTTCTGATTGCCGTCTCCAATAACAAAATTTTCATTATTACCGATTGAATCGACTTCTTGTATATTTTCGATATCTTTGATAAGACACACTCAAAACAAATAAACTTGTATAATTTATACACAATTTTATAAGAATTGGACTATTTTTTTAATGTTGTATTTCGTGATAAGTTGCAAAATATTTTCTAAATAAATTAAAGATAAATCAATTCAAGAAGATGTTAAACACCTATATTGTCAGGTGGTTATTATTGTAACGATATATTTAAAATTATTTAAGTTTAGTTTTGTCTCACGAATCTAGATTTTGTCTCACTTTTGGTATATTGTAAGGCAACACAATTTATCAAGTCAGAATCAATATCTGTCAGACACAGTGACAACTGACTTGTAAAGTGACGAATGGTAAATATAATACTTCTTCTCAAAAACAATGGTTTGAAGTGTCAATTTTAGACATAGGTCAATTTTTTAAGGATAAAAATTAGTTATATATTTGATTCAGACATTTTCAATTTGTAACATTATTCTCTTCGTATTTTAGAAGTATCATAAACCTCCACATGTAAAAGGAGAGTTAAGTATAAATAGGAAAGTAAATGCAACATAAAAATATTTATCTATTTCTGTTTTTGTTCGAATTTCGAAATACTATGTACTGAAAATACTAACACCATATTATGATAAGTAGATACAATACTTTCATATACATTGTTTCTTTTTTTTTACATGTAATTTAGATATGTTAGGTGTATATTACGTTATGCGAAGAGTCTTTGAGCAGCGATAGCTAATGATACAATCAAATTATTCTCAAGGAATAATATAATTATGTTCACATTACTGTAGAAAATTACACAATTACAATGTTGTGTTCCTTCCCAACCTATAAAGTCACTCCCTATATAGTCGACCTAGTTGTAGCAAGACGTGATTCAATTCGTAAAAACGAGGAAATAATATCTCAGACTCTCTTGAGCTGTAAAGTGCTTGATACGTGTTGAATATTCATTCAATAAGAAAGTACATTTTCACACTTCTAACATTTATGTATTTTCAATTGCAGAGTTGAAGCAGTATTTCTTGCGTGTAATTAGTTGGACTATACTTCACATGTTTGTGTCGGTAGATTTACAGTAATTTCTGGTTATCATGGTGTAAACAAATATTATAAAGTATGGAATTTTATACCCAATTTATGGTATATTCAGGATAGTAGTAGTTCTTCTTTACTCATCTCCTTTCAATAAAGTGGAAACATCATTCTATCTCCAACCACACTTGTACATGTTTCATAATTACTTCAGTATTATAATATTTATATTGTTTGAGTTGTCAAGCCAAGGTTTCACCAGTAAAGTTAAAAATTGCCTGTCAATTAGTGTACCCAGAGATTTCTCTTTCACTGTCAATTTTTACTTAATTTATTCATCCTTTTTTTCTCTCCTAAATGTCACTTTCTTCCTAATAGGAATTTGAATTAGTATCCATTTTTAAGGGGCTGCGGTATTCCCTAGCAACTCAACACTCACCCTCGTGGAATGAGGACAGATTTGCCTAAACCTATGTAAACCATTTTGAATAATTAATTTTAAAACAATGCCGTTAAACTTAAAAGAAAGCAATAAGCAGGTAGGGGTTTAATTAAAGTACTACAGGAACACATAATTTAAAAATATAATTTTGAATTAATTTAATTATAAATTAGTATTTTAAAACCAAAAAAAAAGTTATTTATCGTAGTAATTCAATAATTCACCAACATATAATCAAATTTGTTGGTTATAACGGTGATTAAAGAACCTAAATGAAGTAAATTAAGCAATAATAATAATAATGCCCGTGGTAGTAACATTGTAATAATAACAGAAAATAATTAAAATTTTGTATTAGTAAATGTGGGATTATATAATTACGAAGCTTTAAAAGAAAAGCCACCTAATTCCAAAATGTTAAATTTCAAAGTATATTATTGAATTTAAACTTATTCTAATTTATAATGTTTTATTCACATTACTCCATTCACACACAATAAATCTTAACACCAAAATATACAGACTTTCAGCCATTTTTTAATTTATCGTATTGTGTCAGTAAATCACTAACCTGAAAATTTGTCATCATTAAAATCTTTACAATGTTAATTACATTGTTTTCATTTTAAAATAAACTCTTTCATATAAATTACATTCTAATATGAAAATTATTATTTTCTATGAAATTGTAACTCATAGTTTTTCTAATTTAAAAAACCCCCAACTGATATATTACAATGATTTCCCACAATACAGCTCGAGGCTGATTTTTAAATTACCTCTGCTTCTTCTTGTAATTTTAATTTTATTAAGATACTATTACGCATTATTCCAATTTATAAATCAATATTATAGGGAACCTAATATAGAAAATATATTTTAAATCATTTAAAGAATGAAACTCGTCAAGATAATATTACTTTGATTTTAAGGATTCTTTTTACTGCAAATATATGTATTAAAATATAATCATCTTTCGTGAGATGCGCGATTCACTTGAAGGACTTTTTAACATGTCGGACGGCTGTAGTTATAGTTATAAAGTGGTAAAATTTCTCCTAACAACTGAAATAAACAACTTTGGTACTCTAAACTTTACGTATAGGGAGAGTTAAAAATTGCAAACTTAAATTATTAAAATTTATAATAATGAACAATAAATAATAATAGTAGTTAATAGACTTTCAACATAACTAAAAGTAAGTACGGTAATTTGGAATGGATGTTTATATTATGGAAATTATATTATAAATGGAATGGAATGGATTAAGAATCCTAAAATAATAATAAATAAACACAAACACCAATTTCAAATTGGATTCAGGCACTAACATTAGCATAAATGTTTAGAAAGTGTCTCTTTTTTTTTTAGGTTTTGAATTATATCCGAAAGCCTGAATTTTTCAACTTAGCAGCTAAATAGATACGGTACTTTTTTGTTAAAATGCTATTATTTTATTGTTGTTATTCTTTACATATTACAACAGTTATAACAGAGACGAGAAAAATAGAAAACAGTAGAAAAGTCTTTTTATCTAATGGTATTTTTAGAAACATTAATTTTAATTGTAACATTAGGCTACGATAGTATTTTGGGTTCTGCTAATAAGCACTAACTTTGAGGGTTTGAAAAAGTTGCATACTCAAATTTAAATATGTCACCTTTCAAGCTAAAATAACATTTCACTTTGAAGCCTAAAGTGAGTTAAATTATTACAAATTTCGTTTTATTTAGTTTCAACTTGGTTAAAAGTAAAATGTACATTAGAACTGAAATGTTAAAAATATATGGAGGAAAATGTAGATTTTCTCATAATATCTAGAAAAATATTGTTAATTGAGAATTAAAGCACCCATTTTTTTTAAAGTTATTATTTAAAAGTAGCATTTAACAATTTTTCACTGATAAATTCATATATTTTCTCTGAAAATTGTTAAAACGTTTCGGAAAATCGAGATTACCTACTTTCCGCAGCAAGAAAAGGTTATAATACAGAAAACACTGTACCTAGTTCACAAAATAGTTTCATTTCCACTTAAACTTTAAAGAACATAATATTGTTGTTACTTTAAATATTAAGAAAATGTGTAAAATATATCGAAAATTCTAATTTTCATATTACTTTTGCAGACATTAAGACATTATTTGTATAACAAATGAACCCGTTTTAACAAAACATAAAACATAGACTAAAACCTAACCAGATTACGTACTACATCGTAGAAAAACGATAAGTAATTGGATCAGCTGTTCTGGAATCAGAAAGAGAGTTTTGTTTTATGTCTGTAGAGATATAAAACAATAAACTAACAATATATATATATATATATATATATATATATATATATATATATATATAATTTTAAACTTTATTGTATTAACTAATGACTATTATCTTACTGTAACTCTTTTTCTTTTAATTAAAGTATTGTAATTTCTAATTTGTGTAGACCAAATAATTAATTATATTTTACTCTTGAATATGATTTAAATATCATATAATATATATTACAGTTTAATATATTAACTTAAAGGGTTAAAAACAGGAAATAAATTCATTTCCTTACATATTTAGAATTTGTTTAAAAAGAGGTATCGCAAGAACATAATTAGCGACGAATTTATAATTGTTTTGGCAGAGCAGAGGGGAAATAATTGTCTAGAAAAAAACACTTTGTTGACATTTCATAGTACTGCGTACTTTCAACAGATTTGTATAATATGAAGTAGACATCTTTTATAAAAAACGAAATTTGTTTCCTTCATTATATTTTAAACGATTATATATGACAAATATTGATGCACCAATCATTCAAAATGTACCTAGAGACTGTGAAAAAATAACTATGATACTTGTTTCTTACACAGGTTTCGTGTTTTATTACATTTCTTTACAGAAATAAAACTAATTTCAGTTATTATGTATTTATAAGAAGTATGTTTTAAACATTATTATTATCATTTGTTTATATTCTTTTAGGCATTTTAATAAACTCTAATCTTTTATACGTTGATCAGAGACTAACTTACTTTCAACTAGGATATTTTATTCTATGATAGTCTGCCACAGAGATAAGAGTGTGAGACACATGCAAAAATTAACCTTGGACTATACATATAATTTTTAAGACTATTACGGATATGGTAATATTTTAAAAATACTCGTTATAAGGGAAATATTATGTTCTTTGTTTTGTTATGTTTATACATGAACGAAACACTATATTGTATTCAGTTTGGGACGTTTTTTATATCTGATTTTCGTCATATATATATATATTAAATTATATATATATAATTTTAACTAATAGCAATCACAAAGTTTCTGAATAATATATATGTTTTATTAAAATTTCATCTATTATCATAATTTACAAAAAAAAAATCGGAAAGGGAATTTTATACTACTAAAATCCAATGGTAAAAGATTATTGATAAGTGAAAGCACTTAATTTTTAGATGGAGTGATAGCATATGTGCACTTTCTACTGCAGGCTTTTAAGTTTTTTTATATAGGCGTAACATTTTTAAACAAAATTACATCTTTTTAAATTAAATTAATTACCCCTCAGCTTTAACGTAATTATCAACATTGTGTATCATCTTCAAACAAGTATCTATAAATTCATAAGTAACCAAAATGAAAATAGCTGAGATGTCTTTACAAGAAAGACAACTGACAACAGAAATATACTGAGATATTGGTTTTTTTTTTTTTTTTTTTTTTTTAAGGCAAAGTTAGTTTTAGTGTTAATACTATACTGTATAACAAACAAAATACTGTTTCCAATATTCAACTTATCGAAGAACGTGGAGAATGTTTTCAACTTTCAAAATAATGGAAGCTATATGTACAATAAAATTATGTTGAATGATTTTAAATTTTTAAAATCTACAAGTATTTCCTTTCAATATTGTAAAGGTAAAGCTACTTTAAAGTTCCACTGAAGTTTATTACAGTTATGTTTGCAATAGTAAATAAATAATATATTGACATCCATTTCTCTGATCAGAATTGTGTTGCTCTTGGATCCATAAACCTACTTAGATAACATTTTCTTCACTGAAACCACAATTAATTATATTGGATAATGCTGTGTATACGAGTACATTATACAGACCAATCTTGCGGCAAGTATAGACCATTCGAGATAGAACTTGTATTCAAAAACTTTCTAGACTAACTCATGTTTGAAGAATCTTTTAGAAATATTTTTAAGATTTTTTTTTTGTCTACAGGGTGTTTCCGAACCAACGTCACTAAATTCATATCTTTAACATTTTAAGTCCAATTATGTCTCAAATAGTATATCATTTTAAAGATATTATTAAAGAAACATTTTACAAAGAAGAGATCTTTCGACTATCTTTACCCGTTTCAAAATGGCGACCTGAAACACCTGAAATGTAGTGTTTTACTTATTTTTACGGACTAAAAGAGTCAATGATTTTTTTTTTAAGAACAAGTGAATCGAGCATAAATTACACCTTTAAAATAACAAGTCACATGATGATGAGGTTTCCCGTATTACGTAAAATACCACAAAGCTTGAAAAAATTTTAAACTTCAAAATCCCATATTTCAAAAGATTAGAAGAATAACAAGTACATGAAGAAAAACAAAAATTTCTATTACAAATATTGTATAACAAATTTCTGAAATAGAGTTTTGTATCCGCCATTTTTACTCTTTAAGATGATGTGCAACATGACTAGGTTAGATATTTAAAAGATTTCGAATTAGGGTATTTTAAAGTTTTCAAAAAGCTTTATTCTAACATTGTGTTTCTTCTATTTCTATTATTAAATTTTGTCTGCGAGTGTTTATTAAAGTTATTGTTTGATGAAATAGTTTTTGTTTGATAATGTCTAAGACATAAATAGAACAACTCTAATATAAATTAACTTAAAAATTAATTATTCAGGGAGAATTTAAATGATTATATATTTAAGGAATAATTGTTTACAGTAAGTTGTCAAAATTTAAAAAATCTTGACTATCATTATTATTTTAAAATACTCAAATTGTAATCTTACATTTGATCATCACATAATTGAAATCCTAGAAAGCGCTTAAAAAGCTTAAATAAAAAAAATTGAAACGTGAATAACGCAAGTCAATTAAACCATTATATCTTTGCATTGTCTTAACACTATGTAGGAACTTGCTTGTTTTAAAACCTCCCATTACTGTTTGCCTACCTCAACAGGTCCGAGATGTGATATACATGTATCAGACAGTGTATTTCTTAACACATCTCAACGATTGCGTCCGAATTCTACAATAAACATGTACCTTCAAAACTAACAAATTTAAAGTCAAAATATCCCTTCACTTACAAAATGTTTGTTTATATCAAAAATTAAGCTTTTACGTTTTAATAAACTGTGGTCTAGAATATTTAAGAAAATTTTAACTTTACATAAAAACGGTAATTGGAAATACATTTATTTAACTATTTTAATACGTAAAGTATTAAGTACCTGCTTTTTAAACTAAGTTTTAAAGTCGATCGACGTTCATAACGTAGAAAGGAATATTTCCGCAACTGTCTATTCTGATTTCACATTTCAAGAGAATATTTCTTTATTTTATGTAATATTAACAACAACCGGTGATAAATACCTTTAACTTATAAAATAACTTTTATTTATATTGTTAAATTAAAAGTAACACGTAAGTAGTAAGAGCGGCACTTCACCGCGCCGGTCAAAGGTCAAGTCCAAAGGTCATAGATAAGAACTAGCGACTTTGAGAACGTACTGGCGCCAATAAGTAAACAAAGATAAGGGTAATGTAAACAGTACATAGGTCAACTATGAGAAATAGTAGAGCCCACTAAGTAAACAAAGGTTTAAGTAATCATGTAATGTAAATAAAGAGTGAATTTTGGTCCACTGTGTCGACATTCAAAGTAAATAAGAGATCAGAGTCCAGCGGCAGTTTGGCCCAGATTTTGAGTAAACATTGGTAAGCAAATAATCAAATAAGTCAAATTATCAGTTTAATTTGGTATCTATGTGAGTGTGCGTTACAGAGTGATTTTGGAAGTGTAAAGTTAGTTGAGTTTTAAAGAGTACATAGTTAATGTATGTAAATAAAAAGATGTTTAATGAAAAACATGAGAAAAAGTTGTATTAGACTATGACAGTTCAAAATCCACCCGGAGTTTGGGCTAGAAAATATTCCGTCACGTGGGTCATTTTAAAATTATCGTTAATATTAGTTCACAACACAACACAACAATAAAAAAAAAAATAATCAACTTTTTAAAATAATTTGATATATAAAATATATAGAATGTTATCAAAATACATCAGTTGAAATAATGGAACCTTTGTTTAAACATCAATTCTCATGTGTTGTAGCGGGGCCCTCTGGATGTGGAAAATCACAATTCGTAATAAATTTTCTTAAGAATGTGACAGTATTATGTAAAGTCGATTTTAAAAATATATTTTGGCACTATGCAGTGTGGCAGCCCTCGTATAATATTAATACTATACCAATTATTTTTCAAGAAGGTTTACCAGATATGAATACCGTGGACCCAACATCGCCTAATTTAATAATAATAGACGATTTGATGCGAGAATCCAATAGTAGCGTTGTAGATATATTCACTAAAGGATGTCACCATAGAAATATCAGTGTCTTCTTCATTACACAAAATTTGTTCCATCAAGGTAAAGGGCAAAGAGACATTTCACTGAATGCCCATTATATTGTGTATTTTAAGAATCCACGTGATAAAAGTCAAATAAGACATTTGGCTCAACAGGTATACCCAGAAAATCCGAGATTTATACAAGACGCTTACATTGAGGCTACTAAACAACCCTACGGTTATCTTTTGTTTGATATGAAACAGTCTACACCCGAAGAGTTAAGAATTAGGAGTTGTATATTCCCTTCGGATAAATATAATTATGTATACGTCCCAAAAAAGAAATAAAAACTAACACTTTCAAATAGCTGTCATCATTTCTACACAATGTCCCGTTCAGTGATAAACAATGTTGAGTTACTCCGTGTTTTGTTAAAAATGAATCCTAATAGAAGAAAACGGTTTTTGAAATCAGCCGATGTAAATTTGATTCAATCAATATGTGAGTGTGCGTACAATACGTTAAAAGGAAATGTACCTTTAACAAAGTCTCAGAAGTGTAAACTATCCCGATATAAACACATCCTCAGAAAACTTGTAAGGCACAGTAAAAATTGGAAGACAAATAAACGTGTTATAATACAAAAAGGTGGTGCATTATTTCCGTTATTAATAGGCCCAGTTTTAAGTACAGTGCTGCAACATTTACTAAATTAAATGGAACATGCTAAGAAAATGGTTTTATTGCCTCAAGACTTTGTACAAAAACTAAATGAAAATGACAGTGGGGGTTTACTGAGTGATTTAGATAAAGAAATGAAAGAAATATTATACAATTCTAAACTTAATGACAGGGAAAAATGGTTAAAATACCAACAGATCCTACAACGTTACTTATATTTTACTGAGCAACACAGAAAACCCGTAGAACTTACAATAAATGAAAACAGCAGTATTACAAATCAAGAAGAAGTAGAGGTTGAATCACCTAATCGGGAGGAAATATTAGATTCTATCCCTAAAACGTTTCGTAAAAATGCTGAAAATCTGTTAAACCGTATTGTACAAGACAGATCTATAAAGTGGGATACCTTAGGTACTGTTAATATTGACGGTGTTTCTATCCCAGGGTCTAATATTATAGATCTTTTAAATGACGTATTAAGAGCAAGGAAATCAACAAATCCTCCAGGTTGGAGTAAGTTTATAACAGCATTAAAAAGAAATAATGTACCGAGAAGTTACATAGGTAATATAGACCGTCGTGACTTTTTGGACAAAGAAGATATAAAAGAAATTGATGTTAGGAAACGAGATCCAATGTATTATAGACCTCAGAATAGACAACCTACAACACCCACAACAAGCTCACCCGATATTCCTACTATTAGAAAATCCTTGTCACCACGTACTTCATCATTTAAGTGGGAAACACTTTCACCGTAGTATGTACAAAGAGCTCCGGAAAGTGTACTACAACCCCTCTCATCCTGCTGGATACTCTGGTGCTAACCCCTTGGTAAACGCTATGAAACACAAATACAAACCGAATAAAATTAAAAAATGGTTGCAATCGCAAGATACATATACTCTTCATAGACAAGTAAGAAAAAATTTCCCCAGAAATAAATATATAGTAAACAATATAGATCAGTTATGGCAGGCCGACTTAAACGATATGCATGGAATATCGAAATATAATAAAGGAATTAATTATATACTATCAGTAATTGATGTCTTCAGTAAATATGCATTTGCATATCCTTTGAAAAACAAAACTGGCAATTCAGTTAAAGAAGCGTTTGAACATATTTTCAAAAAGTTTAATAGGAAACCTCAACGTATACAAACAGACAAGGGGACCGAATTTACTTCAAAAATAGTTCAAAAATATTTTCAAGACAATGATATAATGTATTCGACAACAAGAAACCCAGACGTAAAAGCTGCAGTAGTTGAACGTTTTAATAGAACGCTTAAAACCAGAATGTGGCGTTATCTGACTTTTAATAACACGTATAGATACATAAATATTCTTCCAGATTTGATGACAGCATACAATAAAGCTAAACATTCCACGATTAAAATGGCGCCTGCCGATGTAAACGATTCCAATATATTATCTGTTTGGAAAAATATGTACAATAAAGTACAAAATACATCAAAATCAAAATTTAAAATAGGGGATACTGTTAGAATTGTTATGGAGAAGGGTCATTTCGAAAAAGGATACGAAACCAAATGGAGTGAAGAATTTTTTAAAATAATAAAAGTAGTAAAACGTAACCTACCTATTTACGAATTGGAAGATTTAAAAGGGGAGAAAATAGAAGGAAGTTTTTATGAGTTTGAAATACAAAAAGTTATACTTCGAAAAGAAAAAATCTACAAAATAGATAAAATAATTGACACAAAAGGCAAAGGTCGTAGTATGAAAGTACTTGTTAAGTGGAAAGGTTATCCATCATCTTTCAACTCTTGGGTTTCAGCTTCGAATCTTGTAAATATTAAAAAATGAACGAGTCGTTTTATTTAACTCTCCCAAGTAATAGTTCAATGACATATTTTTCTACCAATACGACAACTAAATATTCTACTCAAATACCTAAACGAATAATTCTTAAAGGAGAATGGGAAGTTGGACTTGTAGAGATTCATTATCCGTGTACATTCCTTACAATCACAGAAGGAGATAATCATATATTTATATATACGCATGAAGTGGAAACTGATAAGCATGACTTGAAATTTACAAAATTAAGCCCTGGTACGTACAACACGGAAGAAGAATTGATTGAGTCATTAAATAAAAATGAAGATGTTAAAAAATATATAAGATTTACCTATTACCATAAAACACGTCATGTTACCATTAATCCTTTAAACACAAATGTTAAAAATATTGAATTTTCACCAAAATTGGAACTCCAACTAGGATTTGATCCCACTGCATCCGATGCCTATTTAGAGAAATCTTCTCCTAGGCAGTGCAATGTACAACTAGGTATTCCAGCACAAATGTATGTATATTGTGACGTCATTGAACCTCAACTTATCGGGGACATTGTTGCACCTTTATTGAGAATAATTAATATTGATACTTCAAATTACAGTTTCGGATCATGTAAAACGTTTATGTTTTCTAAGACACATTACGTACCAGTTATGCGCTCTTGTTTTGAAAATTTAGAAATAGATATAAGAGATGACAGTGGAAAACCAATACCATTTAAGTTTGGAACTTCGTGTGTTAAACTACATTTTAGATTGAAACACAATGAGTCGAATTAACTTGGATGACCCTTATTTAGCGTATTACAAAAATCAACTAGGATCCGGAGTTAGTGTTGTATACAGCGGTATTCCGTATCAAAAAGGACATGGAATTGGAAATTTTTTAGGCGGTTTGTTTCGAGTTGTCACACCATTAATTAAATCCGGTGTCAGAACAATAGGAAAAGAAGCTTTGAAATCTGGAATTGGAATGTTATCAGATATTGTACGTACAGGGGATCCTAAAAGTGCATTCCAATCTCAAATGAAAAATCTTACAGGAAATTTAAAACGTAAGGCAGATGTAAAAATCGATTCTCTCATGTCAGGGTCTGGATATAAACAAAAACGTAGAGCGGTAACAATTCAGTCACTCAACAAACTTCTAGGAGAACGGTCTTCAAAGAAGAAGAAGAAAAATATTAGAAAACCAAGAAAAAATAGTAAACAAACTAAAAAAGGCAAAAGAAAGCAGAAAAGAGTTAAGTTACCAAAGTCAGATATTTTTAATTAATGATGGCTTTTCTTCATAATCAATCGTGCGTATGTGTAAAATCCGAACTTGATTTATTTTCTCTTCCACCAACACAGACTAGTATAGAAAGTGGAGAATGGATACAATACAAACCTCTCTCTTCTTTAACAGATGACGCACCAATAGAATTTGTAGTGCCTGGGCAAGGTGATGAATATTTAGACCTATCACATACTATGCTTAATATAAAAGCAAATATTATAAAGTCCAATGGAACAAATTTAGAGTCAACAGATAAAGTAGGACCTATTAATAATTGGATGCACTCATTATTCAGTCAAGTAGATATATATCTCAATCAAAAGTTGGTGTCGCCACCTGAAAATACATATCCGTACAGGTGTTATATAGAAACTCTTTTAAACTATGGACCACCGGCTAAAGAATCTCACCTTACATCATGTTTATGGTACACAGATACGCATGGGAAAATGGATGATACAGCAGATGCTAACTCAGGACTTGTACGTCGTCGACAATTTACAGAAGAAAGTAAACCTGTGGATATGTTGGGTCATCTTCATGCGGATATATTTAATCAAGAAAAATTCCTATTAAATGGAGTCGAATTACGAATTCGTTTAGTACGCTCAAGAGATCTGTTTAGTTTAATGTCAAGTACTACGGGTTATAAGGTCCATATGCTGGAATCAAATCTATACATTAGAAGAATGAAAATTAATCCATCAGTGTTACTAGCTCATAGTAAAACATTATTAAACGGAACAGCAAAATATCCTGTGACAAAAGTTGAAGTCAAAGCACTCACAATACCCACAGGTGTACAAGGAAAAACATTAGACCATGTATTTTTAGGTCAGCTACCAAAACGAGTAATTGTTGGACTTGTTAGTAATAAAGCGTTTAACGGAGATTTTTCAGCAAATCCATTTAATTTCCAACACTACAAAGTTAACTTTTTTTCACTCTATATCGATGGTCATCAATTACCTTCAAAACCATTACAACCTGATTACGTCACAAATAAACTGTATATTCACTCATATAATACATTATTTTCCGGGACAGGAATACATTTCTTGAATGAAGGTAATGATGTATCAAGAATCAGCTACCCTGATGGTAATTGTCTTATGGCCTTTGACTTAACACCTGATCTCTCTGCAAACACAATGTCACATTGGAATTTGATAAAACACGGAAGTGTGAGAATCGATATAAGATTCGAAACTGCTCTTACAGAAACAATAAACTGTATAGTTTACGGTGAGTTCGACAACGTCATTGAAATTGATAAAAATAGAAACGTCGTGGTGGACTTTGGAAGTTAGATATGGTATATAAGCATCATATTTTTTACCATTTCACAGTCAATAGTTCAAGTGCAATAAGTGAATATTTGCTTACCGTCTCAGAGTGAGTAGTGAAAGTGTATAGTTTTAAAATGGCGGTGGTGTTAGACTTACAAGGTTTTAGGGATAACTCAGGTGATTACGTGATAAAAGAATTGGCCGTTATATCTCTCAACAACAGGTTATTACAACACTGGATCGTAGGTCCGCCTTTTGAGTTTAACACTTTATCAAAGAATAGGAAAAAAGAGTGTATATGGTTAACTTACAACTACCACGGATTAAAGTGGGATGATGGTTCAATCAGTTATGGGTCGTTTATAAAAGAATTGAAATTTATTTGTGAAAACATTAATATTATTTACGTGAAAGGACTGGAAAAGTGTGAATTTATTAAAAAATTGTTAAAAAAAGAAGTTATAAATTTGGAAGACTTAGAATGTCCTTCACTTAAAGTTTTGAGTTCAAATGCGAACGTCACCCGTTGTTTCTATCATAACAAGTGTAGTAGATTTGCCTGTGCACTAAACAACGTTAAACTGTTAAATAATTGGCTTCACCGAGATGTATGCAGATCAGATATACAGCTGTTTAGCTCACCTACCTGTACTTCATTACGCAGTTTATGCAGCCGATCAGTTGCCGATGACTGTTGGGACACCTAGTTGCTTTGTAATCAACACAGATCCTCACAATAAATCAGGACGTCATTGGTTTGCTATTGCTATCAGTAGTAGTAGAGCACTGGAGTACTTTGATAGTTATGGAAATCCACCAAACAGACAATCTCATTTTTCATTCATAAAAAGAAATTCCCGCACTGCTAAATTTAATTCAACTCAATTACAAGGATTGACATCTACAGTATGTGGTCAATATTGTATCATGTTTTTAAACTTTAAGACTTTAGGAGCATCGTTGGAAGATTTTTTATCTTTGTTTTCAAATAACACGTACGATAACGACTTTAAAGTTCAATATTTATTTAACAATGTATTTGGAAATATTCCACGGACTAACAGTGGCCAGAGATAAGAGTGGGCGCATGCGCAATATTATCTCAATAACCTATAAAAAATAATTCGCTAAGGGCTTTCACTCAGTTCTTAAGTAAAATGGACACCATACCCAGCAAGAGACGTACACCATACGACAGGAATAAGAAAGTCAACTTTAAAACTAATTTAATTCCGGAAAAAACAGACAATTTAGACCAAAATATGGAAAAGAAAATCGTCAATAGACCTTTATCTGCACTACTTTTGAATACGCGTTATTCTCTTAATAAAAGTCAAGGGAAAGTAGCTATAATTGGTTTGGATATGGAAAATATGTTTGAACCACGATTGCAAATACGTAAATCAGATTCAAATACTGGAGTTTCACTAAGTCTTTCTGAGTGGAATATTTTACTACAAAAGTCTGAATTAATTTCTAATTTTTTCATGTGTAAAAAACAAAATTATGAAAATTTGGATTTGGATAAACATAAAGTTGTGTTTCAAATGATGTACGGTAAAAAATCTATTTTAATTCATGAATTAATCTGTATTCAACCTCATCTTTATCTACCAGATACACTCATTATTCAGGAACCTACATGGAAAGGATTGTTACAGATGTCACACTGCGTTTCCAACTACTTCAACTTTTGTACTCTGATGTCACCAACTGTGTTCAACTGTTTTCAAGATATCAAAAACATAGTCGTGAATCACTTATTAACTAATGTACCACCTGAATCATCAAAAGACGACTCTGTGGTTAAAACTTATTTAGTGAAATTGTTGGATGAAATAGACACAAGTGTTATAAAATGTGATAGAAATAATAAAGATTTGTTGATATCTGAAATTAAAATATTATGTTTGGAAATGTTTATAAATTATTTTAGATTGCAATTGTTTTATAATGATGATATTAATGAATGTATGTAATTTTTGAAAAATATTTATTTCTAAAATGTTAACTAAAGTATTATGTTTGAATATGTTTATAAATTATTATATATAGCAATAATTGTTTTATAAAGATATTAATGAATATATATAATTCTTGAAATTTTGAAAAATATTTATTTCTAAAATGTTGTAAGACTTGTACTAATTTATTAATTATTATTATTATTTAATAAAATATTATTATACAAATTTCACTGTTATTATTTGATTTCCCTTATGATTAAAAATAAAAATAAAAAATAAGGTGGGCGAAATGATAAAGTCTTATGCATAGTTAAATTTTTTATAATTGCCATAAATATATATACACTCATACAAAATAAATATAAAAATACACATTAAAAATACCGTCTCTTTTTGGAAGGTAGTTCATGGTTATCTTCCTCAACAATTCTATAACCTTTAGACCGTGCAAAATACAATTGCCTTAAAATGTTATAAAGTTCTTTCTTTATTATTATTACTCTATTACTTTCTTCTTCTTCTTCTTCTTCTTCTTCTTCTTCTTCTTCTTCTTCTACTCCTCCTCCTCCTCCTCCTTCTTCTTCTTCTTCTTCTTCTTCTTCTTCTTCGTCGCTCGAAATAAATATCACTTCCTGATCCATCTCTTCATTACTTTCTTCTTCGTCTTCTTCTTCTTCTGCTTCTTCTTCTTCTTCTTCTTCTTCTTCTTCTACTCCTTCTTCTTCTTCGTTACTCGAAATAAATATCACTTCCTGATCCATCTCTTCATTACTTTCTTCTTCGTCTTCTTCTTCTTCTGCTTCTTCTTCTTTTTCTTCTTCTTCTACTCCTCCTTCTTCTTCTTCTTCTTCTTCGTTACTCGAAATAAATATCACTTCCTGATCCATCTCTTCATCGTCCTCCGTAAAACTTTCTAACCTCTGCCTCCTTTCCTCATGCAAGTAAATATCTTCAGCCTCTTCGTCTTCCTCCTCTCTTCTGTCTTCTCCATTCCACCACTCACCCATATTAACCAACTCCTCAAACAAATCACTATCCTCTTTCCACCATTCATCATCAACCGTCACCAAGTCTTCGAACAAAACGCTGTCCTTCTCCCACCATTCACTAAAACTATCCATCCTGAAAAATACTCTGTAGTCTAATTAACCACTTGCGACTAATACATTCTAAAATCCTTACATCGTTTATAAAGGTTTACCCCCCCCCACTCCCTACTCTTTGTTGCAATGAATAGTTAGTTAGTTAAATGACATTTGCCCCATGTGTCAATGTAAATATTAATATGAATCACGCTCTACTTCTAACCAAAAATATAAGTCATATGACTTTTGTACGGATAAAGTAAATACGGACTCTACACTTTGCAAATAGTGGAACATATAATATGTACACAAGAATATTTAGTTATTTCAATAGTTTGGCCTTGTTAGATTTAATGTAAATTATTCACATATAAAGTAATGTATTACAAATACTAAATTTAAAATAAATCATTTACTAAAAATGTGTTATTATTATTTTTGTTTTAATCTATTTAGATAAAATAATACTTTTATTCATACCATATAATTGAAGTATATGTATGACATTAACATTTTTAGCCACCGTTTCGCCATTTTTCAATGTTGCCCAGGAAGTACCGCGTGGAGGCGATAGCTATCACTTCCCATCTAACCTAACATGCATTAAATCTAAATTAAATCTAAGTCTTCGATATTACCTATTACATTATTATATTTAAATTGTAAATGTAGCCTAATACTATTTTTATCACCCGAATACTAAATCTATATACAATAGCTAGAGAGCATCTAAATATATATATACAAACCAATAAACCAATCTATCATAATCATACACATATACATACCTATAAAACTAAGACCAATCACATAACTAAATCTAATCCAATATAAACATATTTTTATAATACATTTGAAAACATTATTTACATTTATTTACAAGAAGATATTCAAACAGTTCAATAGTAACTATTTATTACATACGCTTTGTGTTAGAATTGGTGTACCGAAAGTATATTTTATAAGTTCATTGTGATAGAGAAAGATATATGACAGATCCTGTTTATAATTTCAATAGTTATGTAATCTTGGTACATGTTAACCATCTCAAATATCACGGGTTTACTAAACTGTAGCGATATAATCAAGGACTAGATACTGAGGTGGATACAGCTTTCATGACTAGAAATTAAATGTACAAAATAGTTAATTTAAAATAGGGTTCTAAAGTTGGTATAGAAGCATACTTTATTTTGCGTCTTACGTTTCGGATACTTGTGTATTAATATATCATTTTATTTATCGTTATATCTATCAGGTTTATTGTTCTGTTTCACGCTGGATGATGCCCCACCGTTATATGAAATTCACAAGAACTCTAATAATCCTGATATATATATAACGAAAAATATAGTACATTTGAATAAAGGAAAACACACTTTAAATCAAATGTATTTTAATAATACACTCACTACTACCGCGCTGTAATTATTACAAGAAAAAATCTCTACTGTAGCCTAGCTCTTTTAAACCCAAAGGGGACGGTATCAAAATTGTCTACTCTACGTCTTTTTGTGTACACAGTTCTATATTTTTTATTTTCAGGGCGGCTTACAACATTACAATGTTTAATGCGGCATATTTTGTGAGGTTCTGTTACAACAATTTCATTAGTGTTATTTTCAACTATCATGGTTTCAATAGTATTGAAGTTTATTAATTTCGAATTATTGTAATTTAATGAAATACCTTTTACTTTGCATATTGTTTTAAAATTATTTTCGCCTTGTACTCGTACTCTGTAGGCATAATTTTTTGGACCCCCACTAACAAAAGTTTCAATATACGAACCTGGACCATACTCAGCTATTTCATCAGTCAGATCTCCCAAGTAATCACCTGTTGATAATTCCGTTTCCCCCCGCAATTGTGTGAAAATAACAGAGTCTGTGTCCATGTAAATGGCTCTCTCTCCAAGAATTTCCAAATAAGAGTAAAGCTTTAGTCGGGCAATAGCTGTAACATAGGCTGCGATTACAACGCTGGCTCTTGACGATGGTGTGACAAAATCATCGTTATATTTCCAATTAACTATCATTATTTCTTCATTTATCGGTAAAATATCAGCAGTTGTAATTCCTGGGTTAGTTAATAGGGTAATCAATTTGTCTCTGGAATCAATAAACGTGGTTTGATCCAAATTCTCACGTTGTGCGAACTTCCCCCAGAAACTGTTCAACATTAACTTTGACAATGCTCTCATTCCAGGGTTTTTAAAAATTTTATTTACCTCCAACAAGATACCTTCTCGATCGTAAAAGTTTGTTATGTAACTATTTTTATCTTCTTCCGTGTTGCACCATGCTGGCCAGCCCGATGCTTCTTGCTTTATTTTTAAGAATTTGTTAATATATTTCCCAAACAGACCACCACTTCTTCCGTCATATTGTGTTGTTTCGTATTTATAAATTTCGTGAACCCTAATCAATTTGTATCCCTTTTCAATTGATTTCTTTATTTCATCGATGACCCATGTACCGGTTATATACCTCTGTTCAGGTGTGTGATTGCACTCGTCTTGGTTTAAATTTTCTACACAGACCCTACATAATGGAAAATATAGTTTTTGATGTATTTTATATGGCAGGACTGGATGGTAAAGATTATTTGGTGGCAGGATTGTTACTTTTGCTAAGCCTTCAATTTCGTCTAGCGTTTGAGGACAATTGTCTCCGTATAATATTGTTGGGTGCCCTACTGGAAAGTTTCCATACTTGCACGCCCAAGGATACAAACTGCAAACATCCAAGTATTTGATTTCTTCGCCTATTTCTTCATTAACTTTATGATAAAGTTTAGTAGCATTTGTACGGCCTCCAAAAAACGCATCACGGGGGTCTAACGGAGCAGAAAAATTACCAATGCTTCTCTCTAAGTATTCCTTTATTTCTGGCAGTACTTGTTTTTGTATATTAAACATACACTCCCACATTTCTACCACTATGTATCCAAGATGTTCTAGAGTTTCCTTTTTTCGTTGAGTCCTCTCATATCGCATGGCCATAGTTTCGTGCGGACTATTATTGATTGGGGAGTCTCTGTTTTTATAGCAGATGGGGCAACCGTGAAAAAAACATCCATTAAACTCAAATACGGTTCTTACATCGCCATTCACATTATACCCGTCAACTTTGTAATTCAAAATTCGATGTTCCCTTCCATTTCCAGCATGCTGTATGTTAATACTTCTTTTATGTTGTTCCCATTCCAACCATGAAATAGCCGCGTGTGACTGTTTATCACCCAGTCTGTATCCGCCTATAGGGATAATACCTATTTGATCTTTAGGGATAAAATGTTTTCTGTAGGTCTTCATGCAAACGCTTGCTATAGTTACTGATTCTAATAATGGATCTATTTGTGTTTCTTTTAGAAACATCTCTCGGAATTCTAAACATGCCGACTTTAATATTGTAACATCCTGTGTACAGTATTTTTCTAATTCTTTTTGTAAGTGAAATTCAATTTTATTTGATTTTTCATTTTCATACCAAGTTAGGAATATTTTTCTTTCTTTCTCGCTCATTTGATTGTAACCATAATACGATGGATCCGGAAATTCACCTGCATAACCCCAATTCTCTAACTTATTGAAAAAGTGAGGGAAGTAACCTTTACTTTCTATGCTCAAATCAAACATTTTAGGTAATTCACTAAGTCGGGTGTTGAAAAAATTTATAGAATCAATAATTTTTATATTGCCATACTTTATCATTTGTATTTTTGTACCGTTCATTATAACTTCTGGACTCCATTTAAGAACTTCTGTCATGTGTTTTAGAATAAACTGTCCGTCATACCCTTTCATGTTATGAGCTACAAGTATGATTTTTGAAAACTGATTTCGCGGTAATGTTATGTATTCCATAAAATCTTGTAATGTATTTTCCCCTTTAAAAGTATGTGCTTTTATTCCACATTTTGAGCACATATTATTTTCTTTTGTGTTTATACAATGATAGCAGGCTTGTTGACTAACGCAAAAGTTTGGTATGTGTTCATAAGTGTTGGTCTGATTTTTAAAAACTACGTCTTGTCTACATTCAAAATCGAAAAATATGTACATAAATTTGGTACTCTCACCCTTTTCTTTGTGTTTTTCCGTACGCATGAAACATAAATGACCAGAGGATTTAAACTCATTGCATACGCTACAAAATATTTCGTTGCAGACATGACCAGATTTTCTCTTTAGAATGTTGTATGTCTTAATACAATTCGGGCAGCATTTTATCACATTACATGTAGAGCGGTTTTTGCTAAAAGTAGGTAACAAATGTTTGCTGAAGCATTCCCGACTTTGAAAAAACCTATTACATTCTCGGCATGTGATATTATCGTTTTTTATGCATATCGGGGAATTATTGCATGTAGGGCATTTAGAAGGGCACCTGTGTGAATCTTTGTGACTGTACCCGTATTTACAGTTACGACAGTAATAAACCGATGTAAAGGCAGCTGTCAAGGATGTTACGACATTGTAATGACCATTACCATATATTAGGTCCAGATTAGTTTTCTCTGTTGGTCCTTCAAAAATTGTCTGTCTACCTCTTCTATCAGAAAAAACGGTTATCGTGTATTGTCTAAGATAATTTTGGAACAATCTAATATGCTCAACACCACCTCCATTTGTTAAATCCACACCTGCGGCTTCACAAAGTCTTACAGCTTCAAGCCTTTGTGTTTCTCTTTCAGCACGGATTATCCGATTATAATTTTTTTTGTTTTCCTGGTTTACGTCTTTCTTAGAATGTGCAATCGCCACTACTAGAGCTCTGCTTAGACATAAGCTGTCATTATTGTTAATTACTATAATTCCCTTCTTTTTACGACAAAAATCTTCGAATGAGCTAGTATAATCTACTCGACCCCTGGTACCCCCTCTTGGCATCTTTACTTGTAGACATTTTATATGCATTGATCCGTCTATGAAAAACCGTTCGTTGCTTTGTACTACATTCTCAACAGTTTGCAATATCATATCGGCATTTATTTGATCCGCTTTTCTTAAACTTATCCCTATAGGTCTTTGTTCAGGTTTTGCAGAGTTAGTAATTGTAAGACCAACACGGTCCTCGTTATCTATACTCTGTTTTAAAAATTCAATAAGGGAATTGATCATTGTCTTTAACCATTGGTTTAAATTTTCATTTTGGTCAGGTTCTCTAAACTTTAATTCTATTTCTCTAGCTTCTGTTTCGAATTTTTTATATGTTTTTGAAATATTGCTTATTATTTCAAATGCATCTTGACCTCCCCCCGCTTGCATGTCACGACTACAATGTGGTAAAGGACTTGGAGGTAAATTAACACGGGTGATTACGTCACGGCTACAGTGCGGTTGCGGGTTTGGTGGTATATCTGCAAATGATGAAGGTGGCGATAAAATTGGTTCAGGAGAATTGCTAACATTTAGGGGTTCTCTAGGTGGTGACGGTAATCTAATATTTTCAACTATCTCGCCAAATTCATTACCATCTACAGGATCTACCATATATACATCAATTAGATCAGATAAAAATATATCGTCACTAAAGAATGCCATTCTAAATTAAACTAAGTAATATTACTATAAAATAAAAAATAATAATAATAAAAAACAAAAGTTAAAGAGAAATACTAAACGCAATAAAAGTTACAATCACTAACTTCATTAACACTAAACTATGAAGGTTGTGAAACTTCTAAAACTCAACTAACTTTACACTTCCAAAATCACTCTGTAAAAGAGAAATACTAAACGCAATAAAAGTTACAATCACTAACTTCATTAACACTAAACTATAAAGGTTGTGAAACTTCTAAAACTCAACTAACTTTACACTTCCAAAATCACTCTGTAACGATCACTCACATAGATACCAAATTAAACTGATAATTTGTATCGAATGTATGACTAATTTATACGAACACTTGATTTCTAAAACTCTGTACATTGATATGGTGAGTAATTCAGATTAGGACTTTGGGGTAGAGAAAGTCATCATAGATGCTCTTTGCCCTGTTTCATCATTCAAAACAAGTTGATAATTTGTGTTACTTATTCAGAATAAACAGATGACGAATTGTATTTTGAACTCTTAGGAAAATCAAGACAAGACGTTATCCTATATTACTCATTGTGGATAATACAATTGTTGGGTTTAATGTTGGACTTATTTGTTTATTTGCTTACCAATGTTTACTCAAAATCTGGGCCAAACTGCCGCTGGACTCTGATCTCTTATTTACTTTGAATGTCGACACAGTGGACCAAAATTCACTCTTTATTTACATTACATGATTACTTAAACCTTTGTTTACTTAGTGGGCTCTACTATTTCTCATAGTTGACCTATGTACTGTTTACATTACAATTGTTGGGTTTAATGTTGGACTTATTTGTTTATTTGCTTACCAATGTTTACTCAAAATCCGGGCCAAACTGCCGCTGGACTCTGATCTCTTATTTACTTTGAATGTCGACACAGTGGACCAAAATTCACTCTTTATTTACATTACATGATTACTTAAACCTTTGTTTACTTAGTGGGCTCTACTATTTCTCATAGTTGACCTATGTACTGTTTACATTACCCTTATCTTTGTTTACTTATTGGCGCCAGTACGTTCTCAAAGTCGCTAGTTCGTATCTATGACCTTTGGACTTGACCTTTGACCGGCGCGGTGAAGTGCCGCTCTTACTACTCACGTAAATCTAATACAACATGAGTGATGTAGCCCTCCTATTTAATAATATACCAACCGATCGATTGAATCCACGTCCGGCATGAGGTTAAATAACATTAAAAAATAAATAAGAACATGTTACCTGCCACCTGTAATTAATGTGTAAAAAATAGTTGTGTTTTAATACTACTTAACACTAATAATACACATTTATAGAATATTGATTGTATGAAATCTGATAATAATAACCTGAATACTTTTCCACCTGAATAGTAATTAAGTTTTTAGATTTTGGTCCAATAAAGAGTGAAGAGAACTATCAATTAATATAGAGAATTTCACCATAGATTGAAGATTGTTCCTTTCACTAAAGTTAAAACAAAATTTTACTTTTAACCACTATTATACTAGCAGCATTATTACTTTTACATTGCAATGTTGGTATTGTCGGGATTGGCAGGTAAAGATTTGTTATAGTACGATACAAACTGTCTGCCAATTATTTTGCAGAAAGCGTTCTCGTTTATTATCAAATTTTAATTCTTCTTCCTCTCGCCTCGTGGAGTTCATTCAATCAGTGACTTTAATATCACTTTTCAAACTTCAATTTTGAATTGATATCCGTTATTGAAGGAGCATTTCATTAATATAAATTTCTACGCCTTCCTTCTCCTCCTCCTGTAAATCAATAACAGGGAATAGACATAAATTTTATACACGCAGGATGATGACTACATACGGCGTGTAGTCTATTCTATTTTAGCAACCATTGCGTGAGTAATAATAATAAGAAGGTTTAATATATAGATCACTATGTGAATTATACAGTTATAGAAATAAATAGCTGGTTGGTCGGGTGCAACCAGTTGCTGTAATTATTTTTATTTTTTATTAATAACAAAAGACGATATTATAGGGTTGAGAAATTAAAGCTGAAAAACATCTTTGCGATGGTAGACAATTTATTTATGGTAGACACTGACTATTTAATGTAAGTATTATAGCCGGTTTCACACATGAAGGAAGTACAGCTTTTACACTGGAAATCGTCTTGACATTCAGTGATTTTAACACTCCTGTCACCCTAAGTCAAAGATAGTTTCTATAAAATAAGCAATTAATTCATGACAACTAAATCACAATGACAGACTTTCAAGAGTGTTAACTTTCTGAATACAATGTTTAACCACAGATAGTTAGTCCTATTAAAGTAGTCGGCATCCTCAGACTTGATTAAATTAGTGACTATGGTAAGGTTTTTTTTAATTATAAGCATTTTAATTCAATAACTAAGACAAAAATCTATAGCGGTAATTAACATAAACAGAAGATAAAATGTTCCTTTATATAAAACCAATAAATCTAACCAAAAGCTAATCTTCAAGCATAATAATATTAACTTCATTGACTGGTACTGTGAGTTATTATTGTGGAACCTTATTCACAATATTCAAATTAAACTTCCTTCCACTATTCATATTACAGTGCCCTCAAGGTAGGAATGTGTCTGGGATGGAGAGGAAAAGAAGGGCCCCGCACTTCGTTTGTTGCGTTTGCTTTCAGTGGTATAACCCCAATAAATATAAATATATAGACCTCAAATGCTTCTGTGTAAACGCCTACCCTACTTTCGTTTCTTTTATCGGTGTAAATAAAAATAAAATGTTTACAAAATTAAACTTTTAAGAATTAACTTTTACTTAAACTTTAAGAAATAAATGTAGCTAAGCAATACTTTGTGTACCTCGTTTTCTTGGAAAGGGTAGTACCGTCAAGTCAGGTTAGGGAAACAAGTTGAAGGGAGGACATGCCCATTACAACCGACACACTCCTAGTCTAAGGATACTGTACATTTACCAATTGAGAAGTCAAGGTATAAGAAAAGCCTTGGAATACTCTAATACCGAAAGAGTCGGAAGAGAAGCAGAGTTGGCTAAACGAGACGTCATAGGAAAGATAAAGAAGAGGGATCTAAGCGAAGACTAGATGAAGAAGGTTTCGATCCTACTAGCTATCTCGGAATTGATAACTCATAAATTAAATGATTACATGAAATATCCACACACAAAATGTACTTTTTTAGGAAATATTAAAATTGTATATACTGAGTGATCGATATAACTGTCCCAGCTGTTTTACTTGGAAGGTATTTGGTATATTAAAATAAGTCAAATGGCAACTCCCCTGAACTTTTATGTTGGTTTTTAAATAACAGTAATAATAAAACATATTTTGGATGTCTTATTTTGATACTATCAGCCATATTTTCCAATATGACGGCTAACTTAATATTCTTTTAGAAATAGGCCCTACCTATTGTTTATGATTTTTTTTTTAAACTGTTTAAATCTTGCGGGATCAGTCATTCTAAGGCAAGAAGAGCGGTAAAAAAATGGGCCAGGGAAGATCACATCAAACGATGGAGACAATTTCCTGGTCAAAAATTGGAAAAACGTCTTTCCTCGGGACCATATCTTGCTCTGACAAAGGTGCTGGTTCAGTGTAACAGGAAATCAATGACACAGGTCGTTGCCATGATTACCGGACATGACCATATCCCGAGTCATTTAAATAAGTCTCATCAAATTGTCGCCTTTGAGGTACCTTACCTGAGATGGCAGCACACGTATTATTTTATTGGGGAGGGGCTAAGAGGAGGAGAATCTTTGGACCTCAGCAACCAGATAAAATTTTTGATAAGAACACCGTACACAAAATCCTAAAGCTTGTCAGAGGCATTTAGATCGCTGTACTTTGAACATAGGGGAGCACAATAATATAAAAAGAGCTTCTTGTAACATCCCCCGCCAAAAAACGCCATACTTTAAATAAAAAAAAATTAATAATTTCTAAACACATATTTTTGTGTTTATATATTTTTAAACGTATAATGTCATTAAGGAACGATTTTTTTCTACAAGTATTCAATTTAAATAGCATCTTAAAAATTATCTGTATTAAATATGTAATCTAGTAAATTACCATATTATTTCGCTACCTTATGACGTACAATAAAGTATAAGTTGTGATTTTGCTTAGCATTGAATAAACTAAAAATAATAATGTTTTATGTAAAACCGCTATTTTGAAACTTTAAGCGGGATAAAATAGGATATTTTGAAAAACTGAAAGTTACTGGTATAAAAATGTTCATCGTGGTCAAAATTATTGAATTAATTGTCAACTAAATATCGCCACTTATTAGAACAGCCTGCAACAAAATTTGTTTGTTTGATTTTCAATTTCACTAGTATTTTTTGTACTATATTCTCTAAATACTTTTCAATTTTCTCGGTTTAACTGTTACAAAAAATTTACCTCTGTAAACGACTAAAAATGTACACTAGAATAAAAGTCTTAAAATAATTTTTGCCATTTGACTTTTTTATAATATATAATATTTTCAAAGTGAAACAGGTGGAACACTATTAATCACCCTGTATTTTCCAATTTTATTTATATTATTGTGATGTGGAGTTATAAAACAAAATACGAAATACAAAGTGTTTTCAGTGAAAATTTGTTTAAAATAATTAAATGAATATTACAAAAAAGGAAAAATACCAAATAACAGTCCATATTGTTTTAACTCGATCACAATTATTTTCTAATAAATCACATAAGATATAAAATGCCTTCAGCAGTTACATAATAATTCGTCTGACAAAGACAGGGTTAAATAATAGTCTAATATTTAACACAAATTGTAATATTTGAGCATAATAAATTAAATTATCATGTATCAAATGTTAATTAAACCGTTAATAATTGAACGTTCGTGAAAAATTAATATAGGATATGATAACAGTTACAAATATTAAACAATACATTTAAAAATGGACGTATCCTGTTTTTGAAATGTAACTTGATAGTAGAGTGTGGGGCAGTTGAGAACAAAAATGGTGGGGGTACCCCCCCCTGCCCCTCCCCCTTTGCCCCTCCCCCTCTGCCCCTCCCCCTTTGCCCCTCCCCCCTGACCCCTCCCCCTGCCCCTCCCCTGTAGGCCCCTTCCCTTCCCCCATTGGTCCCCCCACCCCTCCCCCTGCCCCTCCCCTGTAGGCCCCTCCCCTTTAGGCCCGGGAGATGGTAGGGGTGGGACGGAGGTTGGTAGGCGTGTGGCAACCATTCTCCTAAAAACCTAACCTAACCTAACCTAACCTATCCTAACCTAACCTAACCTAACCTATCCTAACCTAACCTAACCTATCCTAACCTAACCTAACCTAACCTAACCTATCCTATCCTAACCTAACCTAACAACCATTCTCCTAAAAACCTAACCTAACCTAACCTAACCTATCCTAATCTAACCTAACCTCACCTAACATAACCTATCCTAACCTAACCTAACCTATCCTAACCTAACCTAACCTAACCTATCCTAACCTAACCTAACATAACCTAATCTATCCTAACCTAACCTAACCTATCCTAACCTATCCTAACCAGACCTAACCTAACCTAACCTATCCTAACCTAACCTAACCTCACCTAACATAACCTATCCTAACCTAACCTATCCTAACCTAACCTATCCTATCCTAACCTAACCTAACATAACCTAACCTATCCTAACCAGACCTAACCTAACCTAACCTATCCTAACCTAACCTATCCTATCCTAACTTAACCTAACAACCATTCTCCTAAAAACCTAACCTAACCTAACCTATCCTAACCTAACCTAACCTCACCTAACACAACCTATCCTAACCTAACCTAACCTATCCTAACCTAACCTAACCTATCCTATCCTAACCTAACCTAACATAACCTAACCTATCCTAACCTATCCTAACCAGACTTAACCTAACCTAACCTATCCTAACCTATCCTAACCAGACCTAACCTAACCTAACCTAACCAATACCAACCGATTTACCAACCAAAATATACTTTTTGCAACCAATTTACCAACCAAATCTTGGTAATTTTATCTACGGTTTGGTAAATCGGTCCCTAACAAACGTTACGACGTTATATATTTAAAAAGGAAAAATGGGGGTTGGGGGGTCGTGTCGTTTTCGGCTACAATTCCAAGGTCACATCAAATATCTATCTCTCTACTAAAAAGAGTTTTGGTGGAATGGAGGTAACAAATTACAAAGAATATTATTTTAAAACATTTATTTATTTATTTTTAATGACGTAGTAAATGCTCACACATCTCTCGCTTGTTAAAGATCCCCACAAAATCTTGTGTAATGTCCAAATCCATAAGGTAGAAGTCGTGGGTTTGCAGCTCCAATAGTATTTCGGGCATTTTTTCCTGTAGAGTAGCCAACTCAACATCCGCTAACTCTACCTTGTAGGGGATTGCAATGGGATTTTTAAATTTCTTTGCAATGTCGGTTGGTTTTGGTTGGTAAATCGGTTGGTAAAAGTATATTGTGGTTGGTAAATCGGTTGGTAAAAGTATATTTCGGTTGGTAAATCGGTTGGATTTGGTTGGTAAATCGGTTGGTAATTTCGGTTCGGTTAAATAGTGGCCGGACTAACACCCGTTTGGACTGTGGTAAGCATAGGTTTAGGCAAAAGTAGGAATTAAGTCTAGGTTAACAATATTTTAACACGATACATAAAAACATGTGCTACACCCTGGTAGACAACGGAGGAAACTACGTTTAACAGATTATACACATTAAATGTACCTAGGCCGTGGTGGGCAAAAGTAGGAAACTCTAATAGGTTAGGTTAACTAACTTAACACATTATATAACACATTATATAAATATATAACACATTATATATGTATATAACACATTATTGTAACAGCTGATTGGCTGTGGATGGGCAAAAGTAGGAAACTTATAGGTTAGGTTAACTATCTTAACACATTATATCTTAACACATTATATATATAACACATTAATTGTACCAGCTGATAGGCTGTGGATGGGCAAATGTAGGAAACTTATAGGTTAGGTTAACTATCTTAACACATTATATCTTAACACATTATATAAAATATATAACACAATAATTGTACCAGCTGATTGGCTGTGGATGGGCAAAAGTAGGAAACTTATAGGTTAGGTTAACTATCTTAACACATTATATAATTATATAACACATTATTGTAACAGCTGATAGGCTGTGGATGGGTAAAAGTAGGACACTTATAGGTTAGGTTAACTATCTTAACACATTATATAAATATATAACACATTGTATATATATATATATATATATATACAGTATAACACATTATTGTAACAGCTGATTGGCTGTAGATGAGTAAAAGTAGGACACTTATAGGTTAGGTTAACTATCGTAACACATTATATAACACATTATATATATATATATATATATATATAACACATTATTGTAACAGCTGATTGGCTGTGGATGGGTAAAATTAGGAAACTTATAGGTTAGGTTAACTATCTTAACACATTATATAACACATTATATAAATATATAACACATATATATATATAACACATTAATTGTACCAGCTGATTGGCTGTGGATAGGCAAAGGTAGGAAACTTATAGGTTAGGTTAACTATCTTAACACATTATATAATTATATAACACATTATTGTAACAGCTGATAGGCTGTGGATGGATAAAAGTAGGACACTTATAGGTTAACTATCTTAACACATTATTGTAACAGCTGATTGGCTGTGGATGGGTAAAAGTAGGACACTTATAGGTTAGGTTAACTATCTTAACACATTATATAAATATATAACACATTATACATATATATATAACACATTATTGTAACAGCTGATTGGCTGTGGATGGGTAAAAGTAGGAAACTTATAGGTTAGGTTAACTATCTTAACACATTATATAACACATTATATAAATATATAACACATTATATATATATATAACACATTAATTGTACCAGCTGATTGGCTGTGGATGGGTAAAAGTAGGACACTTATAGGTTAGGTTAACTATCTTAACACATTATATAATTATATAACACATTATTGTAACAGCTTATAGGCTGTGGATGGGTAAAAGTAGGACACTTATAGGTTAACTATCTTAACACATTATATAAATATATAACACATTATATATATATAACACATTATTGTAACAGCTGATTGGCTGTGGATGGGTAAAAGTAGGACACTTTAGGTTAACTATCTTAACACGTTATATAAATATATAACACATTATATATATATAACACATTAATTGAACCGCTGATTGGCTGTGGATGAGCAAAGGTAGGAAACTTTAGGTTAACTATCTTAACACATTATATAATTATATAACACATTATTGTAACAGCTGATTGGCTGTGGATGGGTAAAAGTAGGCCACTTATAGGTTAGGTTAATAGGCAAAAGTAGGAATTAAGTCTAGGTTAACAATATTTTAACACGATACTTAAACACATGTGCTACACCCTGGTAGACAACGGAGGAAACTACGTTTAACACATTATACACATTAAATGTACCTAGGCCGTGGTGGGCAAAAGTAGGAAACTCTAATAGGTTAACTATCTTAACACATTATATAACACATTATATAAATATATAACACATTATATATAACACATTATTGTAACAGCTGATTGGCTGTGGATGTTCAAAAGTAGGACACTTGTGGTAAACATAGGCAAAAGTAGGAAACTTTAGGTTAGGTTAACTATCTTAACACATTATATAACTATATAACACATTATATAAATATATAACACATTACATATATATATAACACATTATTGTACCAGCTGTTACAAGTAGGCTGTGGTGAACATAGGCAAAAGTGGGAAACTTATAGGTTAGGTTAACTATCTTAACACATTATATACATATATAACACATTATATAAATATATAACACATTAATTGTACCAGCTGATTCAAGTAGGCTGTGGTGAACATAGGCAAAAGTAGGAAACTTATAGGTTAGGTTAACTATCTCAACACATTATATAAATATATAACACATTATATAAATACACATTGATTGTACCAACTGTTACAAGTAGGCTGTGGTGAACATAGGTAAAAACTTTTTATACATAGGTTGGATTAACTATCTTAACACATTATATACATATATAACACATTATATAAATATATAACACATTATTGTACCAGCTGTTACAAGTAGGCTGTGGTGAACATAGGCAATAGTAGGAAACTTATAGGTTAGGTTAACTATCTTAACACATTATATACATATATAACACATTATATAAATATATAACACATTAATTGTACCAACTGTTACAAGTAGGCTGTGGTGAACATAGGTAAAAACTTTTCATACATAGGTTAGATTAACTATCTTAACACATTATATACATATATAACACATTATATAAATATATAACACATTACATATATATATAACACATTATTGTACCAGCTGTTACAAGTAGGCTGTGGTGAACATAGGCAAAAGTGGGAAACTTATAGGTTAGGTTAACTATCTTAACACATTATATACATATTTAACACATTATATAAATATATAACACATTAATTGTACCAGCTGATTCAAGTAGGCTGTGATGAACATAGGCAAAAGTAGGAAACTTATAGGTTAGGTTTACTATCTCAACACATTATATAAATATATAACACATTATATAAATACACATTGATTGTACCAACTGTTACAAGTAGGCTGTGGTGAACATAGGTAAAAACTTTTCATACATAGGTTAGATTAACTATCTTAACACATTATATACATATATAACACATTATATAAATATATAACACATTATTGTAACAGCTGATTGGCTGTGGATGGGTAAAAGTAGGAAACTTTAGGTTAACTATCTTAACACATTATATATAACACATTATATATATAACACATTATTGTAACAGCTGATAGGCTGTGGTAGGCAGAAACTTATAGGTTAGGTTAACACAAGCACATTACAATTTGGACACTACTATTTGTTGTCAGAGTAACCTAGAGGTACGACTCAGAACCCATACCGTAAGACGTACGCGAGTTTTTCGCGGTCGCGAAAAACTCGGTAAGTCTTACGGTAAGGGGTTCGTGTCCGAACTTCTACGAAATGTTCTGGCGTTCGGTTACAACATGGCGGCTTATATACTGCGTTAAATATCCGACTTGTAATACTATGAGGTTAGGTTAACTATCTTAACACATTATATAAATATATAACACATTATATATATATATATATATATATAACACATTATTGTAACAGCTGATTGGCTGTGGATGGGCAAAGGTGGGAAACTTTAGGTTAACTATCTTAACACATTATATAATAACACATTATTGTAACAGCTGATAGGCTGTGGATGGGCAAAAGTAGGACACTTTAGGTTAACTATCTTAACACATTATATATATATATATATATATATATATATATAACACATTATTGTAACAGCTGATAGGCTGTGGATGAGCAAAAGTAGGAAACTTATAGGTTAGGTTAACTATCTTAACACATTATATATATATAACACATTATTGCGGTTACACCATGGCGGCTTATATACCGCGTTAAATATCCGACTTGTAATACTATGCACGATAGCTCAGTCGGTAGCGTGTCCGCCTTCAAATCCTAACATCACAGGTTCGAATCCCACCGGTATTAAAAAAGTTAAGTGTATGACGTCATGTGTGTATGGCGTCATGTGTGTGTGTGAGTGTCTCGACAACAATACGTCACTGGTGGGGGGGGGGACCAATGGGGGAAGGGAAGGGGCCTAAAGGGGAGGGGCAAGGGGAAGGGTGGGAGGAGGTGGGGGACCAATGGGGGAAGGGAAGGGGCCTAAAGGGGAGGGGCCTACAGGGGAGGGGCAGGGGGAGGGGTGGGGGGACCAATGGGGGAAGGGAAGGGGCCTACAGGGGAGGGGCCTACAGGGGAAGGGCAGGGGGAGGGGTCAGGGGGAGGGGCAAAGGGGGAGGGGCCAAGGGGGAGGGGCAAATGGGGAGGGGCAAAGGGGGAGGGGCAGGGGGGGCAAAGGGGGAGGGGGCAGGGGGGAGGGGGCGGGGTGGGGGTACCCCCACCATTTTTGTTCTCAACTGCCCCACACTCTACTCTTGATGCCAACGTAGATAATTAAAAATTAATGCAAATTGTATAGAGGTAATAAATACTGTATTTTCTAAACTCTAGTGTAGAGTATTGCATTATTAATTATAAATTTTAAACATACCAGTTAATAAATGCGGCAATTATACTGGATATTATATAAACTGAATAAAATAAACATGTTATATTTATATTTTTTTATTACAAAATATTCACACAACTTTCAGACTAATTGTTGATTCTATTTTTAGTTTTATTGGATAAAATTATGGATTGTGTATACTATTTATAAATTTTATTCAGACATTATTCTTAAATTGTGTGTATACAAACTAATGGCCGACGTTTTGTCACTATGAAACAACTATCGTTTTCAAGTGGTAAACTATAAACATGAAAAAATGTGGAAAGGACCAGAAAGACGTTGTAGACTAGAGCTATGTGAAAACTAAAACTGAAATTGGTAATGTTGCTTAACGTTCGTGGATTAAAAACACATTAATTTAATAACAATGTATCATTTACCTCAAATAAGAACACAGAAAACACCATTTCTATTAAATTTTGTTAAAAACTTATAATAAATTTTATAATTCCATCAAATATATTAAACTAAATCCATCAGAAATATTAAAGAGATAAGTTAAAGTGATTTTACATATTTTATTAAACTAAACATAAATTGGCTCAAAACTTCCAATCTGAAACTCGTTTATTTTATTAGATAATTTTCAATTTTATTAAAACTCGTATCCACCTGTTTAAAACTACCATCTGGGTTATCCTATGAAACACAGTGAGTTTTCATTGTTGAATTTCTTAACTGATAATAAATTATTTCTCTTATACATTTACTGTAATAAAAGATTTATGTAATGGTAAAATGACATTTTGACCTGTTTTTTCACACAATAACCTTATTTTGAATCTAAGTAGAATCACAACTTTACAGATAATTAATATATTTCTTTAAAATTACGTCTATTATTAGTATAACACAAAATATCGGTTGCTTTTATTTTAAAACATCGAATTATGAAAGTTGTATACGATAACGATATTAATTTTAATTTCCGTATATTCCGTTTACTAATCCTTTAATTTAGGTATTTCTTCCCTTAAATCGACTGTAGATTTCATTGAATCGTCCATCATTACGGTAAAAACACAATTATAAACATACATCACTACACAAAACACTTTTCACTCTGTTCGGAGGTCGTCTATTGTTTAAAGCAGATGTGAAATTGTGCACGAGTCGTTTTATCACGGACGAACAAGTCAGATTTAAGTTAAAGGATTATTATTCGCATTTTTATATAAATAAATTAAATGTTAACTAATCATTGGGCTACCATAATGTTTGAATTCATTTTATTTGTAGGAAGCGCACTAATAGTGTAGTAAGTAGGCTACGAAAAATTTGGTACCTTTTAACTTATTCCCATCAACCTCTCTCATTGGAGAGAATATTTGTTCACAAAATAAAAACTAAAACAGGAGACGATAAGGAAGCTAGCTGAACAGGAGGTACCATGAGCAGCTGTAGGAGGAAAAGTAAAAAGGAAAATGGATAACTACCGTGAAAACCAATATGTACCAATAGCTAAGCGAAATTTTGGAGATTTAAACGTATACATAACGAAAATACATATGGAATACTGATACTTTAGTCTTATCGTTATAAAATGGGGAAAGTACAGAACTCGGTTTGCCGGTACGAAGATTCCAATAACGACGACGATAACACACTTTCCTAAAAGTATCAAATGTGAGTATGAGAGGCACAGACTTGAGTTGGAGATAGGACATGTGTGTTGTGGAGAGGATGCTACTTTGTAAGGACATTAGGAAGAAAAAAACAATGTTTATTCTGAGAGTGGTACTATTTTTTTAAAAAAATGAAAACCATAGCACGTATACAGTCTTCTAATCAAATGACAGGTTTAGTAAATAGTTTTAAATATAATTTTATTTCAATTCGGTAGTTCACATTACAAATCATATTTTACTTTGAAAGAAAAATCGTTATCAAAAATTAATTACGTGAAAATATTTTAATAATTTAAACGTAAATGAATAGTCCCTTAAAACTATTTCAGAATAATTAAATAGTAATACATCATTTATAAAACATTTAACTACCGACACCCTAAAAAATCCTGCGAAGATGTTAAATTATCCTTAAAAAAATCAACAAAAAGAAATCATGGAAAATGGCGGGTATGGACGTACCAAATAGGACGCACAGAGAAGAAAAAATGAGGTTGTGGGTTTAGTGGGTATTCCGATGTACCAGGAGTTCCACAAACGGTAAAAACATTAAGGTTTTGTTACATCTTCCGAAAACAGTTTCCAAAATTACTAAACAACGTTTAAAGATATATGATATAACTCTGTTAGAGAATATTTCGTATGTGTTGTATCACCTATAATGGCTTTCGTAAACGGCATAATTAAACATTTATCTCTCCCATTTAGCTCGTAAGTGTTTCCCATCCCATTAACTGGCCACTACACACAAGGCTATAGGCCTACTATTAACTTCAACCCTCAATGAATGATGAGCCTTACTTACATTTGTGCATCTACCATCCATCCCTACCACAGCTGACTCTTTCAGTTACCTAACATAATACCAACTACCTCTACATTTCATTTTATTCTCCGAATATTTCAGGAAAAATTATTTTAGTTCTTAATTTTTATAAAGCGGATAAAATAAGATAATAAACGGTATAATACATTTTTGAATCACTAGTTGTCTCTCTCTTTATTTGACACTCTTTTTTGAAGTGATGCAATATAAGCACCTGGGGTTTATTATGTTATTGTATAGAGTATCCTACTTACTTTATTGTTATTTTTTAACTTCGCAATTTCTCCGATACGAAGATAATGTTTATAATAGAAAAATAATTACTTTATCGTCATACTGCTTCAAAAACACCTGTTTTCAATACATGCATTGAGATGCTAAAGGTCCTATGACCTAAAAACATCAGCTGAGGTCGAGGTCATCAGCTGTTACTTCGTTTATACGAATTAATTAACGATTGTAAAGCATCTATAAAAACAACCCATACTCTCGATTGTAAATAACCGTTAAAACAGCTGTTACTATCGATTTGAAGGCAAATAGGTTATAACATTTTAGTTTTTGAGAAATTGTTTTCTTATATTATTTGCAGTATAACGAAAAATATAGTTCATTACTTGGACCAAAAGAAGCTGCCTCTGTCGTTAAACTTGAGCTTGTATTGAATAGCTTCATTTTTGGTCCTAGTGATGAAATATATTATTGTTGGGCAAAAATGGTGATTTTGTTTTATGTTCACCCAACCGCACACTGGACAAGCGTAATGGTTTGAGCGACTCTTTAAATTTGTGGTTTCACAATACTACAAAAAAGCTGTATTCTAAAAGTGTTAGAAAGACAAAATTTGGTAATGTACTAATCTTCCCATTTTCGAGTAACTTTATAATTGGAATGTCTCAAAAATCATTACCATTTATTATTTGAACACATTATGTTAGGGATAGTAATATTCATTCCTATAGTATTTTATTACTTAACCTTATCAAAGTTTCCAAGGGCTTACTCTTTTTTTATTAAATTCACCAATTATAACCAGCTCGGTGTTATGTGGATAAACAAGGTAGAGTCATATTAGTTACATTATACAAAACGAATAATGAAAAACACTAAACTATTTAATAATATCAGACACTATTACCTGATTTGGTTCCGTTTTGTGACATCATTTGTTTTAATTAGACGCGTTTCAGAAACGGAACTCCATCTTCAGTAATCGCTCTATAGAGGTCTTGAAGTAACACAAAACTAAACACACACATTATTTGTTTATTTTATTAAAATTAGTGGACCGTTACATGTCTCATGAAACACTGGTTACTTCAGTGAGGTTTGGGTTAAGAGTTTTGATAAAGGACTTGTGATTTTGATGCATCTCATAGATGTGTCGTATAAAGTGTTACAGTGGAATGATAATTTATTATAAATTTTCTGGGGATTGTTTAAATGTCTTGTATATCTCAAATTCTTCAATGGCATTCATAAGTCTTCCCTCTTTACAGACATCGAGTAGTGTTACTTTGGTTTCAAAATTCGAATATAAGTGTTTGTTGTTAATAAATATGTTGTGTAAAATTTGATTTATTGTCGTGGAAATTATGTTGGAGCATATGGTCTTTAAAGCACTCCATGAAAATGCTGCCTGTTTGTCTGATGTAAAAACATTCACAGTATTTATATTAAATGAATACTTAGAAAATGCAGTTTTAGGACAATACTTTTACCAATGGTTGAATTACTTTTCACCTCTTTTACTTTTTAAAGTATTTTAGAAATTACCTGTTTCTCGATGGATGGCAAAACACATTATTTGATCTAACAATTTAAGAATAGCTATGAGAAAGTTTCCCTGGTAAATTGGTAAATAATTTTCGAGGGTGTCTGCTTTAAATAAGATTTACTTAAACAATTTTATGGTATTTAGAATATTTAGGTTATACCTGTTTTACTATAAGTCTGCAATTTTAACGCTTTATTTTAATAATAATTTCCCCCTAACTCAAATTTTGTTATGTTAATTGTATTTAATAATACAATTTGTTAGATAGGTATATTTTCTTAATGAATACTTGTTATATTATACTTCAGCATTTACATATACATTCATACATAACTTTTTGGTATCCACTGTTTCACACTAAATTGTGTTAATATCATTTACGATAAAACAATTTGTAACCAGTTAATATTTATTTTACACATTTTACTTTTCGGTTGAAATGTTTCAATAACTGTTGTTCAAACGACTCAGATCAGTAATTGAGGAAAACAGCGACAATCCTTTGACTTTAGAAATAAGCATTCGACCATTGACCAAGTTCATAGTAAAAAAATATAGGCCTACTACAAATAAAATAAATCTGCTTTTGTGTATTTCTTGACGTGGCGCAGGCTTTTGAAAAAGTTAAGCATCAGGATGGTGTTAGGAATTAGGGAAAAATTTAGTTAGGATTATAGTCTAAGTTCTTAAAAAGTAACCAGAGTAACATCAATTAATGTGATATACCTGAAAAACTGATGAAAATGGTTACCTTACTGTAAAATATTGAGGGTACATTTTGTACTCACAACATACTAACTAAAAAACTGAGGTATAGAAATAATTACTACTAGATTGAAATTAAAACATGGTCTAATCATCTTGCTGGCTGGGAACAGATTAGGACGCTCAAAATGGTATGTTCATGGATGTTGCTATGTGAGGGTGGGGGTAGGAATAGACCAATCATTTATTCGATATATCTTTGTTACATATCACTCTACCTGTACAGACTAGTTACCAAAATATGTACTTTCAACTTGACTCAAGGTCAATGTGCATTCAATACATTCCACTTACAAGTACGGTGGACGTCAAATGTAACAGTTGTATATAAACACTAAGCTGAGAGAGAACGTGGTCAATTAATCCAGTGGACAACTGCTGAAGGTTTTTACGATCTATTTGAGTCAAATTTACATAACGAGAAAACTTCGGAGGATCGCACCTTCATACAAGAATCTGCGAGAGTTGCAAGAAGAGTGAGCAAACTTTATGTGTAAAAGAACTTGTAATTGTTGTGAGTCAATTTATTAAATTATTAATATAGAATCAAGTCAATCAGTCACAATATTTAGACTCATTCTGTATTTTTAGTGGTAATAAGATTAAAATATTTGTATTAGAAGCTGCATTACGAAGCTGAGATTAATTATTTGTATAACGAAGCTGAGAGACAGATAATCAGGTTATAATAAATAATAAAGAAGCAATAATTCACTGAACCACTGATTTATTTAGTTTAAAATGAAAAAACCCGGGCAGAAATCTTAGTAAAATTATTGATCTTAACAATATAAATATAAAATGGAATGAGATCTACCCAAGAATATAGTCAGATTTTAAAATATTATGTCTCAGGTAGATACTTCAAAGTTAAACATAATGATGGGTACTCTGAGCTAAAGAAAATATCTGTTGTAGTATCTCAAGGGAGTATAATGGGATCAATCTTACATCTCTTGTACGCTCGTAATATCCCAAACTGTGCAAAACAGCATTCGCTAACGATACAACAATAATGTCCATCAGCGACGCTATCGATGTATCTGCAATAAGATTGCATGCAGTCAAAGTCCGTATTTGTAACAAAGACTGGTGTATTAAAATAAAATAATCAAAATCGAGTCTTATCATATTCGCTAAACGTTACCAAAATACCAGTAATAAATTTGCAAATGATATCTTATGCGACTGGGAATGACACTGGATGCCAATCTTTAGGAGCAAAAATAAGGAGAAGAATTAAATGCAAAATATATAAAAAAAAAAAAAGTGTACTCGATGCTTGCAGGATATCAGAGTTGACACAAAAAAACACACTGCACTTATAAAAGCAAATGTTAAAACCTTTTTGTAACTATGCTATTCAGCTTTAAAGGCTCTAACATGGAAATTAACATTAAAATAATTCTTGGATTTCAGAATAAGTGTACTAAGATATGCAGAGGTACACATTCAAAGTGACAACATTCATCGATAACTTAGAGTAGAAACAGTTCCTGATGAAATTAAGAAAATTGCTGTAAAGTATGAGAAACATTTGTTACCATTAAATCAAGATCAGTATTTAAATTGTACAGTTACTTGATAAATGTAAAACCGTGTAGAGACTCAAAAGAGTGGAACTATTTCTCTGAGTGGTAATTCTAGTTTTTTGAAGATGTACGAGTATGGTGGCTAATACGTTTTTGAAAGCCATCAATGGATGGTTATTCTTTATGCTCTGAATGTATATTAAATAACTATGGATTAACTTTAATATAATAGCAGATATTTCTTGTTGAAACTCCATATTCAAGCATAAAATAAAGCAACAGCTTAAAGTTTCAAATATTTAATAATATAAATGAGAAACAATTGTAGCTCATTTATATTATTAAATATTTGAAACTTTAAGCTGTTTCTTTATTTTATTCTTAACTATGGATTAGTTGTAACAGATTTTGAAGAAAAAAAAATGTAAAATCAAAAATCTGTAATCTGTAATACGTTTTTTTAAATATTTTTATTAATGTAAAATATAACCTAACAGACCGTACGTGTACACCAGGAACCCATGAATTATAATACTCAATCCTTTATATAAAACTAAACACGAAGCAAAATGAGCAGATTTACTGCAGTTACTTTATGAAATAACTTTGATCACGTGATAGACCCCCTTCCACTTTTTTCTTGTCATAACCATTAGCAGAATTTCCTTCGAAAACGTGCTTTACATTTTATATGGGAGAATATAATATTTCCATTGTAGAACATTTACTGTCTCACGAAGTCAATCTATTCAAAATTTCTTTTACATCAAATTTTCCAATTACTTTTCTTCTTTCCGGTTTCGATTACCTTTCCTTCCTCAGCATCCATCCTACTCTGTATTCTCAATCCCCGGGTTATGGGTTTAGCTCAAACGTGGCTTTTTGTGTCTGTACGGCATTATACTTTAAAATAAAAATTGAAACCTTACAGCTTAACTTGATCTTGTCCTTCTTGCTATAAATTGTAATGTTCTGAGATTTTGTTATCAAATTATATTAGCTCCTTAGTTATTTTTAGAATTACTTTAATTTTGTTATAAACTACAACTGTTATTAAATAAATCATATTGTAGTATGTTACTAACTTTATCACGTGATTTTATCCTTATAGAAATCAAAACATAGTTATAATACGTTTTATTTTACATAATAAACAAAGACACATGTTTATATACAGTTTTGTCTTTATATTGAATTATTTACCTCACAGTGCACTAAAATTTTAAATATAGACGATGATGTCTGAAATTGGACACCAAAATAAAGTATAGGCCCAAGTCCCGCAAAATAGGCCCTATATTATTTCGTAATTTAGAGTTCTTGTCGTAAATTTAAAATATTTTATTTTCCGAATTTATTTGTTTAAATATATTATAATATAATGTCGGCACAAAGTAGTTTCCAGCATCTTTTCCTTTGTAAGCCTACAATAATCTAACAGTTTTCTGTTATGTAGCGTTTCTAATATGAAAATAGATAATAACTGGAAACCTCATTCACTATATAACAGCTCGTTATTAGTAACTATTGTTTTAAGATGAAGGTTCTTATCTGAAAAAAAAATTACATTCTGAAACTATTGTTGTAGGGTGCACGCTTATCTAAAAGAGATAACATTCAGAAACTGTTGATGTAAGGTCCAGGTTATTATATGTAAGAGATAATCTTCAAAAACTATTGTTGTAAGGTTCAGGTTCTTATCTGAAAGAAATAATCATCAGAAAACATTGTTGTAAGGTGCTGGTTATTATCTGTAAGAGATATCCTTCAAAAACTATTGTTGTAAGGTCCAGGTTTTTGTCTATAAGAGATAACCTTCAGAAACTATTTTTGTAAAGTTCAGATTCTTATCTGAAAGAAATAACCTTCAGAAGCTGTTGTTGTGTGGTCCAGGTTATTATCTGTAAGATATAATATTCAGAAACTATCTTTGTAAAGTGCAGGATCTTATCTGAAAGAGATAACCCTAAAAATGTATTGTTGTAAGGCATAAGTACAGAATTTGTATTTTAATAATTATTTTGGATTCTAATAAATTTTGATAATTAATAAGTTTTATTTATTTTTACTAACAGTATTTTTGCACCTAGTTTTAATGTAGAATTTGTATTTAAAATATTAATTTGGGAATAAATTTATTATGTATAGAGCCATATACTTTTTTTACGGAAATTCTATTTTACTAGTAAATAATGTCTTCTTTTAAAAAAAAAAAAAAAAAAGTAGTAATTTTTTTTAGAAATTTTTCAGTTTTCATTTCAGATAACACTATTTATATATCAAAAGCAAAACATAATTCTTTTAAAGTGCCTTTATTTACCACTGCTTGTTATGATACCATCAATTTGTTAATTGCACCTGGATTTACACATTCCATTAATACGCTTTCAATTAAATAAACACAATGTAATTGGACAATACGTTAAAACTTTGTGGATTTAATACAGGCTATTAAACAAGTGACACCTAATTGTTTTGTCAGGATGATATTAACTTGTCTGTATTTCAAAAAATTTGTTATATAGTGTATAAATTGTAAATAATTAGTACAATTAAAGAATATTTTTACATGTATTTATTATAAATGTCAAATAATGGTTTGTTATTAGTTTAACATTTTTAATATGTTGAGTTGATTTCATAACATTTATGTCTTATTTTGACTGTTGATTAACATTTTAATTTTCAGATGTTTTATAGTTTTGAACATTTTTGGTTTTCTTTAATTAATTATTCAAATTATATTTCACTTGTAAACTGTCACTGAGTGTAAATCAAAATGGTGGTACCATAAAAACAAAATACAAAAATTAAAATTTCTTCAAATCTATACTGATAATTTTAACCACATTTCAGTAATTAGATCTAATAGAAGAAATAAATTTTTAAACTAAATATAGATTATTTTAAGTATAAAATTTTTCTGATTGCGTAATTTTAAGGATTAAATTTGTAAACACTAAACAGCTGTACTCAATTTTTCAACACAAGTTGCTAGATCTTTCTTACCCCAACGGTCACAATGAAGTCACTTTCACAAATTTCTTTCGATGACATGTTAATATGTTTCCTTTACTTTTGTTTCAACTTTTTTATTCACAAATGTTTATGGTTTGAAACATTTTAAAGAAATCTATTTTAAAATGTTAAAAATCTAGTTAAATCGGCTTCCTTCCTTTTAATTTTGGTTTTCAGTGTTCTGTATAAGGCCTATTTACTCCTTATATAATATATCTACACAAAAAGATTAGTTTGTTTCTCATAATTTAATGAAGCACACTGAACTCATTATTTTTACTTTAAAAGAACAAAACTTAATTTGCTTAACTCAATCATTTTGTACAATGTTTGATAGTTAGGATTAGGCATTGGCATTCAAATTGACGCGAAACCGTTGGAGTAGATTTGTACACCTAAACATTAAAGTATGAGAGGTTAGGTAAAGGTGTTTTTTAATCATTCAGTTTTGAGTTTTATACAATTACATTTATTTTATTGTATTTTTTCTTGTTAATTAAAAAAGTGAAAACTTGTCAGACACTATTGCTTAACAAATTAAAAAATTACGTAAAATAAAAACCCCTAGCACTCGAATACTCTAATAACGTCAGCGTCAAAAGAGAACAAGAGATGGTGAAGAAAGACCTGATAGGAATGATGAAAGAAAGGGATATAACTTTAGACTACGTGAAAAAGGTGTAGATCCAACAATAATATATTTGGATTCTTTCCTGTACTCACTATAAATGGTCCCTACAATTATGTTTAAACAATTATAGCAATAACAATACATAGTTAATAAATAAGCTCCAACATAAAATAATACATTTTATTTATTAAATTCAATGGTTGAACATAATTTTATTTCATAAATAAACAATTTGCTGTGACTACAGGAAATATATAAATAGGTATTTTACAAATATAAAATATCAAATTTTCAACTTCACAATATAGTTTTTGCAAAAAAACCAAATGTTTAACAGATAATATACTACACTTTTTTCCCTATAATTACTATAACATTTTTTTTCCTAAAAATAAATTGTGTAATTGACCTTAACTTTTTTTACTCTTACGAACATTAGAGTGCTATATCTAAATTTATAAAATACAATAAAAATAAAGTCATAAATTTTTAAGACGCTTTGGACGTAGGCTGACATCCTACTTTAAAATCCTGTTAATAAATTGACTTCACTTCAATGACAGGGAAGTGAATATCTGAGGCGTGAAATTTTATTCTCTTTTAAAATTTAAGACATGTTGATGATTATGACGCGAAGAAAGAAGGCAAGTAGGGTGTTTTAATGGGGGGGTGAGAAGCATCGTTCTTGTATTCAATTACATCACATAAGGGTAAAACGTTATAAATACATTTCTTATTTGTGGTTAATTTCAGATATTTAAATCTTATTTTACATGTTGTAGTAATACCTATGTGGCAAGTCATTAACCATTACCGTTTTTTTAAATGGAAAAACACTTGTAACAATATATTTCGAAAGAAATTTTATTTTTCTATAAAATAAAATGAACAATAGAATACTGTTGTATATATATAAATATATATATATATAAATATATATATATAAATATATATATATATATATATATATATATATATATTTGTTATTTGCCGTGTTTGTTGTTCAAACCTCTACAAAAATATTGGAATCGTCTAATTCTTAAGTTTTTTTTAATGAAATGAATTCAATTGAGGAAAAAAAGAATGGGCCTTGTTTAACGTTCAAGTGTACATTATATAAATTATGTTACAAATGGGCTTCTAATTAATGAACAAGTATGTTCCCGAACAGAAATTGTAATATTCCAATAAGAGATACTTGATTAATATTTACATACATGAATATATATATTACATATGTTAGATATGTTTGACATATTATATAAAACAAAACTATTGAATAGAATTTAAAGACCGTCTTCATTTTTTTCACCACACTTTTTTCTTTTCTATTTAAAAATTATTAATTCAAATAAAGGTTTGAATATGACTACAGATACCTCATGATATGTTATACCTTCTAATTTTTAAAAACTTGTTTTTTTAATTAGTAAAGTTTTCATATGTTTAAGCTAAAACTCAGTACACTTATAGACACCTGACTATTTAAAAAAAATGAAAATCTCTAAAACGTAAATATCTTCAATTTATCTATTGATTTTAATTGACGTTAAAATAATGTCTATATGTAACTCACATACATTAAAGTTGCACTTAATCAATCATGTAATCAACATACAGTACTATGCAATCTTCAATTGTTAGTTCAAATAATGTTAATCAATCAACATGTACATTACCTTGTTACCCAATTGCTTTTGCAAATGTAGTTAAAGTGGAACTGTAGTCATGACAATCCAAATGGAAACCACAAACAGAAATGAGGACAGAAAATAATTTAATATTACTTCAAATCATCAATTCATTTATATTTCGCATATTTATGTTTATTGATTAATTAAATTTTGTTTGAACATATATTTGTTAACAATTCAAAATTGTTTAACACTATTATGTTTAATTGAACTCAAAAAATGAGGAGTTTAATTTTTTGCCGTTTTCCGTTGTTTTATATTTTTGAGTTGATTTGATCATTAAATTTACACTGAAAATTGTTAATAATTATGATTTAAAGTTTAATAAAATAATATATAACGTTGTATTTTATAAGATAACACAAACGTCTTTTTTTGATTTTTTTAAATTGGAGTGTCTCGCAGCTAATTTCAACCCCTGTGTTTATATTTACTGTCGTTCTGTGTCTAAGTTTCTGTTTGTTAAGTGTACAATCCCTCCCCCCCCCCATGAATAATTTATAAGTGTTATTTGAGTTATAAACATTAATATTGTATAAAATTTTAAACACTGAAACCCCTACCGCAAGTTTGGTACAATAACGCAAACACAAATAAAATATTGATTTGACCTATGTTATTATAGTTCCCTGATGTATATTTCGGTAAAAAAATTACTATCATCGGAGGCGATCTGAAATAATACAAACACAATATATGCGGTAGGGGTTTCAGTGTTTTAAATTGTTAACATTCACCACAGTGCTCATTGAACATCTATTAAAATATTGTATGTAAAATATAAAATTAGTTTTTTGTTACTTTGCCACTTATATACAACTTAGACAAATACATTCTCAAAAATACACTTTCATTATTTGAAAATAAAATTGTGAATTTCCTTCCGCTTTTAAAAGTTTTACACAAATTAAAACTTAACTTTGTCATTTACAAAAAAATAAAATAAAAAAATAAATAAAATCGTTAATACAAACCTTTACGCTTTTTTAAATAACGAATGAAGATTGAAAAGCATTGTACACGCATCTTGACCTTGTGATTCAGGTGACACTGGTGTGGGCGTGGAACGCATAAAGAGACTGATAAATGGTATACTGCAAGACTGAAGAAGCGTGGGAAGACGACGGAATTGATAGCTGAAGTAGGTGGAGTCTGATTTGAGAAAATGGACGTAAACTGTTTGAAAAACTAAACGAGAGATAAAAGATATTAGGGCAGAGTCAACATAGAAGTTATGGGTCAGGCACGGTGTAAAGTATAACAAAAAAAATTTTAAACTGAGTAAAATATACTTTAATTTTTTAAATTAAAATAGTTACAGTATTCATTAAATGTGAGGTTAGATCCACCCCTGCTTTTTTTTGTACGTCAACAAGAACGCCGAGCGTATTAGCGATGGTATTCCTACGAGCGCAGAAAACATGGTGAACCCAGGACGTAGGTAGTTACCCTTCATTGATCATTTTAATTTATTTAGACTTTTCCCAGATTCAGACAAGATATACAAAATAATATTTTGATTTCGAGTCTAGGATGTGATAAGGGAACACACAAGGCACAGATCTTCACAACATAAGGAATTCAAAGACCACGTTACACTGAACCAGGGGTTGTGTTCCACGACTTGGTAAAAACCTACATGTTATCGGAGTGAACAACCTCTTGTTCCCTCTTTCAGATATTTAGGGTGTGACCTTGTGATCACTGTTTGTGAAGATGTAACCAAAAAATGTCAACTTATGTGCAGTAAAGGAATTTTTATTTAAAATTATTGTTTAGTTTTTTTTAACTGAAACCATAATGGTCTTTTTTTACGCTGATTTGTTGATGGAATTGTTCGGTAGTTTTATACATGAGGTTTTTTTTATAGTAAAGATACAGTATATGGCGTTTTTTATATACTTGAGGTTATTTATAAATAATTTTTTTTTCTAATTATGTTTACCTTTTTCTAATGAATTTTCGGACCTATTATGTTCTACTAATTTCGATTTGTTTATTTAAACGAATCTCCTGTTATTTTTGTATTTACTAATTCTTATATAAAGAGGTATTTTCTCTCACGCATATTAAATTAATATACAGAAATTTTAGAAAATATCGAATTAAACCATATCAATAATGTGAACAAACCATTATAACCACAACTAACTACAAAACAAACCATCTATAACAATAAAACCAGAATATCGATGATTTCCTCCATATATTCATTTTAATTCCACCTCTGTGGTGAACAGCTGGCAGGACTAGTGGACTGTATTATGTATTAGATAGGAAAACAATAGCTTTTATTTTACTTCCTTACAGATATTTATGTCAAATTTTAATAATTTTGTAGTTCTTATGAAATAATTGTTACCAAAAGAGCACAAACAGCATGTTAACAACCATCATAATTTTCTTAAAATAAATTGAGATGCACTCCTTTTTATCGATCACGCGAAAAATTGAGCGCTGTCCGAAACTATAGAAATACCTTATCTGTTATAGGTCTATGTCGTAACAATGTATATAAAGTGAAAACATGAATAACGATTAAAGTAAAAAGAACTACTATGCTCTAATTACAAGAAATAAATGTCATTAATGTCAATTTATACACATCAGATGAATTAAAATAGAATTAATCAAATTAAAGATCTGGCGTAAGAGAAAAAGATAAAACCCTTAGAAGCTTCGAGATTAACCGTGAAGGTAACGGAAAAGGATTACTTTTATCAAAGTTATATTAACTTAAAAGCTTTGTGAATATTATGATGTGTAGGTAAATTAATGACGAGCTCTAACACTGAGCATTCCTGTAGCTTTGATCTACTCGTTTAATAAAGTCTTATTACTTCTTGTCAACGTTAAATGATTTAATATAAAACTAAAATGTACGAACACAAACAATCTAGTGAATAATAGAATATAGTGTTTTTGTTACTTCCTAATCAAGTTGATATAATATAAATCTCTTGTGATTAATGGTTGCCGTAGCAGATATCTTAGTATAATATTGACTTCCACCACTTGAAAGTTTCCTTCTGGTCCTTTGAAGACCGGCTATCTTGTCTATGTTTCATTTTAGTGAAGGTTTGGAGAGTTCTCTAGTAATAACTCTCCAAGTTGTAATAACCTATCGTTAAGAATCCATTTGAAGCACTATTGCAAATAATACAGATATTGAATGTTGGAAAAAAAAGCTTGTGACTTTTTAAAAGAGCGCAGTGAACATAAAGAATTGAGACAAAGGGATTTTTACAAGTAATCAAATTCAATTATCAACCTAATTTTTAGAAATGAACTTTCTGGAAACTTCAAACCAGTTCAGCCAATTTTTGACTTACCATTATTAATTATTCGCTATTCATAAATTACACTTTAACTACTTTGATTCCACTGAGACGTCTAAAGCACCATAGGGATTTTGTGAAATTATTTCAGAGGTAATTGCGCTAAATAACCTCACAATTACAGGTAAATTGATGTTATTCTACAATTACAGTGCGCATACGCCAAGGAATAGCTAATACAAATTATAGGAAGTGAGTTTACTTCAAGCTTTGTACTTCATCAGAACACATTTCATAAGTAATTGCACTATAACCTTACAATTACAGGTAAATTGATGTTATTCCACAGTTACAATGTGCATACAACAAGGAATAGCTAATACAAATTATAGGAAGTGAGTTTACTTCAAGCTTTGTACTTCATCAGAACACATTTCATAGGTAATTGCACTAAATAACCTTACAATTACAGGTAAATTGATGTTATTCCACAGTTACAATGTGCATACAACAAGGAATAGCTAATACAAATTATAGGAAGTGAGTTTACTTCAAGCTTTGTACTTCATCAGAACACATTGCATAGGTAATTGCACTATAACCTTACAATTACAGACAAATTGATGTTATTCCACAGTTACAATGTGCATACAACAAGGAATAGCTAATACAAATTATAGGAAGTGAGTTTACTTCAAGCTTTGTACTTCATCAGAACACATTTCATAGGTAATTGCACTAAATAACCTTACAATTACAGGTAAATTGATGTTATTCCACAGTTACAATGTGCATACAACAAGGAATAGCTAATACAAATTATAGGAAGTGAGTTTACTTCAAGCTTTGTACTTCATCAGAACACATTGCATAGGTAATTGCACTATAACCTTACAATTACAGACAAATTGATGGTATTCCACAGTTACAATGTGCATACAACAAGGAATAGCTAATACAAATTATAGGAAGTGAGTTTACTTCAAGCTTTGTACTTCATCAGAACACATTTCATAGGTAATTGCACTAAATAACCTTACAATTACAGGTAAATTGATGTTATTCCACAGTTACAATGTGCATACAACAAGGAATAGCTAATACAAATTATAGGAAGTGAGTTTACTTCAAGCTTTGTACTTCATCAGAACACATTGCATAGGTAATTGCACTATAACCTTACAATTACAGACAAATTGATGTTATTCCACAGTTACAATGTGCATACAACAAGGAATAGCTAATACAAATTATAGGAAGTGAGTTTACTTCAAGCTTTGTACTTCATCAGAACACATTTCATAGGTAATTGCACTAAATAACCTTACAATTACAGGTAAATTGATGTTATTCCACAGTTACAATGTGCATACAACAAGGAATTGCTAATACAAATCATAGGAAGTGAGTCTACTTCAGGCTTTGTACTTCATTAGTTTATTCAGTCTAATGAAGTCCTTTGGATTTTGGAGTTGTACGAGAAAACCAATTGTTTGTGTATAAATACCTGGAAATATTCATAATTAAATCATAATTTGGCTTCTCTCAAATAACATTTAGCCACATTTTATCAATTGTATGTCATCAGATGTTTTACAAATTAGAAAAACTTTAAACTGTCTTAAATTTTTTAATTAAAATTATAAACTGCAACAAACCGCTTATACAGTATTTAAAGTGGGGTATTTCAAAATCTCTATTTTCTTACCTAGTTAATTTTGGTTCAGAATATTAGTTGCAGTGATAAAGTAATCAAGCCCTAACATGTTAGTTAATTAATACTTAATTCACTCTAAGTCAAAATAAAAATATGTTAAGGTTATGGTTGGGAATTACAATTAATTGTTATTATAACTTTATTTTTTGTTTTTATTTTATTTTATAGAGTTACAATTTGTCACGTTGAATGCATAATGATATATATATATACATATTTATGGTCCGTAGGTTCCAAGGATCCTTATAATTTCACAAGCTTGTCTGTCCATTTACGTGTCTGTAAGTCGCAACCAATCTACACAAACAAGACTATAATTTCAAACTTTACAATACTATTCTGTATATTGTCCCACATATAGGAAAAATAAAGCGGTAACAAAAAACCTTGTGGTAGTTAAGAGGAAAAAATATTAAATGGATTTTTTTAATAATATTATATTTGAGTATTAATATATATATATATATATATATATATATATATATATATATATATATATATATATATATATATATATATATATGTAAAGCTAGACGTTATTTCTGATTACGACTATGTAAGTTCATTTGGTGAAAAAATTAATATTTTGCTATTATTAAATTTTATTATTAGATATAAAATCCGCCATATTCTAACTTGAACACGGCGTGACCAAAAGTCAATAATATTTTGATTAAATTAAGTTGCAGTGCGAAATCATATATTATAGTCTTTTTTATGATGAATAAAACTTAATTTACCACGCAATGAGAAATGCATTACTTGTAAGTTTTAAAAGCAGTTTTTTGTTAGATGTGAGACAAAAAATTCAATATCCATTAAAAAATGGATTGCATTTTCATTGATTTATCTTTATAAGGGCCATAGGTAAAACCTAGGGCAATTATAATTTTACACCCGTATATGTCTGTCTTGAAGTCACAACCCGTCTACAGAAACAAGGTGATAAATCTTATATATTTCAAACTTTACATTTATATTCTTTGTATATTCCCATCAAATAATAGGTAGCATATAGCGATAACATAGAGGTGCAAAAAATATTGGGTAGAAACAAATTATTTTATTTAAAAAAATATTATATGTGTGGGGAATCAAATAAAATTATACGTGTTTCCGAACACGTAGTCTATGTTTATTTTTGACGAAGAAGTTAATATGTTGGCGTTAGGATGCTTAAAAGACTTATAGTTTATAAAAAGAACTGTTCCTAATACCTACAGACCCTAAGACGTGTTGTTTTATTATACGCTTGGTCCTTTTATTAGCTGGTGTAGACTATTGTATATTTAACAACTAACTTATGGGAAAGAAAGTTTTTTAAATATAGAACAAATTGAAATGGATCTTCGTTTTTACTATTCAAGACCTAATAAGGCAATCCAGTCACCAAAAGAATCACAAGCACTGATGAACAATTTTAACAGGACAAAATTAATAAAAATAGATTAAAGTCTTTTATTTTCTTACATGTACAATAAACACCTTATGTCATAAGTATTCGATATTACACTTCATGCGTAATATTGTTTTTGTAATGGTTTATGCAATGATTTCACCCCCTCCCTCGTGTATGTTGTTAAATTCCCAAAGAGTCCATTTATGTTATATTAATATCTAGATTGTATTTTCAGTCTTTTATTTTAACTAAAAATCTCCAACATTCCATAACAGAAAATAATCTAATTAAGGATATTTCAAGGTTTAAATTTTGGCCCGTCATCTATAACAATAACTTTTAATGAGAGTCATAAACAAGTCCAAAATAATGAATTATAAGTTTGCATGGTAACATTCATATACGCTTAAAACAAACACATATAACTTTGATCCTAACAAATATATGTTTTGATTTGATGTCCAGTCCAGCTAAGTCATGGTCAATGTCAAATCTTCCTAAAAGTCATATATCAATTTTGTCAGTGTATACCATCTCACAAGTCAAGCTCAATATTTATTTATCTTATTTTTACCCAGTCTTACATATTAAACCAAATTTGACTGCATCCGTCCTCAGCTACTTGACTGTAATTTGGACTACAGTTCATACAATCGATTTTATTATAAAAACTTTTCACTATACATAAATAAAAAATCATATTAAATAATCAATTTTTCTCAACCACAGTTACAGAAACAACACTTAAAAATAGAAAAAATATTATTTAGGTTATTCTATTAAATACCCTGATTTACGTTTCGACATCATATTTATCATCATCATAGGGTTCTACAGCTAAACTAAAACTGTCATGGAAATCTAATCTAATATAACTTGCAACCTACCGCCCCTCCCACTCTATAGATGTATCAACTTATTAGATTGAAGCCACGTCAGATCCATATCATTAATTAACCTGGGTATTGGGTAACAAGTGTGAGATGAGCATAAAATTTAAGGAACAAGTAACAACAATTAACCTGCTATTTAAAATTAACCTAGGTAAATATTTGTTCTGTTTTAAACTTTTTTAAATATACAATAAAAATATAAAGTCATTTATTATGAAATTAAACCAAAAAGTAATATGAATATTTCCATTAACTAATCTATAAGTTTATTTATATTAATGCAGTTTGTGTCTTTTAAAAATTTAAACCAACATTTGTTAATTAAAAAAATGGAATTTGGACGTCATGTAACAACTAGTTTATAATCCACTAACTACTGTGCAAATTAATATCTTGGTTTTAATAAATTTAATTTAAATGAGTTAAGATTTTCAGAAAGAACTAGTCCCAAACAATAAAGGCAACCTGCAAGAATAAGAGTAAAACTTGTCTAATCAATAATTTTACACTGCGTAGTCTAAGTAAACCCCCATTCTGTACCACATATAAAAAAGGAAATTGTTTCTTTTAAAACGTTGTGTTTAGAATTCCTCAAGATATTATCCCAACATCAAGTTCGCTTTGAAATTTATTATTTTGCTTTTCCAATAAACATTAAAATGACTTTGTTCAATATTATCTCTTTCAATGTCTAATATTATTTTAGTCTGACCTGGAATGGAAACAATTAAAGTCGGGTAAAGTAGTTTTTATTATAGATAAGAAACTTTTATTAAGTTGATTGATTACACTTGCAGTAGTTTGCTTACTCAATATGCAAATATCCGCCCTAACTAGATCATGGTTCTTCCACCCCTTTCTAATAACATATAATTCAATTACATCCTAATCATCCTACAATAACTTAGTATTGAATGTAATTAATAAATACTCTTTATTTTATTAAACATAACGCTCAATTTACCGAAATTTACAATGATTTTATTGTTAAGTCATAAGAGAGAGAGAGAGAGTGGTGTGAAAGATGGGAGGAGAGAGAGAGGGTGTGTAATTTTCATATTTGTAATTTTAGTTTGTGAAATTCAGTCCTGTAAATTCTCATTCCAAAAACAATTGATGTCTTCACTTTTTAATATACTATGTCAAAATATATGTAGTTTGAGGGAAAACATTGACACAGTTTTAACAGTATTGGAGAGTTCACATATTAATCCAGATATCATTGTTTTTTGTGAAACGTGGATTTATGATGATAAGGTTAATTTTTAAAAAATAATTGGTTACAATATGTTTTGTAATTGCAATAATAATTATCGTGCTGGTGGGGTGGTAGTGTATGTTAGACACGAGTTGTCTTGTAGACACCTTGCTTTATCAACTGTTTACTCTGCAGACTGTGTGTTGTTATCTCTCTCTATACTTCAGACTGGGATAACAATATTGACCATTTCTACGTCATCAGCCTGTTGATACTTTCCTTTTATTAGGGGCTGTTGTTATAAATGAGAAGGAAACGGTTAAAATAACATAAAGAGCAAACATTTGTAATAATTAGGGTATTGATTGTGAAAATATAGAAATCATTAGGTTGTTTTATATGTAAGGTTAATTAATTGAATCCCTCTTTATTATTGTTTAAAAAATATTTTGTATTGGTAAGAGTGGCACAGTGTTTATGTTTCGAAATGTATAACATTCATATGTTCAATGAAAAGTGGTTAAATAATGCTTATGTGTAGGCAATAATAAAAAAGAGAGATCTGACCCAAGTCTAGATAAATAAAAATGTACATCCGAATTGCAAAATTAACCGAAATTTCGTTTTACTATCTTGCATTATAATATCATCTGTATACTCCAAAAAAAATTAACAATTTCTATTACAAAAGTTTATTTTTGATTTCAGAAATTTGAGAATGGCATCGGACTGTCTTTTTTAAAAAGCCTATGACTGTTAGGAGAAGCTACAAGTTTTCCTCCTACCAGTAGAATTAGCTTTGCTCCTCCAATGTAGCAGAAGTCGAGACAATAGAAATGTAAGTATTAATTATTTTTTTACATTGTTAGAGATAGTTTTCATGAATTTTACTGAGACAAACTATAAAATTAGAGTGGCTACATTTTTGGGAACGGTGTTGTGTGGAAAATTGTTGTATACGTGAAATAATGTTCCACGACAAATACCTTTATTTTTATTCTCGGTTGATAAAGTTAATTTGGCTAGTATACACTAGATCTAACTTCAATACAAAAATTTTTAAACTATTTCTTCATAGTTAATGTCTACATCTCTGAAGTGCAAGTAAACATTGGAATTATCAATGTATTTGAATTTTACATTTCAAGAAATAATTTTACTTTTTATCAAATTAAGCTGTGATCAGGATTCTTAATTTCTGAAAATAATTAATTTTTCTATTTCATTTCTTGACAATGTAAAATTTTCTCAAATATATAATCATTCCAGAATGCAGAACATTCGATTTTATGGTTGTAAGTAACGCCATTCAGTCAAATATTTTATTCTATTTTTTTACGAGGATCTTCGGAAACCAACCTCTGTTTTTGTTTAGTAATAGGGTAGCAGCACCACTCCTGTGGTAGTGTGTATAGTAGCTCGGTGCGCGTCCAGCTGTGCTAGTGATAAGGTTATGTTGCTGTTTCTTTGCCTCTAACAATAGCCATTCAAAATAAGCGCTATTAGAAAACTTTACGAAGTGTAAAGTGCATGCTGTATTAGGATTACTGATGGCAAAAATTTCTCAGCGGCAGGCACACATCGTGAACGGTCAAAAAATTATGAGCAAAGATATTTTCATCAGTAGGTTTGTTTGTTTTAGAAGAACAAACATTTAAGATGAGGGAAGAAGTGGTAGGTCATTTGTAGAATGAACTCATTCAGGAAATCGTCCTGAAAAATCAGCCTTTGACAATATGCGAACTTTCTAAACAATTCCACCGACTGTATTGTTACCAGAAGTAAGATGTTTAGTGGGTTCCGAAAATTCTTTCCGAGAATCAAAATACTGGGCTCTGTTTTAGATTTCGTTAGAATTTTATTGAAAATTTTTTTTAACTACGATCATAAATAAAAAATTGCGCAAACATTTTAAAACTTCATAAATCTCTGCCAAACCTTCAATTTCTACTCTGAATTGAGAAGGAAATTAATGACCCTTAATTATGTCAAAAGTTATGATGAAATAATTATAATTTTACATAACAAATTCATATGAGTTATTATTTTGATTTAATTTAACGCAACATTTTAGAAATCACCATCTTTCATAGGCTTACTTATAAGTGCCTTGATTTTCTGTAACCACAGTTATGTACAGTTTATAAAGTCAAGGTTACTACAATTTCTTAAAAACACTTAAAAACAACATCGTGACTTTATAAACTGTGCATAACTGTAGTTACAGAAAATCGAGTTACTTATAAGTAAGCCTAGGAAAGATAACGATTTCTTAATTTTAAAAAAAATCATATATATATATATATATATATATATATATATATATATATATATAATAATAATAATAATAATAATAATAATAATAATAATAATAATAATAATAATAATAATAATAATAATAATATAATACATTATAAAAATTTCAAAATTAGATGTAGAATTGAATGAATTTGATATTTTAATGCAATTGAGAGATATTGTAGTTTGAAATGTATAAAAATTCCCGTTAAAATGCATTACTTTTTTATTAAATGCTCGTAACTCTGTAACTATTCATCAAAATATCTCGGAACGGTTTAAGATACCAAGCCACATCCTTCGCCTATAATCCTTTACTATTACAAGGAAGTAAAACTTTGGGTCTGTATCGCCCAATCTGGCATGTTAGCGAAAAGCATATGAAAATTATTTGTTTGTTTATTTAGCTTAATGTACGAGTATGTGTTAATGTAGTTTAATGTTTTTAACTTGATTATTATAAAGTATTTCCAGATTTTCTTATAGTTCTCAATTTTTTTTTTTTTGTTTCAGAAGATACGATATGTTACACTTTGTAAACAAGAGATCAGTGGTGTGTTTGGTTTTATGATATTGGCGAAACAAAAATTATATAGGTTTATGTCAATTGTTTAATATAACTACAAGTGGTTGTGTAGTGAGATGTTTATATAAACAAAAATAGTATATACCAATCATTGCATGTACTAGGAAGAAAAACTAATTGCAAAATTGTAATCATAAAAATTGTTTAACGAATAAATAGAAAATAATAGAAAAATGGCTTTTTAAATTTATTGAGTTAATCCTAACCATTTCCTGTTTCTTACAGAAAAAAGTATTCTTGCAGGTAGCAACATTTTGCAGGAAATGTATGGTAGACTGCTTTACTTCCCAGCCATATAAACTGAGAAAATATTTGCTTGGTTTGTTGTCTGGTAAAAGGCAGCACTTTTCACAATCTAAAACTGTGAAAGCCATTGCTTCGATTATTCTAAGGTAGAATGCAACAATTACCACAAGAAAAAAATCCAGACCTCTTAAAAAACTTCTGATACTTTGAAAAGTTACAAAAAACCTGTTATCCAGTGGACAGAAGTTGGTAGGAGGTCTATTGGAATTGAAATTTTCATGGTAACTCTAATAATGAAACTACAGCAGCATAGACATCTTTTAACTTATATTCTTCTGATACTTTTTAAAAGACACAAAAACTTGATACGCAGTGAATAGAACTTGTTAGAAGGTCTATCGGTTTTAAAATACGCATGGCAACTCTGATGTTTGAATCACAGCTGCATTGGGCTATATAATCTCAAATCCTTTAAGATTTTATTCTACTGATACTGCGGCAAACCGCAAAATCCCGTTATCAGGTAAATATGATTTTATAGGAGGTCTATCTGTATTGCAAAACTGAATCACAGTTGACATCCACCTCCTTCAACATTTTATTTTCCTGATATTGCGGTATTAAGACAAAATCCTGTTATCAGGTGAATATGATTTGATAGGAGGTCTATTTGAATTAAAAACCGAATCACAGTTAACATACACCTCCTTTAAGATTATATTCTCCGTATACTTACGTAAAACGACAAAATCCTGATACCAGATGAATATGATTTGATAGGAGGTCAGTAGAGACGGGGATATTTGAGGACAAGAGTGTAGGAGGTGACCACGTGACTTAAGCTCGCCCCTAGCCACGCTACCCCCACTCTTGCCCCGCCCCCTCAACTATTTCCCCGCCACTTGCCCCCCTCAACTCCTATCCCTCCCCTTATATTTTTGCCCCCTTGCCTCTCCTCCTACTCTTTTTTCTACCCTTGCCTATCCCTCTCCATTCATGCCCCGCCTTTTGCCCCTTGCCAAATATTCATGGCAACTCTGATAATTGAATCACAGTTGCATTGACCTCTTTTTTTGCCCCTCCCCTTCCACTTCCCCCTTGCCCCTCCCCCTCAACTCTTACTCCTCCCCTTCCACTTTTGCCCCGCCAATTGCCTCTCCTCCTCTTCTTTTTTCCGTCCCTTGCCTATCCCCTCTATTCATGCCCCACCTTTTCCCCCTTACCAAACATTCATGGCAACTCTGATAAATGAATCACAGTTGCATTGACCTCTTTTAACATAATATTCACCTGATAACTTGAAAACTTACAAAAACCCTGTTATCCAGTGAATGGAAGTTGTTAGGGGATCTATTGGGATTGGAAAATTAAAACGCAGTTGACATCCACCTCCTTTAACATTATATTCTCCTGATACTGCGGTATAACGACAAAATCCTGTTTTCAAGTGAATATGATTTGATAAGAGGTCTATCTGAATTGAAAACTGAATCACAGTTAACATATTCACCTCGTTTAGGATTAAATTCTCCGAATACTGCGGTAAAACGACAAAATCCTGTTATCAGGTGAATATGATTTGATAGAAGGTCTATGTGAATTGAAAACTGAATCGCAGTTGACATCTACCTCTTTCAACATTATATTCTCCGGATACTTTGAAAAGTTACAAAAAACCTTTTATCCAGTGAATAGAAGAAGTTGTTAAGGTCTATTGATATTGAAATATTCATGGCAACTCTGATGATTGAATCACAGCTGCATTGTCTTCTTTTTACATTATATTCTCCTGATACTTCCTGTTTAAATGTAGGAATGTACTGTACTCTACCAGTTATCAAACTAAGCAATAACTTTCTAAATAGACATACGTTTTACAGAGGTGAAAGTATAGGTATCTACTAAAAATAAAACGCAAGCCAATTATTTCAATAAAAATATTTATTGATGAAACAAACTTGTAAATACATATAAAAAATGTTGTTTTAAAATAACAATGAAAAATAAAATATATCCAATTACATTATTTTTAAAATTCACTTTCTCACTACTGTTTTAGTCTTTTTTAATACAACACTCAAAATATACTTGAGGTTTTTTTCTATTGATGTCATCGATGTTGAATAATGTGCTGCCATAATGAATCTGCAACAAAATTTAAATAGCAATTAAAAGTATATAATTAATTGTCAAACTTGTTTGAAATGTAAACTTCTTTAGGCGCACCAGATACAGAATACTATTAGCATTATTAGCATGGGGTAAATGGGAATCAAGCGTCACAAACTTACTAAAACATAATTACTAAAACTAAAAATCGGTCAAAAATATTGCACAAACTTTCTCATACATAAATTTTTTAGCTAATAATCGGTCAAAAATATTGCACAAACTTTCTCAGACATAAATACTAAAACTAATGATCTGTCAAAATATTGAACAAACTTTCTCTCACATAAATACTAAAACTAATGATCTGTCAAAATATTCTCAATCTTTCTCATACATAAATACTGAAACTAATGATCGGTGAAAAATATTGCACAAAGTTATACGTTTTTGGCTTTTAAACAAATGACTTCATTTATTTTGCAAAATGAAATTAAACAGCTGATTTCTTGATAAAGCCATAGTCTTTTGTTTTACGGTATTATAATCATCCGTGCAACTATTTCTGTATTTATTATTTATAAATTATTTCTTCATTTACATTCACTTTTAGCTGTTTTTTATTGTTCTTACATTTTCATATTTGTTATTAGTGTTTTGTTCTGTTGTGTAAATTGTTAGTTTAGTTGTTTAAGTACTTTATAACTGTAACTTTTTGAACATCTGTAAACGGATACGCACATGAATTTAGACCAGTCCAATGACATTCTGCCTATTTATATTTTTTGTGTAAGCAAATCATAGATATTTACTGTAAAACAGTTACATTTCTGAGAACTATATACAATTTTTTTTTTTTTATGTTTTGTTTTTTGTTTCAAGTATTATATCCTGTAACTTTATTAAAGCCCAAGTTATTTTTCCATTTTATGAAACATTTAAGTTTAATTTTTTTCAAACTTTTTTAAGTGTAAAGTTTTTTTCTCCACAATTTTATGAATGAAAAGATTTTTTAAAAAACTTGTAGATTTCTTAAACCTACTATAGTTTTTGATTCATTAAAAAATTGTTTAAACCTTTCTTTGAATATGGTAATAATTAAAAACAAAAGATGATATCCGGACGATCGTTTGCGATCTTGAACCAAGTAATGAAGACTTTATTGACGCATGAGTATACAAAATATTTCGGATGGAGTTCAACTTTTAACTATTATTTTTGACATATTATACAATTAAAAAATTGGCGTTTCATTTTGCTTCTGAGCAAATATTCCTAATTACTCACTTACTAAAAACTGTTAATGTATAATAAACCTACGTAAATTAACTTGCATCAATCTTAAAGGTAATAATTTATTTTTGTTTTAGATTAGATTACTTAAATGTACATCACGACTATATTACATATAGAGTGCATTATACTTCATAAAACATGTACAACTTTCAGCATTTGTTTGCAGGGTAAAGCAAGGTAAAAAGACTTTACAAAATTAGAAAAGTATTTGTTAGTTTTGACTATAGGCAAAGAGCTACAAATATGTCTATAGCTTTATTAAAAATATTTTGACATGTTGCAGACTAAAATTTTATTTTATCTTAAATACAAAATAATGATCAATACGAAAATAATTCTAAAGTAAGAATGAAGTTTTTGGATGGTCAAGTGTCTGTTAAACAAAGTAGTCTTTTTTGAATTATTTATGTTTGCAGCTGTAAAAGATAGACCAATTTGTTTATATTTCATGAATAATTAAAATAATTGCACCACCCAGCCCAAAATTGCTCAAGGTAGATTTATGGATTTAAAATATAAACTTTTGCCGTTTATATAAAAATAAAATAATGTTTGCCGTTTTAATTTTATTCGGAACATTGGTTTAGCTCAAATTTTGGTAATCTTACCCTACAATCATGTGTATGGATATCAGACTTTTCTTATTTTTTTAAGTTTTACAGAGATTATTTATACAGTAACACACAACCAAACGTTGAATGACTAAATTTAAGCATTCTGATGATTTTATGGTCAAAAATTCAATAGTTGTAACTAAAGTCAGCCGAGCTGAAGTTAAGTTATTTGAATTATTTACCAAAAGTACTCTTCCGAGGTATAATGAAAAGTCGGATATGAAACTCGTTCACTAGAGTGACTGTGGTAATTTCCTAGTAAACAAGATGCAGTTTGAAACCAATAGGAATATTTATTTATTTACATCCTCCAAGATTTTCTATAGAAAGATTCATGCTGCAATTTTAAACAAACTACATTTAAAGCATTTTGGTGGTTATCTATGCCATACTCAGTTATAATTGTTAAAAATTGTCCCACATTTAATTTCATAATATTTATGCTTAATGTACCATATCACGGTATTATATAAAGTACCAAATTTGATCAAAGACCACTAGAGTATCATCTATACGTATTTTTCTGTTTTTTATGACAAAAAATTGACAATCTAGCGGATTCATCACAGACATTATTTTGTTATATTAATTTCTGTAAGTATGAAATTATTATCATTATTTGTATTATTTGATCCTCATTGTTATATTTTAACATTGTGCTGATACACACTTTATACCGGTAGAAATCTGTTAGGACGTGTTCTTTAGGTCTCACCAAATATTAAGTTTGTTAGAATTTTTTTTGTTTTAAAGGATATTTACGCATAGACTCGTCTCGTATATTCTGACAAAAAAAGTACAATAACTTCGTAACAGGTCATTTTATCACAACATATTTTCTTTAAAAAATGAACAAAATATGCTCATTAAGTTAACATACATATTGTCTTGTTGAAAACTCACTTATTCTCTTATAAAAAAAACACACATATGCAAAACAAAATGTGCTCCTGAAGGACCATACCATCATGCCACACATGCACTAAGCACGGAATGATAGTAACTATGAAATCTTAAATGTTGAAATTTTCTTACATTTGTTTATAGGGAATGTAGATTTATGTTCTCACAGTGTAGCTGTGTCAGTCTGTGGTGTGTATAAAGGTTTAACTCTTGGTATTACTTAAATGAATATGCAATTCATAGAAGATTAAAGGTAAGGCTTAATGTTAGTCACGTATACACAGCCCATCAGTAAATATTGAATAAGTTGAGTGAAACCACAAGTATGTTAGAAAGGTTACGTGTGGAAAAGACGTTCGAGTTTTATTAATGTTCTATTGGTTAAACACCTTATAATAATTCCGCCTAATTAACTCTTTCAAGAATAACTAACCATAACATAATTAAATATGATGCTAGGTGGATGATCCCCCCCCACTGCGCTGAGGTGACAGGAAGATACCTCAAAACAAATAATGTTTGTAATATATTTAATCTGATTACAAAAAAAATCATTTAAACATTAATTTAATTCTAAATGCAAATTATTGTTTTTTTTTTTTCAAAAGTTATTGTATGAGCTCTATATCGATAGCCTGGCAAATTTTTGTTTCGGTCCAGAAATTAATACCACGGTTTACTATCGATATACTAAATTGTTTGAATTAATAAAAAACACAGTTCTCAAGTTATCTTTGGCCTGGCCAGTGATATGGTAATTCGGCCACTTAATATTTCTGGGACGAAACTTATACTACGATTTAGTACCTATTTAGAACTAAATTATTAGATTAGTACTAACACCATACTCAGGTTGTTAAGGAAAATGACTAATTTTGGTAGAACTGTAGAAAAACTACTTAAAAAAATAATAAATGGTTTAATAACCAACCGATACCATTAAAAATTTAAATAATAGTAATAATAACAGGAGTTAACTTAACAAAAATAGCTAGATATAACTATATACAATATTTTTAATAGCATGGAATCGGCTTGATAAGTTTTAAAGTCATAACAAAGTAAAAACAAAAATTTATTTATTCCTATTGGATTACTTAAGCCACCTTCTCTAATACAACTCAATATCTCCACTAAACAAAGGAGCCAAAGAAAAACATAATTTAATACTAAATGTTTATAAAATATGTCTATTGAATTTACAAAATGAAAAGTTCATTTTATTTATGACGTTTTAAAAATAAATTCAACTGTTTAAGTGATTCGATATTCATCTTAATTGTTTCTATAAGAAAAGGATGTTAAAAGGGTTATTAGCTAACCTAAAAAAGCTGTTCCTAGTCTGAGCTGCACAACAAAATTTGAATATTTTCATTCCCCAAAATATTGAATCTTCAAAAAGAGTGATATTTAAATATATATATTTTTTAATTCTGCTTAGTTGATTAATTTCACACTTAGTTGAATGGGAGCACTTATAATCACTGTCTTAAGTTAACCACTACCAAGATGTTAAGAACTTTTATTTATTATTAATGCCATTACAACCAATTTTAGGCTACGTTTATACAATAATTATTCACTACCTCTTCACGAGTTCTCCTTCATTATTTGCTTTCTTTTACTACATTCTTCATCCCAAAGTACTTTTTAATTTTTATTTGCCACATCCAGATTCACCACTGCCGCAAATTTCATGCTAAACATCTATCAGTTTTCCGTATATATTTTTTTTTTCATTTATAACTGCCAGTCCATTTTCCGTAGCTCTTTAATATTAATTAATATTGTCCCGCTGAGAAACAAACATGTTCTATGTCCAATACCAAGATAACCTCACATAGAACTCTAATCTTTGTTATAATTATTTATTTGTTTTAGCTAATGTGTCACTAATCAAATACATAAAATCCTTTTCAACCATTGCCCTCTCCTAGTATTTGAATAATTCACCTAACACTTTATATCTGTACCTCAGAACGAAACTAACGTAAGTCACACTATCCCAACGTTTCAGGAGAGCATAAAAACTATAAAAAATTAACTCTATGTTTGGCTACAGAGCTAACAGTTGAATTACCCAATAAAAAAGTATTCTTTTCTCCATGTGGGATGTTTTCAAAAAAGGATTTGTACTCTTCCGAAACACACTGAAATAATTTTATCAGGTCTCTGTATTTTTCATTCTTATATTTTTTATGTTAATCTCATTCGTGGGATTACTGAAGGCAAAACAGTACCTTGTTCTATCTGCTTAATTTTGAGATCGACTATTTAAAAGTGATCATCGGTGAAACTACATAGTCTTGTTATACACTTGACGAAACTGTACCACACTGCATTTGATATAAAAATGGTTCGTTGTCCGTGTTTTTTTTTTCTCTTTAAACAAACAATAAAGAAAATGTGTTCGTCAAATAAATAAAATCAAGAAAATATCCCAGTCTTATCCTTCTGACAAAAATAATTCTTTTTTGAACATGAAGATATAAAATTGGCCCAGTCATGTTTGGTAAAAATTATTGTGATTTTTTATTTGCTTTTTTTTTCTTTCAATCAAAATATGCTTGCGGTTAACTTACATGTGAGTATGTCCAGCAAGCAGGAACTTATGGTTTGACTTCTTTGAGCGTAGGAACTTTTTCCAGCAACCATAAGTACATAATAATCATGTTTATATTCCTGTTCTGGCCACTGGAGTTGTCAAACCAAGTTAAGTTTTCAGTAGGTTTCTCAGGATTTTGAAGCTCTTCTTTTGCCCAAGTATTGTAAATAAATATCTAATAACGTATTAATGTTCGCTTTATATTAAGGTACAGATATTACAAATGGTAATATCTTTTTGAAACTTTAAATTACGTGCTCATCTGTATTACTTTAGTTAGTATATCTTCAGTGTAACTGTGATTTAAACAATTCTTTATTTATTTTGTACAAACTTTAATTCTGACATTTACAATAGAGTTGCCCATTTATGGTTATACAATTTTTGTATTTACGAGTTTAAAATTTAATCACGAGTTCTGAAGTTATGATAGATATTTTTGACACACACTGTATATTATCTGTATACAAAAATATAACAATCTGAAAATTCATGACAGTTTTTCAGTATATTTACGATAGCAATGTTATTTAAATTGCACCATTATATATCCATAATGTAATTATGGATAATTTAAAATTAATTTATGCAAATTGATATGAAGTAATAAATAATGCAATTTGCATAACTGGAATGCAGCTTCTGAATTAAACATTTATATTAAGTGTTCCATCTGATAAAGTTGTATTACTATGAGATAAACTAATTTGTGAGAACAAAACAACCACGTATTTTCAATATTTAAAATATTCACATAACACTTAATATAATCATTGTTATATTTCTACAAATTCTACCAGCCCTTTCTGATCTAACCCTGTTGGAATTTTTCGTTGAAGAATATTCGATAATAATTATTATTATAGTTTATTTATTTTATTTTTTTTACATAGAGCAAGCAGAAAAGAACTGTTTTTCTAGAGATATTTTCTATCTAGTATTTCCCTCTAGGTAGTCAAATTGATGAATCCTCAATGTATTTTTTGAAGCTTTTTTCCTGGAACATATAACATTATTACATCACTGCCTCTTATTTTCCATCGTACAACAATTTACCACTCACATCCAGGAAAATATTGTGACAGGATCGTATCCTTCGACTCCAATTTTATGTGTATACAACATTTTGTCGCACTTTTACGAACTAATTTACCAATCACTGCAGATATTATTTGTGTAACGCTGATGTTTTAAAGAGATGTGCTTCAAAAAATACTGTATTTGTGATCGTATGAAGGTATCTGGACATTAGGTATAAATTCTGTTTAGAAAATAAAATTTAAATGACAAAATTTAAAAAATATATCTCAAAATAATGGTGCAACACCCTGCACCAATTTTCTCCCTCACCAATCCCCAAAACCAAATAAAAATATACGTGATATAAAATATGAGTTTATTATTTGGCAGTTAAAAAAATGGAAAATGGACTGTTTAAAATATAAATATAAGTTATATATTTATTTATTTAAATGAGATTTAAAATTGTTTCATTTGTGCCACAAACGCGTTCTTAGTCTAAAGTGATTTCATTTTATGTTTATTTTTTACCTGTATTTGTTCCTTCTTAATATATGATTTTTCACTTTAGTTTGGGTTATACGTCTTCAAATTCCACTAAAATTCTAACAAAATCTGTAGAGTCGATTTTGAAAAATTGCATTTCATTATATCAGCATCATGGATATTTGTTTCACCGATAACTCATGAACCGACATTTCCGAAGAAATGGCGATCAATAAATTTTGTTTTGGACCTTAGAGAAAAATATTATCAAAACCGTTAGAGCTTATTTTTAAAATCGTAATTTTGTGTTTCTCCTTCTTTTAGCAGGTACTGCGGAATTTTGAGTTATCGATAAAATATAAAAAAGTCTCGAGATTTGATATAAACATTTTATTAAAATCGGTAAATGTGATGTATTGTGGAACACGCCAGAGCCGTTAAAAATAAAGACAGACATTATTTAAACAAGCACTTTTTTTTACTCACAGGTTCTCAAAATATCGGCTACAAAAATCTAAATCAATTTAATATCCATGACATAACCTTCTCTATGATACTAACGTCGTTTTCAATTGCACTAGCTTTATAATACTACGAGTTTCTATAATGATATGTTATTTTTATGAACATTACGACCTTTGTCATTCCCCATAATAATATTTAAACAGTTTAAAACCCGGTATTATAAATATTAGTTTAAATTGTATTGATAATAAAAATAAACATATATGAATGTAGATTTTATTTATAATAATATTTAATATTCCAACGTTTTTCTTAAATGAAAATATATTTATTTTTGCTAAAGAGACGTGTGTTATGGCTTGGTGTATATGATGGAATTATGTCGGTATTAAGATATTATTTCGATTTATCTTGTGGTGCAAAATTTAAATTATATTTTTTTATTGAAGTGGAAACGTCTTTTGGCACGTCTATACCGATTAGAGAAATAACCTTAACGCATCACGCTCGTATGTCCAGTCACGCTCCACTATATATATTATTTATATAGTGAAAGAAGCCCCACTAGAACACAACTTTAAATAGGGTGACGCCTCAAAAGAGACAAAAATACAGGAGGGATAGAAGTCAGCGGCCCAAAAGTGTATCTATAGTAGAGACTTCTGGCTATTCGGGCATCACAATCAAAATGCAATTTTTCTCAAAGAATATCCTGAGAAGAATGCAGAGCAGTAACAAACAAAAAGCCTAGAAACCTGGGAGGGTTGATGTAGAGGAGATACCTACCCTTGACCCCTTCATGACTTGAAGATAATTAAATATCACTAACACTTTATAAATATATCATCGTATTTATTGAGAGCACTGTTATCAGTAACAAACAAAAAGCCTAGAAACCTGGGAGGGTTGATGTAGAGGAGATACCTACCCTTGACCCCTTCATGACTTGAAGATAATTAAATATCACTAACACTTTATAAATATATCATCGTATTTATTGAGAGCACTGTTATCAGTAACAAACAAAAAGCCTAGAAACCTGGGAGGGTTGATGTAGAGGAGATACCTACCCTTGACCCCTTCATGACTTGAAGATAATTAAATATCACTAACACTTTATAAATATATCATCGTATTTATTGAGAGCACTGTTATCAGTAACAAACAAAAAGCCTAGAAACCTGGGAGGGTTGATGTAGAGGAGATACCTACCCTTGACCCCTTCATGACTTGAAGATAATTAAATATCACTAACACTTTATAAATATATCATCGTATTTATTGAGGGCACTGTTATCAGTAACAAACAAAAAGCCTAGAAACCTGGGAGGGTTGATGTAGAGGAGATACCTACCCTTGACCCCTTCATGACTTGAAGATAATTAAATATCACTAACACTTTATAAATATATCATCGTATTTATTGAGGGCACTGTTATCAGTAACAAACAAAAAGCCTAGAAACCTGGGAGGGTTGATGTAGAGGAGATACCTACCCTTGACCCCTTCATGACTTGAAGATAATTAAATATCACTAACACTTTATGAATATATCATCGTATTTATTGAGAGCACTGTTATCAGTAACAAACAAAAAGCCTAGAAACCTGGGAGGGTTGATGTAGAGGAGATACCTACCCTTGACCCCTTCATGACTTGAAGATAATTAAATATCACTAACACTTTATAAATATATCATCGTATTTATTGAGAGCACTGTTATCAGTAACAAACAAAAAGCCTAGAAACCTGGGAGGGTTGATGTAGAGGAGATACCTACCCTTGACCCCTTCATGACTTGAAGATAATTAAATATCACTAACACTTTATAAATATATCATCGTATTTATTGAGGGCACTGTTATCAGTAACAAACAAAAAGCCTAGAAACCTGGGAGGGTTGATGTAGAGGAGATACCTACCCTTGACCCCTTCATGACTTGAAGATAATTAAATATCACTAACACTTTATAAATATATCACCGTATTTATTGAGGGCACTGTTATCAGTAACAAACAAAAAGCCTAGAAACCTGGGAGGGTTGATGTAGAGGAGATACCTACCCTTGACCCCTTCATGACTTGAAGATAATTAAATATCACTAACACTTTATAAATATATCATCGTATTTATTGAGAGCACTGTTATCAGTAACAAACAAAAAGCCTAGAAACCTGGGAGGGTTGATGTAGAGGAGATACCTACCCTTGACCCCTTCATGACTTGAAGATAATTAAATATCACTAACACTTTATAAATATATCATCGTATTTATTGAGAGCACTGTTATCAGTAACAAACAAAAAGCCTAGAAACCTGGGAGGGTTGATGTAGAGGAGATACCTACCCTTGACCCCTTCATGACTTGAAGATAATTAAATATCACTAACACTTTATGAATATATCATCGTATTTATTGAGGGCACTGTTATCAGTAACAAACAAAAAGCCTAGAAACCTGGGAGGGTTGATGTAGAGGAGATACCTACCCTTGACCCCTTCATGACTTGAAGATAATTAAATATCACTAACACTTTATAAATATATCATCGTATTTATTGAGGGCACTGTTATCAGTAACAAACAAAAAGCCTAGAAACCTGGGAGGGTTGATGTAGAGGAGATACCTACCCTTGACCCCTTCATGACTTGAAGATAATTAAATATCACTAACACTTTATAAATATATCATCGTATTTATTGAGAGCACTGTTATCAGTAACAAACAAAAAGCCTAGAAACCTGGGAGGGTTGATGTAGAGGAGATACCTACCCTTGACCCCTTCATGACTTGAAGATAATTAAATATCACTAACACTTTATAAATATATCATCGTATTTATTGAGGGCACTGTTATCAGTAACAAACAAAAAGCCTAGAAACCTGGGAGGGTTGATGTAGAGGAGATACCTACCCTTGACCCCTTCATGACTTGAAGATAATTAAATATCACTAACACTTTATAAATATATCATCGTATTTATTGAGGGCACTGTTATCAGTAACAAACAAAAAGCCTAGAAACCTGGGAGGGTTGATGTAGAGGAGATACCTACCCTTGACCCCTTCATGACTTGAAGATAATTAAATATCACTAACACTTTATGAATATATCATCGTATTTATTGAGGGCACTGTTATCAGTAACAATAACTTTTATTGGCTTTTGCCTTGCTCTTTACTCCCAAACAAGTTAAGCTCCACAAGACGTTTAACATTTTTTTAAAATATACAATCTTGTTGAACACTGTGGTGAAATTCACAATAATAATTCGAATTTGCCCCTAACCACAATCCTGGTTATGAGCCTCTACCAAGCTTCTACCTTACTGGTCAACAGATCTGTGGAGTGGGGGGGATTTTAGCTTGCACTCAGGTTATCATAGTTTTAGGTTTAATTTTATTTCATTATTAGATATGTAAGGTTAGATTTAGTTTATAATCAAGACCCTCCGATGATGATAACCATGTTATCGAAATGTACATCATGGCATTAAGTGGAAATAATTAATAAAGAACAGTTAATCAGATAATTGTGTTTTATTAAGTTTCTAGTGATTGTGGTTAGGGGCAAATTCGAATTATTTTTTTTATACATTAAGTTTCTTAACTCCACACGCATGACAACTGAAAAACGTTAAGAAGTTGACTCGTTATCTATTATCACTCTGTTTGTGAAAAATCTACTACTAACAAAGTTCCATCAGTGACGAAATAAATAGTATTGTTTTCGCTCCTTAATTAAAAGTAAAAGTAACTTATATTTCATATATTTACTTTTTTTTTAATTCATAAGTTATTGACATTGAAACAAATAATTTTTTTTAGAGAATTTGTCGGTTTTCTCATCAGGAAAAGAGAATAATTAGAAAATATATTTTTCCAACTTAAACTTATTAATTGTTGTCCTATATACGGAGAGGATGTAATAACGCCGTCTTTGTCGTATTTCTGGAATGAATGTTAATTGAACTGCATTTAGAGTACGATTAATAAAACTAGGGAATATGCAATTATATACAAATTTATTCATGTACTCTTTGTAAACTGACGAACCAAAAATAATATTACAACGGATGACTGAACTTCAAAAGCCATTAAATAAAATTTAAAATAGTACACATTTTTTAGAAATTAAAAAATAACTCTTCTTATTTCCCAGAAACGTTACTCATGTACTTCATTATAAATATTACGTTTTACTTCAATAATATTTCATGTGAAAAATATAAGACCTAGACTGGGAATTGAACCCAGGTCATTTGGCTTTGTTCGTACACTTCTCACATTGCTTTGCTTTTTGGTGCAATTTCGAGTTATCAAATTATTTACCCCGTTAAAAACGACATTGAAATTAATGCTCTACTCTTTCATTCCTTACATACGTATGTATTTATTGGTTTGAACGCTTATACGTTTTTACCAGCTATTATTGTTAATTCTATATTATTTTAATTACTTTTCAAATTGTATCACTCTTGGATTATTATTAATATTGAAGAGATTTTTTACGTGTTATTTCATATTCTACGCTAACTAATTTTGTACGAATACATTTAAAATGTATCTTAAAACTATTAGTTTTTAATTCAAAATGGCGATTACTTGTATGAAATTCATGTTCTAGTTCAAGCTGTGTTGAGAATGTAACAAAAAACGTATTATACGCCCGGCCTTTTTCACAGCATAAAATAAATAATTTGCGATTTTAAATATATAATTTATAATTCAAACTTTAAAAATGCCTACTTTTGTTTACCTAAATATATACTTCATATCAGTAATATTATAAATACATTTCGTAATATTTTATAAATGATTATTGCAGACGCACGTTTTTAGTTAGATTTTAAAGTGTATCACAAGTGACAAGTAATTTTATGAATTTTACAACGTTTTATTTTTAATGTAGGCAACGACTCTTAAAAGTTTTGAGGTGACAATATTTTTAATACAAACAATCACTTCTTTACTATATTAATAGTAAATCATTTTAATTAACTGACTAATTATGAATTGACTGGTTAACTTTGTTGTGTAAGTTAGTTTTTGAATATATAATTTATAATGATGATAAAGAATTTGATGGTTCGATAAAAATACAATGAAACTTCTGATTGACACTTTTACTATGAAACATAGTAAAGTGTATAGAACTTTTATTTGGATAATTTAGTCTAATATTCATGGAATGGTTGGATTTATTGGAATAAATATTTTATAATAAATAAAAACTATTTTATTTTTAAGATTTATTTTTTTAAAGTAGATTTATAGCTTACTGCCTACAAATAAGTGGCAAAATAAATAAAATTGAGACATTATTCGTAATAATCAAACCATTGAATTATTGCATTCAAGCATAATAAAACGCGTCATAATCTGTTTTTACGCTCCCCTTGAGACTAATGCTTGACAATAAATCTTACACATAATTATTCTAAATATTCCATAAATGTAAAAAAAAAAAAATGGTTCGATGATGATTCATTTAAAAAGCAGTATCTAAATTTTTACATTAATACAATTCTTTTTTTTTTTTTTTTTTTACTTTGCAATTTTATTGTAATAGTCAAGTTCCTCGATAACAATAATTCCAAAAACAATGAGAACATAAATCTTTTAATAATTGTTTTCGTAATAAATTGTTAGTATTTATATAAGTAAAAAAAAAATTAAAATACAAGATATTAAAAATTAATCATATTTTCTCTGATGAGGAGTTTTAAATGTCTCACAACATGTAGGTTACATATACAAAGTGATTTTTTTTAAATATACCACTTCTATTGTTTAAAATACGGATAGTGATATGCAAAATCTTAAAAAACTCCCTGCCATTTCAAAAAATGTGTAACGGCCACATAATATGGTTTGTGAAACCTCTATTTAAATTACTTTAAATACCATGAATTTCTGTGGTAAGTGAATAAAAATCGGACGACATATTCGTTCGGTACGCTCAAAAACGTTAGTTATTATCTTCAATTTTAAAAAATAGGTTATGACACTATCAAATAATTGCGCGAATTGGTTTTTTTGTGATTTTCTCTGTATGATGTTTGTAAGGCAATAATAATCAAGTTTTATCATTTTTCACGTAGTAAATCTGGAACGAAAAAATTTAAGTAAGTCTACAATATTTTTTTGTGTTCCCCTTTCCTTGATTTTTGAGAATTTCTTTTCATCTAGTCCTAATTTTAGATTCTGATCATTAACCTAAATAATATGATTTCCTATACTACCCCAACAAAAAATTATATTGTTGTCAGAACTGATGTAGTTAAGAATGCAGTTTTCTTAGTGCCATCAATTAAGCTGTTTTCACAGAACAATAACCTATTTTTATTCATTTCTATGTTAATGTTATTTTTTAGCATAACGTAGTTCGAATTTATTTTCTTACCACAGAATTTCATAGTTTTTAAAGAGCTTTAATTTTAGATTTCACAAGGGGTAGTGGGAGGGGTTATGGATTTTGTAAATCGGTTTTCTAAGGTTCGCCCTAAAGGTGAATAACTGTTCCTAGAACAGGTTTTGCATATATTTCTGCCTATTAAATAATGTTTTAAAACTCGTAAGGGGAACAAATTTGCTAAGCTAGAATTTGGAGGTTTTAGTTGAACAATAGGCCATCGGACCTGATTTGATGGTGTAGTTAAATCTACTTTCTACTACGTTTTCTTTAACTGACTATGGTTGATACAGTCCACAGAAAGTCTATTGGTTTATCCGGGTTGCATTCTGAAAAGTCGCTACTCTGTGAAGGGGCTCAGTAATAAGTTAGAATCTTGCACTTTTAATTACATTTGTAGATTACGTTTTCGCCATGTGTTTCGTGCATGCGAGCATACTTATAAAAGTAAAGCTATAATTAATCAATCAATGTAAGTAAAAAATACATTTCATTTGAATGTTATTGATTTTTATGTAATTATAATCAGATTTATTTAATACATTTAGATATAAATACTTTTCTACTTTTTAATAACTCTAAATAAATATAAAAAATAAAAATATTTTTAACATGCTTTATCTAATCTGCTAAGCTAGAATGAGGAGGTTTTAGTTGCACAATAGGCTATCGGTCGCGGTGCCAGGGCTGTTTTATTAAAGGCCCGTTAAACTCCATATGAAATCAATCCATCAAGGTTTTAAAATGATCACCCTGTATATTTTTAACTGATGTTAAGTCGGGTTATAGTAAATGAGAATTTCTTAAATAAAGGTATTACTGGAGACATTCATTTAATCCAGGAAATTATTTCCTCCCCTTCCCCAACCCCTTCGTTTGCTAATATCTTCCTTAATATCTAGATAATTTATTTATTTATGCATTAATAATATTAAGGTAAACAGAGTTTCCTCCTGTACAGACCTTTAATAATGATTAGTCTCTTTTATAGTTACACAACATGTTAAAAAGTAAATACCTACAACGATATTATCTGTAAAAATCTATAACGATATTTTCTGTAAAATCTATAACGATATTTTCTGTAAAATTCTAGATAAATTTTAAATTATTAAAATTTTGAATTCCAATCAACAGACTTACCATTATATTTCTAATTTCAGAATATTCCATCAGTCCAACGAATTACAGTTGTTTTAAGAAACCATGTGTGTTTTATATTTTGTCAAACCTTCATCATTCTATTCAAAATTTTGAATAATATGTGAAAACAACATTTAGAAAAAGAGAATAAAGATAATAAAATTATAATATAGCTAACCGGTTACAAATATCCTAAAAAATTATAGAATTAAAGAAAATCATTCATCAATTTATTTAGTATATATTTTATATAGTGTTTATAAAACATTGCACACTATACGATGCATAATTTGTTTAGTACTGAACAGCCAAGCTCAGAAACTATATTCTTTCTTGTCCCCATTGTTATATTGAAGTCACTTTCTCAAATTTGTTTCCGATGTCATGTTAATGTACTTCCTTTACTTTTGTTTCAGCTCCTCCATTCACAGATGTTCAATTGACCTATTTCAGACCTGATTGGATGCTGTAGTAAAATCTACTTTCTTCTTTTTGTGTTTTCTTTAACTCACTATGGTTGATAAGGGATACAGTTCACGAAAAGTCTAAAGTTTATGCGGGTTGCAGTCGTTACTCTGTGAAGGGACTGAGTATAGTAAGTTAGAATCTATCTTGGACTCGTAATTACATTTATTTGTAGATTACATTTTTGCTATCTGTGCGTGCATGCGAGCTATATAAACTAAAACTGTATTTAATCTATGAATGTAATTGCGAAATAAGTTTAATTTAAAATATTATTGATTTGTATGTAATTCATTCATAATTCAAATCAGATTTATCTAATACATTTAGATATAAATTCAGTCCTACTTTTGAACAAAGAGTTCTATGACTAAAAAGTAAAAAATAAAACTTTTTAAACATGCTTTTCCTCAAAAAAGTGAATAATGTAGAACTATAAAAGCAAAAGATAATTTGAAGATAAAATTTATTATTTTAGTATATTATTATATGTTTTGAATGTTTTTCATTACGTTTATAAATTGTGTTGTTTACGTGACCGAAATATTATAATTTATCAAAGCAGCCATGAAGTGTAGATACTTTTTACACAACCCAAAACAATTATTCTCCAGACAACCAATTTATTACGAAATACATATGGTGTATAATGATATTTTGATTTAATGCGATGGACTACACATTTATGAAATAAAGTTAGAATAAACTCTACGAATTCTACAATAGCAGTTACAGTAAATCATTTATATTTTGTTAAATCAGATACGTTTTTGAGTTGCATATAATAATTACTTTTAAATAAACAATGCACAAACATTCAAATATATTTTTTAATTTTAAAAAGTTCAAAATCTTAAAATTAACAATAAAAATACCTGGTTAGAGGTACTTAAATAAAAACAAACTACTCTCTGACGACGAGGTATTTAAAAATATTGTCAAGTTCATTCGAATAACCTAGTTTATCAAGCAAATGTGAAAAATTATATAAATCAAAAATACTTTTTTTTAAATGTAATATTATTTATTTTATCTGAATATATTATATTATATTTAACATCATTAGAGTGTTTTACGTGAATTTATAAAATAAAATATCAATTCAAATTTGTTAAATCCTTTAACATTGACTGACACCGTTAATAAACACCTTATGAATAAATTGATTGCACTTCAATGACAGCCGAATGAATGTCTGAGATATGAGATTTTATTCTCTTTTAAAAAGTAAATCACGTTTTAGTTGATGGTTCTTAAGGCAAGAGAGTAGGGGAGGTTTAATGGTGGATGAGAATAGGCATGATTGTAATAGGTGTATAAAAAATCTTTGTGTCTTAATCACGTGATAGATATCAAGTGGGTTATGTTCTATAAGGTTAAATAGCTGTTATAGATTTCCCTATTTGTAGCTAACTGTAGATATTTGTTATAACTAATTATGTTCTCCCTCAGTTTCCACTGTCATATATTTTAATCTGATGTGAAACAAAATAATTTTATTAATTAAACACATAAAATTTATCTTTCAAAACGACATCTATATGTGTTATATTTTTCACTAATTATACCTAAGAAAATAAAATATTACGTGATATAGATTTTGGTTTAAAATGTACTTTTCCTCTACATTTTCTTTGGGAAAGTAATATATATACATATATATATATATATATATATATATATATATATATATATGAATTTAAAAACGCTAAACTTATTTTTGATTTGTTGTACATTTTACAAATTGTAGAAAGGCTAGAGATTAAACAAGTATGGCTGGTTTAGTTTTTATTGCTCTTACTCACGCTAAGAAAACATTCTTTTATAGAAGCAGTTTTACTTGAATATAAACTTTAAATGAATTATGTTTATATAAGTTTTAGAATAGCTTGGTTATGATAGTACTTAAGTACTGCTGAGATATAAGAACAGAATGCTTTAGTAGTCTAGAGGGGGATATATATAATTGTATACAGTGAGTTATATTTCAATTGTAGATGTGTACAGGGAAAATGTACTTAATAGCTTTCCTGAATTTTTATCATTTTGTTAATCATTTACAATCTCTTAAAATGTTATCATGAAACGATTTACAAGTGCATACATTTAAATTAATTGTGTAGTCATAATTTAAGAATTTATCAAGTGATTGTATTTAAGTGCGCACGCCCTGCTTTTTTGCAGTCCTACATAGATAAAATATTTGTTAAAGTAATTATTTGGCAACACAAATATTTTTCTACTTTTTAGTAGGTTTTTTCTTTTTACTTTTTAGTAGCCTACGTTTTATTAAAAGTTATTTTTACCTTTGATTTAAAAGTTTGTTGTATCTTTGGAAAACCAAGTTAATTTTCTACTTTTTAGTCGTGCTTTATTATTATTATATAAAGCATAACTTGCATTACTATGTAAACTTTAATTTTCAAAAATAACAATATTATTGCTTTCGAAACAAAAGAGAAAGAAACGAAGAAAAGAAGATATTCCCTCCCCCTTAATTTTCACCCTAAGGGGGAATTTTTACTAAAGTAAGAGTGGAATATTGTATTGTCATCCAAACTTAGTAACTGAGCAAAATTTCTTTAATTGGTTGTATTTCACCCTTAATTTATACCCTAAGGGGGATTCGTACAAAAATAAAAGTAGAAAATTGAATTGTTATCCAACCTTAGTAAGTGTGCTAAATTTCATTAATAGGTTATGTGAGGATGTGTGTTAAATGGAGGATTTAAGATTCCAACATACACGCCGCATACGTGAGTTAAAGAAAAGCTAGTAATGAAGGTTTGTTTCCTACAGATCGAGTGAATTGAGGTGGCGGTGAGGAGAAATCTCAACGCCCAATCCTGAATCCTGGGCTTATTTTTCCTTATTACTCAGGGAATCCAAATCTATCCTATTTGCTTTTCATAGATTATTTAAATACAGATTATTGATGTTTAGAAATATCTATCTGAGTAAAAAGATATATATTTCTATCTTACTTTTCCAATCCTCTCTATTCACGTTCCTGCAATCCACGACCACCCGTTGCTCCCATGATCTTCCTCATCCATGTAGACTAAGACTGACCTCTCTTTCTTCTTCCAAATGGCTGCCATTCTAAAATTTTCATGGTCAATCTTTCCTATTCCATTTTCATTTTTTCCAATGGTATATATTATACTCCGTACCAAGTATCATAGTCTTTTTCCTTAACCGTTGTCGAAACCAACATTTCTATTCTTTTTTTATCTTTTTAAACTTTTTAACAGTGTATTATTAACGATGAAAAGGAAGCTAGCCAGATCCATTATCTCCCAACCTGGAAGACCAGGGATTATTCGTTCGGGATTTTCTTCCCGTAGATGGTCGCCGACCAGAGCTGTAGAGGCCCATATCTCCCGGACAAATGGCTTATTTTAAGTAGCAGTATTCACTTCCTTCTTTCACATACCATCAACGAGTTAGGAGGTATTTTATAGACCTCTATGCATAACTAGAAATCCACTTCCACTCCAATATGTCCACCATTGCTTATTTGTCAAACAAGCGTCCTTATTTCATAGTTAATCTTGTGATATAGTTATATAGTGATTGTTCCATTACCCACAACACGTTGACTAACTTGGTAGCATGTGGTAACACCATAGACATTTCCATAGATTAGTCTCAAAGAGTTAAACAATCTGCGTTCATACTTATACTGTAAGATCCACTTGAAAAAAAAAAATTAACTCATTGAATTTTCATTACTGGTGAGACCGATGGTTCTTGGTAGAATTCCATGTTTAAAGATAATAAAACACAATTATTTATTTTCATTACTGTTGAGACCGATGGTTCTTGGTGGAATTCCATGTTTAAAGATAATAAAACACAATTATTTATTAGTGGATTTTACAAAATAAATAATTGTGTTTTATTATCTTTAACTCATTGAAACTTCTTAGAATAACCTAGTACACAGACATAAATGGTAACTTGTAAGATAAACTTAATTTATCCACTCAGTAGTTTTGCAACGCTTAGTATACGAACACAACTTGTGAGCCGCCCTATAACCGATGAGATTGATCGACTATAAAAAAAAACATCTAATTAAAGATAATTGATTTAAATGATTGATGATATTAGAACTAAATTAAATCCGCTTGCAATTATTTACTTCCGTGCTTAACCTCTAAAAGTTAAAATGACCTTCTTCATACATTGTCTAACATTCATTTAGTTTGACCTGAAATGTGAACTGTCTAAGTCGGGCAAAGTAGGTTTTATTGTGGATAAAGTTGGTACTGTTATTAGGTTGATTGGTTATACTCGCTGTAGTTGGTTTTCCTTGTGTATTTGATATGCAAATATCCGCTCTAACTTAATCATATTTCTTCCAGTCCTACATAATAACGAATAATTCAATCATCCCCAATAACTCACTTATCTTGAAATATAAAAAAAAACCTCCTTTTTTCTCAACGTCAACATTAAACAAAAACATTTTAAAGAGTTGATAACTAAAACAGTTGATATTTAAATTAAGTTGTATTACTTGTGTGATATATTAAACAATTATTAAATAATTTTAGTTTCTTTTTAGAATTAAATACGATGTTTTAAGAGTATAGAACTTCCTGATTACATTTGAATGAATTGCAATAACAGTGATAAAAGTATTGTTAAATTAAATTACTTTTTTTCTACAAATAATTTCATACACCATAAGAACTAACCTATAGGAAGTATTTTTTTTACTGTATTTATCCATATAAAATTTAAAGTTTAAACTATTTGACTCATAATGCTTTAAACATTTGAATTATTTAGTTATATTCTTTTCTCTACGTTTTATATCATTACGACTTTTAATAATCATCCTATATTTTTTTAACAACAAAATTTATAGCAATACAAAATAGCAATACAAACAAGAAATGATAATAAATAATAAAAACAGTAATATAAATAACCACATTTAGAAACAAATCTCATCTTTTTACCAACTTAGCCCAAACATACTAACTATTTTACTTAAATAAGATGTTTCTTCCACTCAACTTTGCACCAATAACTGAAGTAATTAATGAATTGTTTATTTACAAAGTATTCTATTTGACCGACCTTGTATGCCACTCCGAATTCATCTAATTAGAACCGTTTTGCTTTGTTGTACAACTTTTTGTAAGTGTGATAGTAGCTTTGTTGAGTCTTCCTGTATTGCATTACTATTTTATTTTGTTAACATTATTCTGAATTAACTTGATTATTAATGCTACTAGTCTGCATGTAGAATAATGTTGCGGTTTTGGAGAAGTGGTTTAATCAAAGGAAAGCTGAAACATTTTATGGAATATCACAGTATCACTAAATCAGTTAAAACATGTATATAATATATTACTGGTGTATTTCATTCGGGTATTTTCCATCATGTGATATAAATGAAATACAATACATTTCAATAGTGTGAATTAATTTTCAATATCGAATCGTAAACCTAAAATATAAACAATATGTAAAGCCCAACATAACCTAGTTGTCTAGAAAGTCAAATTAAATCTAGTGAAATAAGGTAGTCCCCAGATCTAGAGCTCAGCTTAAATAGTAGCCTACTAGTCTACTAGAATAATTTGTCACTTTCAATTTTTTTTACGACCTGGGTTTTTGTAACGCTTTTAAGGATCAACACGGATCAAATGTTCACAATCCGTCAGTCAATGAAAAATGCTATGAATTTAAATACACTTGCATCTCCTTATTATAGACTACAAATAAGCTTTTGATAGCGTGAAGAAAAAAGTATTGATTGATCAATAATAAAAATAATTTCCACCTTAAGTTGCAAAACCTTGTTAAAATGACACTATATTATGCCTTCTCTAAAGTTGCGTCCAATGTAAGTTAGGGGAATGCAATGTCTGCGACCTTATTTATACAAGCCACCACGAGTCAAGTTCGTTGAGAGAGGAATCAATAGACTGACCTTGAAAAAACCAATAGGGACAGTGAAGGTTTGCCAACTCGTTTCCCTGATGTGACAGCATTTGGTGCCGCGATTCTTCTGCAGTTCATTCGAGGCGCACGGAAACATCATAGATACTGCATTTTATATTTCATTACAGTTCCAAGGAGGATAATTTTATGAATATATAAATAAAAATAATAATTTGTAGCTGCTTTCTTCATTTTAAAAATCAGCAGAAATTTCTCAACGAAAATTATATTTGTCCAACGAAACAAATAAATGTAATAGAAATCGTTCCCCTTAGATTCCAAAGAAAATTCAATTATTTATTTTTGTACTGGGTAATTACTATTATTACAGAGGAAATAATTATTACTGCTAAAGCAAAAAGGGTTTTAAAAATAAATAAGTCAATACTGCTGACATAATATTGATGTATCATTTTGACTGAACATGTTTAAATTATTTTAAACAAAATCAAAATACATCGTTTTCTTTATGAAAAAAAACTACGCAAACTCAATAATACTACTTGTTTAATCAACTCTATAGTATCGCAGGGCGACGGTAGGTTACCCCCGTGCAGGAAGCAGTTCGAATTGACAGCCGCGTTCTACTCTTGTACTCCTATTGACTATTACTAAACGGACCGTATTCGTGGCACGTGGTCCGTTTGCTCTACTATCCGTCGTTTTATAAACGGATAAAATAAAGTCTGGCAAAGTAATTAAAAAAACAACATGTGCATAAGTGGATCATTTGATAATAGTTTCTAGAAATTACGCTGGTCTAAAAGAAGCCCTAAATATTATAATGGTACATGAAAATAATTTTAAAATGTCTAGTAATAAATAAAAGAAAAATATAATACATCAAAATGTCAGCAGGACCGAACAGAACATCCACAGAAGGTTATATTCACATAAATCGAGCACTCAGAACCAGACCTGATAGAAAACTGAAACCTTGTTGGTGTGTATTAAGGACAGTATATTATCAGAGACAGGGAGAATGTGGAACCAGTAGAGATTTGTTAGATTCCTTCGTATGTGAAATCATGTAACTCCGTAGGAACAAGGATGAAGATCTGTTTGTCACCATGTGGAAAGACATCAATTTATATTGGGGAACAATAAAGTGTATATTCATATGTTATTTACAAAGTTGGTTAGGTTAGGTCAGGAAACCTTCTGGGCAACACGGTTTGAGTGGCTGTCCTCTTCCCGAGTTACGTACAACCAAAGTATTTTAAGGAATGTTGATATAGTTAACGCCATTGAAACAAACAGGTTGAATGGGTCGGATATATCTAGAGAAAGAATGAATAACTAGCCCAAAAAGGATATTGGAGGTTAGAATTGATGCTAAGAGAGGAAGAAAGAGACTTCATGGCCGCTAAACGGACGAGGTGGAAAAAGATCCCCGAGTGCTGTGGGTAGAAATTAGAAACAGGCAGCCAGAAAATAAAGATTACTATAAGTTTTGGTGCGACAAGTCAAGAGATACCCGACTGTAGTTCTGAGAATATTAAAAGCAAAGTAAGGTTTATAAAAGTTGTTCCACACTCTAAAACGTTGTACATTAATTCACAAATAATTTTAAAACATTGGAATAAAATATATCAACAATATGAACCTTCCTTGTTTATCGTCATAGAATTAATATTTAATGTTATAAAATTTGTATTTCTTGAATTAAGTCATTTCACGTTTGTTAGACAATTCTTACTGAACAAATTTAAATATAGACAAGTCTTTCAGTGTCACAACTTAGATATAATTTATACTTCAGTTTACATAGACGAGCTTTATTTAAATCCTCTTGTTACTTGACTGCTTTACCTTTTACTTTAGATTTATAAAAAGTTATAATATAGACGTTATCATACTATTAAAACTTGTGTTTAAAGTAATTCATAATTATATATCTTATTCAATTTAATTATTTACTACACAAATTAATTAAATAAATTTTCATACCTAAATACATGACGATTTTAATCTCTTTAATATATAAATGTAACATAAAAAAAGTAGAGTTAGATAGTTAAATTCCGCAGTACCAAATATGTTATCAACAAGTCCGATAAACATAAGTCTCTTGTGATAATGAACACCGATGATTATATTGCTGAAGTTTATTAATTTATAAGTAATAATAACACAGAGAGCATTATAATAGACTGAACAACAGATTTCTTGAAAACTTCAAATAATTGAATAAACAAACTAACAAAACCAGACCACGCGTAACGTGTTGAAGCCCAGCACCTCTTTTCACTGGATAACCCAAAATTATTATTATTTTCCCAACCAAATTATAACTCCATTGCCGTTCTTCTAATTAAATACAACCCACATCTCAATGCAGTGCAGTTATTTCCCACAGTACAGCTCGAGGCTAACTTTTCAATTAACTCGGATTCGTTTTAGAAATTCATTTTTAGTCTACTTTTATAAATTACCTAAATTTACGATACAATATCGTGGAGAATATAATTATAAACATAAAAATAATACAAACATTACAAAAAATGAGAAGCATAAAAAGCTATTATGATTAGCAAATACCTTCCATTTATAGAATTTATGTAGCCTACTCTAGTAAGATAGAGACAATCTCAATAATGAAGGACATATGATTCGTTTACCTTTTATCTGATTTATTTCAGAAAACGTTCTTTACAAGAATTAGGTGTGAATATAGTCAAAAACTTGCTTTACATAAAAGAAACAAAAACTTGTTCGGATATAGAATTTTAGAAGAAAATAGAGTAATGGTATTAATTACTTAAAAGATTTATATAAATTTATTTATAAAGATTAAAAATACGAAACACCTTTTATCATTAAAATGTAATTAGTAAAGAAACTCATACATATTTTGGGTCAAAATCCAAAATAATGGTAGACACTTAAACATCATACTACAAATTGGCGATCACAAAAATGTAAGAGTTATGTATTATTAAAAAAAGATAGTAAGAACGTTAATTCAAAATAAACACACTTTAGTATAATCACAAATCGGAGCCTTTTCTTATCTATTGTTATTTAAGATGGTTATTATATCATTTTGTGCTTATTTGAATGTTTCATTATGTGTTTAAATCACAATTTAAATGTGATGTGATACATCTTTTACTATAAGTCTAATATTATAAATAGTAGAATATATCAAATGATAACAGTATTGTATATTTAAAATATGCTAAAAAATACAATGACTTCTTAATAAATAGCACCATAATGCATAATACATAATGCAGTCGTAGATAATTACAAATTAATTTATGTAAATTGATTGGAGGTAATAAATCATGCCTTTTAGATATAGAGTGCAGCTCGTTTTATAATTGTTAATTGGTAATTGCCCTAACCACAATTACAGGAACAATAACTGAAAACACAATGATTTTCAATATTAATAATTTACTTTATTCGATTAAATTACTTCATGTACATTTCGATACCGTTAATGTCATCATACCCTAACATATGGTGGCCTACCACCAATCACACTTCACAAATATATCGACCTTTCAGCTTGAAGTCACGTGATAATAATTACATAACTGAACATATGCGAAATAACAATCATAATTTAAAATTTAATGAAAAGGTCAATCGTGGGCTAAAACCACACAACGTAGGGTCCTTAGGTATATAGGCGGCACAGTTATTGTTAAAAAGTCGAAGTCTCTTCAGCGGCCTAGTGTCAACATAGTAATATCTTCGTCAAATAAACATACATATTCATAATCAGAATAACTTCTAGTTTCATTTAAAAGTTTACACTTAATATTTGAAACAAACGAAAATTAACGCAATAGTTTTCTCTTAACTACCCCAAGGTCTTTTTTTGTTACCGGTATATTTTTTCTTATATGTGAGAGAATACAAAGAATATAAATGTAAAGTTTGCAATATATAGGATTTATCGTCTTGCCTGTGTAGATAGACGACATTTTTATGACGCAAGACTTTTGGATGAACCTGTAGTGTTCATTACAATTTTGTGTTTATCTGTATAGCCAAAATCTTTGTATTAAATAAGGTTAGGTTCACTCTTTAAGAATAATAGTTTTATTTCTTACTATACGTTAGACAAAAAATATGAATGTCTAAACGAGAAAAGTGAATTTTCATGGTAGAGTTGACGACATAGATCTTAGAGCGTATGAGATTCTGTTCATTTGAGACACCAATGATAATTTTCACAGATCATAATTTTAATAGTTTTGAAATAAGATAAAGTAAATGGTGAAAAACTCTATGCTTTTCAGGCACATATATTCATATTATTTTAATATATATTTAAATCAATGAAAAATCAAGATTATCTATAAAGGAAGATACAGTCAATTATATTCACAATGATATTTATTGTTTTCCGTCTATCAACATACACTGTAAATATTTCGAATTAAGCGAGAGTCACATTACATACCACAGGGACTTTGTAACACATTGTAACGATAATTGAACTAAATAACCTCTCTTAACTACAGGTAATTGATGTTATTCCACAATCACAGTGCGCTTTCCCTAGGGATTAACTACCAGAGAGTACAGGAAATACATTTACTTCCAGCTTTGTAGTTCATCAATCATTTCAGTATAGTGTGTGTTCCGGCATTCCCAAGGGTAACTACTTGGAAATGTTCATGTTTAACCCCTTCACTTGACTTCTTCCGAAAATAATTTTACATCCTTTTGTCGACTGTAGGAAAGCTATTTAAAGTGTTATAAATAGTTTGACAAACTTAAAATAGCTTCGATTACATAAAATCTATATTATGACTATAGTGCATTATATGATATAGTGAATTATTGATATGATTTTAAATCCAAATTGAAATAAAATTTATTTTATGAATGTGTTATTTTTATTTTAGAGTACGTTTTCAGCAATTCCAAGAGTAAACATACTTTTTAATTCACTTTCTACATAATATTGTAAAACTTTACAGTTTTTGTTTGTAAGTTTACTAGAATAAATATACACACAGATTAAGTCTAGGTAGCAGGTTACATGGTACTGGTCAGATAAGACTAGCCCCCACGTCAATGACATGAGCCTGATCTGAACTCAAGCAGATATGCAAATACAGTTGTGGATTGGGAGAGGTGGTAGGTTTATGTTTATCTTAGTTTATATTTACATGTTAGTTGTAGTTTAATAGTATAATGCTTTGATAATGATGGTCATGTTTTTGGGATGTACATCAGGGTTTAAGAGAAGAACTGAGTTGTTTCTGTATTGTGGTTAAGGAAGTTACCAATTAGTATTGATTTATATTATCAATTTTCTAGTATTATCAAAATTCTATCGCAAAAGGTATAATTATTGAAATATTTCTTAGTAACGTTTCGACACCAGGGTCTACAATATTCGAAAAATTAGTAACTGATATGAGAAAGTTACTAAAATTTATCTTTGATTCAGATATAAAAATGTTTCTTATTAAGCACTCTTGCCGTCGATTTTTTTTGTCTGATTTGATAAGTGCAGAACTTCACGTATCGTTTAATAAAAAATTGATAAATTTGAAAATGCAGTACTTTAAATTGGCTTTTGTACAATTTTATCCTGTACATCTAATAAAATTCTCACAGACGTTTATTTTGTGTATTCTTAAAACTTGGATCCAATTGTAATTTTTAGTTGTGAAGTCTATATTGACAAAAGTATGTCGTTTTGGGAATTTACGTTTTTTAAAAATACATGAAGATATTCAAATAGTATAAACAAAATGAATGCCATTAAAATCTCGTCAGTCAATCTGTGAATTGTTTTCTATGTATACAAGTTTAGAAACCTGTATTTAAGAAAGTTCTTCAAAGTTTCCATGATTAAAGTGATAAATAGTAAATTCATCAACAAATAATTAAAATATAATTAAGAAACCATTACAGACAAAATTTAATTTTTCAAACAATTATTCAGTGAATAACAATATAAGCTAATTAATCGTTTCTCTGAAACCTAATTACTTACAGATTATGACACCACAGTCGATAAATTACATATTGATCATTTTTATAAATTTGCATACATAAAATAAATCATAAACAACTCTTTTCAAATGTAAGCCCTCTGTATTAACCGAATATGGAAATTGGTTTGGTATGAATTTTTCAATTCACAAGAAGAGGTTAGTAAAATAATAAAATCTAAATTAATTCCAGTACAATTTTTTTTTGTATTCAAGTATAAGAACCCTTAACTATGTTTGACTAAATTTGCACAACTAAAGAGATGAAATAATGAATTCAGCAGCAAATGATTAAAACCCGATTATGAAACTATTAGAGTCCAATTAAATCTCTTAAAATCTTGCCCTGTGAATAACAATCAGAGTTAATTGACCAACTACGTGTACCTTAACTAAGTACAGACTATGACGTCACAGTGGATAATTATTTTTAGCTCTAGTACTCTGAAATACGTCATCAATACTCAGTCCATATACATTTAAATGTAGTTTTAATCAATAATTGTATGCATATGCCTTAAAAATGGACATATTTTGATAATAACACCATGGATCATTTTTATTAACGTACACTTGGAACATTAATTACAATTATTATTTCCTTGCTATTTCCACCATCTTTGGAAAGGTATTATTTTCTCCCTCACTATTTCTTCTCTACTTTCCTTCGGTTACTTCATGTTTGGCTTTATGATGGAACGAACTAATGGCAAATAAACCATAATTAAACACAAGAGCTTATAAGGTAAATACCTAAGCATATAACTTGCAGTTTAGCGTCTCTTAAATGCAAAGTACCGAGGTATTAACAACAGCCACCTTCCTAGAAATGATTTACTGCAGCTATCCGATCTTGGATATGTTTATTGAGGTTAGTATGTAATTAGGTCGCCAGGAGGTGCTGATAAATATCTTCCTGTATTTACATAACATGTGCAGCTTAAATTACGTGTTAGGTGTATTGCAGTTGCTTGGAGTATTTATTAGCACATCTATTGATACATGAAAAGATTTATTTTTTATTTTATTGAACTTTGATTGAATTACAATTAATTAGAGTACTATTGAAAGGATAATTATTAGTAATGAAATAAAAATAAATTCACTATACTTTTTTTAATCAGTATTTTATTTTAGAATAAATTTTCCTTCACTAGCCAAAAGTTCATGTTATACAATTATCTATTTGTATAACTTATATAACTTATAACTTATTGTATAATTTAACGTGTTCAGTGTTAAAACAGTTTTAATTTAATGCCAAAAACTGTTAAAAAATGGAATAAAACAAATGTATTTAAACAAAACGCAGTTTTAAAAATGTTTCTCTATTGTATCAAATGTACTTTTATATAGGTAAAAAATTAATAAAAATCAACCCTATACGAATCTTCAGCTTATTTCTAAAGGCCACATACGTTTTTAGGGGAAAAAACTTAATTTTTAAGTTATGTTACAAAATTACTAAAAATAAATTTTTATAAGAATGATATTTTCCTAAAGTTTTATAAAAATCCAATAATAAATACACAGGCCTACAGGAAAAAAACATTTTTTTGGTTCCGTTAATCTTTGAGCTGATTTTTACTATATATCTGTTGCTGAATCCAAATATAAAATCCGTTTTTAGGTATCAGCTCTACTTTTATAGATGTCACATCCCGAAATTAGTTCTTATAATACTATTTGTGGAGAGTTTACGTTAAAACAAAATAGGAAAAGCATTACAGACTTTGTGAAACTTTCATATGTTGGATATTGTGGTGTTCGTCTAGGTGATCAAGAAAAAACGTGGGCACCTCATATTGTGTGTAAAACATGTACAGAACACTTACGGCACGGAAAAAAGAAAAAGTATTAAGTTTGGGGTGCCAAAGGTATGGAGAGAACCCACAAACCACGTTGATGTGTGCTATTTTTGCCTGGTCAATGTTTCAGGGATCAATCGAAATGATCGAAAAATGGTCATACTCTGATTTGCCATCCGCTAAATGCCCAGTACCCCACTCAGAGGAAATACCAATCCCAATATTTCATAAGTTACCTGAGATTTGCGAGGATTCACGAGACCTTTTTTAACGTATTTATGACTCTAATAATGACAGTGACAGTGATTACGAAGGGGTATCAACAAATCCACAACTGTTTAATCAAGAGGAACTAAGCGACCTCGTTAGAGATTTAAACTTATCGAAGGAAGCATCGGAGCTACTGGCTTCAAGATTAAATGAAAAGAGTTTAATGGAACAAGGTACAAAAATTATTTTCTATCTAAAAGGGAAAAGGATCTCCTACCATTCTTTAATCAAGAAGACAACCTTACTCTCTGTTTAGACGTTAAGAGGCTATTGGAAAAAATGGGATTTCCACACTACGATGCCAATGATTGGCGTTTGTTTATTGTAAGCTCCAAGCGTAGTTTAAAATGTGTTCTGCTTCAAAATGGTAACAAATTCTGCTCAATATCGATTGCTCATTCAACTGCAATGAAAGAAGAGCCTCTGGGACAGCAGGGACCCAAAACACAACTGGATAAAAAGAGTGGCCTAAGAGAGAAAGCTTGGTAGTTGGGCAAAAAAACATTATTTACGAATCTTTAGTTGAACGGGAGAAAATCATCTTACCACCCCTGCATATCAAGCTAGGCCTAATGAAGCAATTTTTTAAGGACCTTGATGCTAATGGACCATGCTTTGCCTGCATAGGAAGAAAGCTGCCCCAGATATGTACGGAAAAGCTTAAAGCTGGAATCTTTGATGGACCACAGATAAGACTACTTACAAAAGATCCAGTTTTTGTAAAGTCAATGGATGAGATCGAAACAAAAGCTAGGCTTTCATTTGTTGATATATTAAAAATTATCTTTGAAATCACAAAAGTGAAAACTATGTTGAGCTGGTAAACCATATGCTGAATAACTTCCAAACACTTGGATGTAATATAAGCATCAAAGTACACAATCTACACAGCCACTTCGACAGCTATCCTGAAAATTTAGGTGACACAAGTGAATAACAAGGTGAAAGATTTCATCAAGATATCAAATCGATCGAGGACAGCTACCAAGGAAGATGGGATGCCCATATGATCGAAGATTACTGCTGGAGTTTGAAACGAGACTGTTTGACAGTTCACTCAAGAAAATCGCGCAAAAGAAGCTTCCGTTGCGTTGAGTAAAATAATGTGTTATTTCGATATTCAGTGAGTTTTGTTTTCTCAAAAATAATTGTATATATGTTAAATTGTACTATAAAGATTTATTGTGGTTTGAATTAGTTAAATAGCTTTGAAATTATATATCTTTAATAGTTCTGTGTTTAAATTTCAATATAATATATCCATATCAGTATATTTATGCTTCATTTCTTAAGCATTGACATATCAATTAAATTATCTTGAAAACTAGAGCTGATAGGGAAAAACTAAAACCATATTTGGATTCAGCACCCCAAATATACTTAAAACCAGGTCTCAAAACTTTGGCAACAAAACTAGTGTAGACCTGTGTTATTATTTACGGTTAATTATTACAAATACGTGCATGTAAACTTTGAGGTTATATCATAACTTACTGAAAGTATTTTCCTTAACAGTTTCAAAATGGCGACCGTTGTGTTAATAATAATTTTACTTTTCCCATAAGTTGGTAAAATAAATAAAAATTTTAAACTAAATTTATATAAAATTAAATTCTGATAAAATTTATTTCTTAAAATTTATTTTTACCACTTTATGGGAAAACATTTTAAAATACTTAAATAAGTAATTAATTAACAATTGACGTTTTTAAATTGTTAAGGAAAACAGTATCCTTTTTACACCATTTGGAACCTTCCTTGGCAATGGATATAAAATTATTACCAACTATCACAATTCCATCATATTTTGGTTTATGTTAATCTTGAATGCTGTAGACAAAAATATTAAGAAATTATGTTTTTGTGTTTTCTCGAGATCTCAGTTATCCTTTAAACTTCAGAATAACTTTTAATATATTTTTTTTAAATCATATCAGTATAGATAATTTTTTATGAACGAACATACGTAAAGTAATATAACCTAACTGTGGAACATTAATGTCAACATTTAATGATCTCCTTGCTATGTCGACAACTACGGCCTAGTTCGTAGCACACTCCATACTCATCTGAATGGAAAGTTATTACTACCCCCTCCCTTCTTCTCAACTCTTCTTCGATTACATCATGCCTGGATTTATTAAAGTACGAACTAATACCACTTGAACCATATCATAATTAAACACAAAATCTTATGTCGCAAATACAGGTGAGTTATTGTTTGTTCAAATGTTCTGCTAATTGTAACTGAGATTATACCATTATAGTTTAAACCCATTTGTATTAATTTTTATCCCGGTAGATACTAAATTTGTTTTAGTAATTAACATTTTTTAAATAAAACAGGATATTTAAAACATAATCTAATAAAAACGAGTTCAATTAGGTTTTGAATAAAATCAGTTGAACATTCAAAGTGTTATTTATTTTTTGCCATCTGTATTGTATAACAACAAACACATACATATAGGACCATCTGTATCAACCAATACATTTGTAGTCTCAGTGAACAAGATTTTATCTAAGTAGGTTACTGTACCCAAGAGCAATATAAGTTTGATCAAATATATTGATGCCAATATATTATTTAAAGTCTCTTCCAACCTAACTACAATAATTTTCAGTTAGATTTATCATGTTGGCTTTAAAACTAACTTTGTATGTATCTGATTAGTAAATAAATATATAATTGACTATTGTATAGAAATTAATACATTACTGCAAGAGAGCAGTATTTAAACAAGAGCAAGTGTTCTGAAACTGTACTTTATTTAAAATAGTTGGTAATTCTTAAAATATTTCAAAGATTTCTTGTAGTTGGAAACAACTATATTTGTATTAAATATAGGCGATTTTTAATTTAACTAAAATACACAAAACTTGTGTAAAAATCCATTTCCAAAATGAATTAAAACACGTAACTTACCTTTAAAAAACTTTTTGATTGCAACAAGGCAACTAAATTTTTCAACGATTGTTTTCATCTTCAGTACATACATGAGAGACACCCCCAATTATTTTTAATTGAAAAGTAAGTTAATATTAGACTGTTATATTCATCCCATTCTCTTTTTTATCTGTTACAATTTTTAATTTCTGTTCAAATAAAATATCCGAATATATTTTACGTTTGTATGTATATTTATATTTTGTATGTGTGTAGCATTCAGAGTTCATAAAATAAATCTGCAGACAAATTATCCACTCGTTCTCCATAGCTTCAACATCCGTCCCTTGACAGGTGCTGGCGCATAGCGACTTTCTCCAAAAGTAAGAATCGCGTGATATATGCAAGCACAAAGTTCAACTACTGGTTAGGCTAGCTGATCTAAAACTCTTTGTCAGTCTACCTGTAATTACTCATCATGTACAAGAAACCTTCATAGCTCCGCTAGTTTTTTTTTCTTCGTCACATCAAATATTCATGTTTCAGTTTCATAGATAAAATGTAATATCAGTTTACAATTAAGTGATGTGTTCTTTTGGTGTTCTAATAAATAGTTGAGTAAATTTTTATTTTCACGGCACCAGTTCACGTAAACTGCGACAGGATTTTCCAGGTATTCAAATTCACAGATTTTATCATATCATAAATTTTTGTTAATGTTTTAAAATTTATCCATTAAAATATGTATTTCATGTTTTATTTAATATTCAATGTTTTTCAGAAACTAAATAATTATAAAAATTTTACATTTCTTAAAACGTAGTTTACAAAACCTTAACCAGTCAGATTTTAAGTTTTGAGCAATTATGTGAAATTAGTGCAAACTAGTGTTAAAAATTAAACAATCAGAATATCTTATTGAACATGTCAAATATAAAACTATTAAAGAAATCTCTTCTAGATCAGAATATTCGTTTTACAGATCTTTACAGATTTTTGCAAGTTTCATACAAGCTTTGTTTTAAACAAAACTAAGTATATATAAATAGCTTTATAATCATCTAAGAAGCTTTTAATTATAATCTTAATGAATTTCTGTGATGCAATCAATATTCTTTAATTTTGACAAATAACCAGATATTTTTAAATAAAGAACTTTAATGCTACAACATTTCTGATTTTGCACAGACGCTAAAAAACGTGTTTTTTTGCTTTAGCTAATACGCTGGTTGGAGAAACCTACCAAAACTTGTTTCATATTGCATACTCCAGCAAAAGCACATAACATGTTTCTGCCTGTTTACAAAACACGTTTCGTATAATAGATCTACAAACTTTCAAGTGCACAAAAGTGATGTTTTCCTTAAAACTGACTCTACAGAACTTTGTCTAAACTCATATTGTACATGTACCTAATTTGCTTCAGTGAAATGTGTTTCTTAAAGCTGTCATTTAAATGTAGTTTTGTATAGCTATTTATAAATTATATAAAAAAATCATTGGGTGGTGCCTGCATGCAAACTTTTCGGTCCTAACAACCTCCAAGAGGTTATTTTCTAAATTAATAAAAATTGACGTCAATTTATAAAACTTCAGTATTCAAAATTTTCATTTCTTTTTATAAACTTCTCATATTATAACAAATTCTTTTATTTAAAATATATATGTATATTGGCCAATCTAGTATTTAAGAAATTTAACAAACGAATCATGATGTGTAATATTTAATCTAATAATGAACTTGTTAAAATTAATATAATTTTTTTTTGAATTTAAAATATCAACTTCATTTATATAATCTTTTCATTGTTAAATTCTGTAACTGTTTTAAAAAAAAAAACTATTATTTAATAAGCTAAAAAGGGGGGATAAATATCAGAATCTTTTCATCTTTTTTTTTATATTCTAATTTTACATTAAGGGCGTATAACCTTTTTTTTTAGGATTAATTATAATCCTGTTAATTATTAAGCTGTGCTCATTGTCTTTTTTTTATTGTTAAATTTTGTAACTGCATATATAAACTAAAAAAGGGGGGGATAAACTTTCAGAATCTATTCATCAATTTTTTTTATTATTATATGTTACATTAAGGGCGTATAACTTCTTTTGGTTAATTATAATCTTGTTAATCATAACCTGTGCTTGTGATAATCTATCTCAGGATGTCTTTTGATTTGTAAATGATAAAATCTGAACCATCGAAATTTCTTTCTTGTTAAATAAATTTGAGCCTTGTTAATTACTAAATTTGTCTTTGTCTTTTTTTTAAATTTTCTAAACATTGCTACCATTTTGGTTCCGCCTTTTCTTAAATTTAAGTCCCCTGGTAACATGTGTTTGAATTAAAAAATTTATTATTGTTAAGAAACAATATCATATTGTCCATAAAAACACTCCATTATAACTCAGTATTACAAAACTGGGTTAATTGAAATAACAGCCGTGAGCATCAACTGCGGGAAATGTTGCGTTTCATTTGTAAAGCAGAAGTAAAGAGAAAATTTAATTAGTTTTCATAAAATTTAATATTTTTATATGAATATTTGAACTATGTTATCAAAGATATATGTGAACCTAGGATTGATTGGAGCATATTATAGTCACAATGGATTATGTACCCTACTTTGTTATAGAATTCCCTAGGTACATTGATTATACTTTTTAAAGTATAAGATATTTCCGTTACTAATGATTCAAAGTGATATAATAATCTGCATGTATAAGAAGACTACATCCTTCAAATGTTCACCTGTTTTCAAATAGTTGTGAGCTAGATCCCACACTTTAATCTTTCTCTTGAACAATTCTTGTTTTCTCTTCACCCGGACTCTATTAGTGTATTTTATGAGTAGGAGTCATTATTTTATGTTACTTTCTTTCTTTTTCATTTCTCGGATGATAATCGAAAGTTTTTTAGTCTCTAACAACAAATGGAAAAAATAAAATTACATTGTAGAAAGTGTAAGCTAATGTAAAAGAAAGTCTAAATAGTGTGCGGAGTTAAATAATATATCTTAGTAACACGAAATCCTTGTAAGCCATTTAATATTATTTATTTTAAAACTTTGAATTTGTGAATTATATCTCTGTTATGTCGTTTGAATTTGTTGAACTAACTGAAATACAAATAAGCCTTCCAGTGTTGAAAGACTGTTACAACTAGGATATATATTTTTCTTGCTGTTTATCAGCGAAAAACCTCTCAGTCATCATCGCCTTACAATAAAAGAGAACATAAAATAAAAATCCCTACCCTCGAAAGTGTAATAGCGTCAGGACGGAATAGAACAAAAGTTGGTCAAGTTGTAGTAGATTGGAGAAGTGTAAGAGAGACATCTAACACAAGATCACGTGAAAGAAGATGTAATCCAGCTAGGTTCCTACGGGATTGCTGAAGACTCATTAAAGTGAGCCCCTGATGAGAACTTGGATATATAACTGTTCACTTTTCAAATACGAAAGTTTTTTAGTTTCTCTTAATGCATACCTGCTTTATCTTTTACACGAGCCGTTTTCTTTTTATTACAACTTGCCGTGAATAAAATAATAAATAAAGAAAGGTTACACATTTCACATTGGAGATATTAAAACATAAAGCAAGTAAAGCTGAAATGTACGCAACTTAATAAAATTAATGAGAATCGTTATATGGGAAATTAACGTTTGTATATAAAATAGTTGTGACTCATATTTTTTGGACAACAAATAAAAAAAATCGACTGCCTTCCACACCCATCCTTTTGAATCTCCGCTGATATTAGGCAAGTATACAATGTTTACAAAATTTGTAGCAAGGTAGTCACCAATTTTCTTTGAAAATAAATATTGATCTTGACTTGTGAGATAGTATACTTGTTACAATAAAACAACACAAATTTTCACAGATAGTAAGTTTTTTCAAACGCGTTTCAGTTAGAATTTAGTTATTTTAGTTCGTGCATCACTGAAGATGGCGACTTTGTCGTTAAAACACGTTTGAATAAATAAACGTACTGTTTGTGAGAATACGTGTTCAAATTGTAACCCTTCTTTGAGTTGTCGAACAATATAAAATATCTTAATTCAATGTAAATTAAGCACATGTCATGACAATATAACAATTCTACCCTGATATGATTATAAAACGAATTGATGAATACCAAGGGTAGAATCTAATATACATAATTTCAACACCGGTTTTAACAAAAAAATACATAGGGAGGAAAGTTTTTGTAACTTATTGATATATTCTGGTTTTAAGTTTAGTTGATGTTGATGAATTGTTCATATTATTAATATGGTTTAAAATCGGACATTTTCCATCATTTGTGTGTGTAAAAACTAATACACGACGATTCGAGAATTGGTTATCAAGTGTAAAACTAGAATTCTGCAACGGTAGCGAGGAAAGGGAATGCTGGAGGGGGTACGATTTGGGTGGTACGCGGATTTACTTTGGTAATGTATTACCGGGTCCCGATCGCGTGGTAAAATTAATATAAGTACACTGGGCGAATCTCAACTTAGGCTAGCCATTTTTGACGAGTATTACTACTGACTAATTAACTAAAAATAAGAGAATACCACTAATACCAATAATTATATTAAGTACGCTGTATTGCAACTACATGTCGGTCTATACCAGGGCCTAACGTAGCCGCGTATAGTTCGACTAATAATTTTACGATAACCCAAAAACGCGATGCGCCAGATATAAACCCTAGGGCCGTACTGGCCCTATTGTTTTGGGTTTATCAAGGCATGATAGTTAATTACGGCACTATAATAAATTTAAGAAGAACGCTGTGAGACGTCTTGAGTCACCGATGTGTCAAGCACTACTCTGGCTTATCAGCTCTCGGGGCGGATATGCCCAGATTCACGAAGGGGAGGGGGAGTGGAAACAAATCACCACAAACTTCAGAAAAGTAATCAAGCATAATATTATGCCTGAGCAGTCAAAACTAAGATTAAATACAAACATCAGATAAAACCACAAAACACTGTCTCGTCCATTCTGTAGTGTGGGCCTATCTGATCATGTTTGTATTTAGTCTTACCTTTGATTGCTGAGGTCTAGGTTTAGGCTTGAGTCCTTTTATTAGATTATAGATTTAGTTTTAGTTTCCAACATGATCCTAGGCTGTGTTCGTGTTTTTTCTCTTTTGTACTCTAGTTTTACATTTATAACGAGAGTTGATTGATACTCTCGAAACGTTGTATTAGTTTTTATATACACAAATGATGACAAATGTCCGATTAAACTATATTAATTATTATTAATATACATAGTCAATAATAATTTCATGCAAAATAAAAATGTGTATAATCTACTACAAAAAAAATAAATATTGTAAAATAATTCAATTTTATATTTAGGTACACTCTATTGTATTCACTGTAACATTAAAATCAATTTAATACTCTGTTCAAACAACGACATATCTGTATATACATATCAAATGTAGTAAAACTTTAACGCTATAGAAATTTAGTAAGCTAGGAATGGATTAGAGTTGGAAATGTAAAAAATATATGTTAAGAACAATTTTAAATTTATTTTGACTATATTTAATTAAATTGGTCATACTTCTTCGTTAAATAAACTTTATAGTTTACAAAAACATATAGAGTAATCACTTCGGATTTAGTGCACTGCTAACATGACAGAGAGATATTACGTAAAACAATGTAAGTAGAATTAAAAAATTGTATACCACATTTATTGGGAAAGTTCAAAATACAGATGATAGTTTTTGCAGGTTAATATCAAAATCTATAAGTTCAAAATGTTCTTCCACTCACAATTTATGTTTACAGAAATAATAGAACAGTTCAGAATTTGATAGTGTTGGAGGAGTTGAAACATGGATCACGTTATCAGATGTGGACCAATAGATGGCTGCACTACAATCAGTAATTTCTGAGCTTCAAACAATAACTGAAAATGCCTTATGTAAAATCAATAGAATAAGTGAGTCTGTATTGAGGTTAACCTAACCTAGTGTACAAATTCTACAGCTATAATTTTAATAGAAAAAAGTTTTAGAATCTTCTATGAGTACTGTGTTGATATTCACAATAGAGTGTAATAATATCCCTAACCATAAACACTAAAAACAATAACCAAAACACAATAATTATTATGTGTAAGTACATAGTTTATTCCTCTATAAACGCTCTAATTAATCAGTAACAAAAAAATGATTTTGATATTTACAGAAAATACACAAATAAAAAAAGTTTCTTAATAAATAAATACAACCGCTGTATCCAACTTGTACAAAATTTAATAGTATTATTATATGAAACAATCATATCTCTCTTACCCCTAAACGTAAAAATATATATAGAATGAAGGAAATATCTCAGTTTAATGGGTTTGACCCTAATTATTGATAACAAAATAAAAAACAGAGATTAAAGAATGTTAAATGAAATTTCGAGAAACTTAATATGAAGAAAGGAAACATAGATATCAGTTTACCTAGCGACTCATCCATCCCTCACCGCAGGGTTGGTATCTGTTTTCAATAATTGTAATTTTAAATAGCCACCAAAATTCTCTTATAATAATTTTATAAAATTCTCTTAAAAATGTAATAGGTAATCCTAAAGATAATATTCTCATGTTTGAGAAGTCGGGAATAAATAAATAAATTTTAATTAATGTGATAACAAATATTTTGGACAATCTAAAAGAAAAATCATTACTAGATTCAAAAAATATTTAGCTCACATAAAGTATGACAGACCAGAAAAATCCACTGTAGCAGATAACACTACAAACAAATCACGATTAAGTAATGTTGAAATTGTACAAAATTTGATATCTAACAAATTACTGAATGGTTATGAAAGTATTTTTATAGCTATAATAAACAAAGGCAGATTGTTGAATGCGGATAAAGGATCTTCTTCATCCTTTATTCAAACCAAGAAATTAAATTTCATAGTAATTTCAGAATAATGGAGATGTTAAGTACGTAATAATAACAATTGTCATTGTATTAGTTGTAATCTCAACAAAGTTTATATGTAGGTAGCAAGAAACCTGTGGTTTTTGTTTTGTTTCATTTTACAGTTATTTTTTACCCCACCCTATGTGTCAATAACATCTTGGCCTCAATTTCATAAGCTAACTGATTTGTAAAGTAGGAGGGAAGTTTAGCTTAACTTATGTTACATGTTTAGTACTTGTAAAATTAATTTCAGTTCTAGGTTAAAAGTAAAACCTTCTGATGATGATAACTTTGTTATTGAAATGTACATCAGGGCATTTATAAAAACAAACAAAATAATTATACATCATAGTAGTTGTGTTTTAGTTATTGTTCCTAATGTTTGCGGAACTATATTATTTAATTGTTAGTTAAATTAACATGAGATAACATATTATATCTGTTCTTAATGTAAGGACCTTAACTTTAGTCTTGTCACGTTCTACAACATGTTTATTTATTTCGGAAATTAATATTTGTAATATTCGAAGCATGAACTCACCGTACTGGAAGAATACAAATGTCGCCAATATGTGAAACCAGGGTGAATACATCGATCGAATTTCAACTCCAATCTCGTATAGTTATGACATTGTTACTGTACTTTCATCAACAAATTTCACGAGAAAGCAAACTTGTGTAGTGAATCGTCAATGTGGGAAAGAATATACGAACATTTTAGTGTCCCGGTTTATTTTTTTTAAATATATTTTACTGGTATATTATTAAAACTATTATTATCACAACAACACGGTCCGTATTCCTTCATTTATACCTTGTTCTCATCTTTTTCTCAGCCGACACAAATTTTTCGTAACATAAATTGATAACATTTAACTTTAAATTATATTGGCATGATCATCTGCCTTCCTCTATCCTATGCTAAATATTATAAGCTCCTCTCTAATCTCACCATTTCTAAATCTATCCACAATTCATTGCTCTGGGAAATCTCATATCCTGTGTTTTTTTTATATACAGACTAATGAATAAAGACAGATTTTATGAAAATCTAGACAAAAATCTTCTAGATACGAAATTTGGAGGAAAGTTAGATTTTGGAATTACTTTAATCAGGAAAAAATCGGACACTCCAGCTGATTAATCGCTGGGCCCCCGGGGTTGGGGGGGGTTAGGTTAGGTTGCAGTTGTAGTGTGTGTGTATAAATATATACATGCAAAAATTTAATCCAATTCTAAGTATTACTTGTACAAACACTTACATACGCATGTTTAGCGCTTTTTATTACTGTATATAAAAATTGGCCTAAACTCAAAATAATGCAAGTTTATCCGTAAAATACAAACAATTGCAAAAGGTCTCAGAGCGCTCATATCTCTGTCCCAATGTGCCTGACGAAAAAATTACTAAAGACCATTTTGATGGAAAATTTGGTCAGATACAACTTTTGTACCACACTTTTTTTGATATATTGCTTTTTTTAATATATTTACAGAAAAAATTGCCCCCCTTTTAACCCCCGTCTACCATAAGGACCCAACAGTGATATGGAGTTATGGATTCCCCCCCCATTATAATAACGCCAAAACCTAACTTTCCACCAAATTTCGTGTATGGAGAATTTTTGTCTAGTACAAATCATTATTCAGTTGTCTAATATTGTAAAGAGGAAAGTAAAATAAATACTAGTTTTTTAATAATCAATTTTAATTACTGTATTGTTTTAAATCTGTTGTTGTTACATAACTATCAAAATTGCATAATATTGTTGGAGGTAAGAGGAAAATGAATAACGGGAAATAATAAATGAAATTATACAGTTTTCAATTACTGAAAAACCATTAGTTTAATTTTAAATCTGTTTCGGTATTAAACTAAAATATTTTAATTCTGAATTTAATTAAACAAGTAAATTGCTACAGGAAAACTTGCATAATATTTCTGTGCAACTACATTAATTAATTTATTTTAAACATTTATTCGTTTTGGCTGTAGTAGTGATGCGGTACTCTCTCATCTCGTCGTACCTTCCATTATAACATTTCCACTTACTTTGCTATTAAAGATACCGTGGAGCTCTTTTAAATAGTATTATTATTTGAATTTGAATAAAGAAAAATGAAATCAATCATAATTTTCAGTACAAACTTAGTTACTCAAACTGAGTGAATTGCTGTCTTCATTTAATTTGCATACTTATTTCTTTAAAATACTAAATAATCCTAAAATACCTAAGCATTTTTCATGTTGTCTCAGTCTGGACACATGTCATGTGGTTAACACATTGAATTCCCTTGCTGTTGTTTCAAGCATTCTCAACCGGAGTTCGATACCCTATTTTTAAGCCCTTATGTTTTTACCTCTATTCATATCTCTACCATTACAATAAAAAGAATAAATATGTGTTTTGCATTTTTCTTCTGAATAAAACATTGTAAATTCCTACTAAATTTTATATATAAGGGTGTGTCTGTGTGTAATGCACAATTTTTTAATTTCAATTTACTTTAATTTTCTGTAAGTAATATTCCCGGACGATTTCTTGGATTGTGAGTATATTTGATATACAATAAAAAGAAAGTTTTCATTATATCAGTTCTTTCTTTTTTTTTTAAAAAATATTATTATTATTCTAATAATAACAATTAATAAATTTATTATCCTAACTACAACCTAGCTCTTACTTCTATAGATTCTGTCTCAAGGATGTCCCTTCTTGGAGCTACAAATATGTCATCAAAACATAAATTATTATTTTGGTTTTTGTAACATCTTGTAGAGCTCTAAAGGCCTATTTTCTTTATATTCTGATATTTTATTTGGCCACTAAGGTAAGTAAGTACAAAATGAATTTCTAACAGAAAAAAATTCAGTTTATTTATTCAAATGCTCAATATTTGAAATTTTACAAGTTTAATACCACTTGGAAAATGTTAAATGAAAATTCAAACACCAATCAATACATCATTGATATAAAATTCAGTTATTCTAACCTCTTACTTCTAAAACATTTATACACATGAAAATGAAGTCGACATGTTTCTCTACAATTACAATTGCCACAATCACTTCCGAAACAATTCCTTACATAGAAACTGGTAAAAGAAATGATTACACGTTTTCAAGTTAAGCTCGTGCATAATAGTGGAAAAACAGACTTTCCATATTGTGGGGCGTTACTGACGACAGTTATTAAGAAAAGAAATATTATTTACTACACAATAATATATAAAATAAGGACAAAGAAATGAAAAAAACAGTGAACCTTGAGTTTTATTAGTTTTACATAATATGTAAAACATAATTTAATTTGTTATAATAGAAAGCACTTTCCTAGTTGTGTTTGTATTTCAACCTCTTTAAAAAAGAATAAGCTTTCTTTTCTATTAATATGGTTTAATCGGACATTTACCATCATCTGTGCATATAAAAACTATTACACGATGTTTTGAGAATACAAATCAAGTTTCATTATTGTATCCGATAAATTGTTACAACACTCCTCTGGCATAAATCCCTGTTTAATTAGTTGAAATAGTACAGGCTCTCGTGTCAAGATGGTATACGACACTATGGACTACTTTTTGTGAAGTATGAAATTTTCTCTTCTACTAGTCCTTATGAGGCCAAAGATTTCGTGAGGTCGCTTATTCCGCGTACGAGTAGGACTTGATATTAAGAAAGTAAAGGAACAGACATTAAAAGTAATAAAGTGAGTGGTATCCATTAATAAGTATTTTTTGAAGAATACCTCATTTACAAATCAAATAAAAAAGACAAAAATAAAATACTTCATTTACAAATCAAATAAAAAAAGACAAAAATAAAATATGACAAAATTTTTAAAAACCCGATATGTTTACCATTAATAAAGTATTTTTTTTTTTGGTCTCTTGTCATTTTTTTATAAAATTAGCGGTTTTTGAAATATTTGTAATTAAACATTTTATACAGCCGCCATTTTGAAAATATTTAAAAGGACGTTCTGGTTTTTAGTACAGTGATAAATGGTTACGCAACAAATAGGTATACAAAGTTTGAATCAATATCTTTTTTACTTTAAAAAATATGTAGTATTTTGTAAAAAAAAAGAAAAAAATGGCTGATAACTCTAAAACATTTCCGGACCTATGTTTATATGAACTTTTTTCATTATTTTTGCTCCTGAAATCAGCTCAGAGAGTGCTCGGAACCTTATCTGAAGAATATTTAATATTGTTGGATTGTTTCTTACTAGATGTTAACCTCAAAACTTGACAATAACTTATGTAAAAAAAAAAAAGAAAAAAGTGCTTGAAAATTATACGAAATAAAAATCCACCTTGTATTACAAAACTTACAGGTACATTAATAACCCTATCAGGAGGGGTAAAGGAACTAACTGCCGTTTTACAAACAGCTGTCAATCGCACACTTAATCAATCACTGTTTGTTTCATTTCCACCCTCCTTCTTCCAATTAACAACAGCTGACCTGAGCATTTTCCATTTCGGGAATAATATTTGTGATTTTGAAAACTAAAATAGATAACTGATTCGGAAAAAAGTAGGTCAATAACGAAAAAGAAACTGTTTATTGAGAAGTTTATTTACTAGAAATTATATTAAACATCGCACAGTAGCTACTCATCTGTCTCTATGTGACAAGTCTAAATTGCTTTTACTATAAATTATGACGTAGGCTCCACTTCTTCCAGCTATAGGACATTTTTTCAATAACACTTAACATTTCTTTTTAAATAGCAAACAATAATATCTCAAAATTTTTCACTACAGTGAACAGGTTCTAACAAAAGGCTTTATTGATTAAAATGTCAACATCAATGAGTTTCTACCTCAAAATAATTTTCATATATAAAGGTTGTTTCTGCTGTTCGCGAAGATAATTCAGGGGATGATTATATGGGTCATATTACAGAAAATGTTCCCATAAACATATGTCCGGAATCGCTTCTTTTACTTTTTTTTACTAAATAATTTATATCTGTTGAACAGATTGAGTTGAAATTTTGCACGGTACTCAATAATTTAAAAGCCTATTTTGACAAAAATTATCAACTTGTTAACGCATTCCAAAAAGGCGGCAAATTTAAATATTTCAAATAAAAATAACTCATTCAAAATTATTTTCATTTCAATTTTTAAATGGCCGCCATTTTGAAACAAATTATTGGAACAAGTTCTTTTTTTTCAAACTAGGTCTTTATATTCATGACTATTGTGCAATATTTTAATTATATAGTAAAAATAATGGCGGATAGTTGGTAAAAGAAACGTAAAAGTGAAAATTGTAATAACTGCTTTCATCGCAGAAAGAAAATGTTTTAATTAAAGTTATTTGGTATGGAACAGGGAAATAATTAGAATTAATAATACTTTGTTGTTCTGTGTTTAAGGTTATTTAATGATCAACTATTTTTTAAAGAAAACCCTATTTATTATCATTGTTATTCTTTACTAAAAGAAAAGAAGATAAATTGTTATCTGAACATTTTCAATCCGACATGATTTTTTTTTTTAATATTTGGAGATCTCCTGACCTTCAAAAATTTGTTTATCGAAGAAATCAGTTTTAGAGCAAAATTTAAGATACACAAATGATGTATTTTAACCTGAATAACTTGTTATTATTACTTTTTAAATTATTTTATATTGATTTGAAAATTTTTTCTGATTTTAACTTATTACAATAAACACTATTTTTGTGATATCTATGAAAATTTGCGATGTTTAAATAAATGAAAATATCCATGTGAATTACAACACAGATTTGTTATCACATTAGCTAATTCACACAAAAAAGAAAGCAATCGTTTTATTTGGTATACAAATGCTGTGAGAAAGAAAGAACTTTCTGAAATAGAATATAAAGCAACTATATCAAACGTATTTTGATTTGTAATTATCCAAGTTATCATTTGAATCCTATATACGTTTCCCAGTATTATCATTAGATTATTTTGATGTTAATTAGTGTTTTTTTTATTTACTTTTAACAGAGACAATGTACTTAAAACATTGAATTATATTATGTAGTTTTTTTTCATATTGTTGTTAAATAATTACCTTGCAAACATAGTTTTGAAACATTTACAGCAAATTATTTCAGCTTCAGTGTTTTCTAAATCAAAGTTTGAATTGTATCTATAAATATATATTTTCAATCTACATTAAATGTGAACTAACTGTCAAAATAAAATGCACGATTTTCCTCAAATTCAATTCAATTCTGTCAACTGTGATTGATCTAAGTCAGCTTAGTGCATTGTTCAAAATGTATGTACGAGTATAATATCATTTGACAATGTGCAATATCAAATAAACAAACATAAACGCTGGAGTTTTGAATACTCCTTCCCCATTTTTAAGCTGTTTTACGCCCTCTTCACTTGTATTCATTTCCTTGCCTGCTTTTAAACTTTTAAATTACACAGAATTTTGTACATTATCTAACAGACTGATCCGATATTCAGTTTGATGGAGTTTCAATGGTTGGAGAATCAAAATTATTCTCCTTGTGGAAAAAAAAAAGTAGGATATTATTTTACACATATTTTTCGGAATAATTTAGATCTTTATGAAACAATTTTAATTAAATAACAAATCGTAATTTTATTGCCTGTAAATTTCTACAGTTTTATTAATATATCTTGAACAGTTTTTGAGAACGCCAAAATTTGTTTTTAAAAGTGAATTTCTTACCTAGTTGTAATCATTGGATTTCCTTGAAAAAAATATCTCACGTTAGTGAGATGAAAAATGAAAAACGTTAGTGCTGATTTAGAAATTTTATTTTGTATATCAGCGTTATAACAGATATCAAATTGGGCCAAACCTGGTCATATAAAATTTTTTCAACACTGGATCATACGATTGAACTGCAACAAGATAATTTCACAGAACAGACATGGATACATATCTAAATAATTTTTTTTGCTCAAACATTTTTAATATTGATTATTTGACTGATCACATTATTTTCCTCTTACCACATATAAACGCAAAAGTAAAATTTCTTCACCAGTGTTTCTTGAATAAACAATATTGCAATATAACAATTAATAAGAAATTTATATGAATGTATATAACCAAATGAGTAAAAACACAATATTCCACAAAAAATAAATAAATAAAAATAAAAAAATAAAATTAAAAAACACTATATTTTGGGTAACATGCACACAACAAACCCTGGTGACAGTGCACTGTCACTGTGGACTGTCAGTAAGGTTTGTGTGTGTGTGTCGCATCTGAGGATGAAACTTAGTCATTGAAACGTCGTCTTGTATTTGTGTTGCACGAACCAAAGATATTTAGTTTAAAATTCTCTGTTTTCATTAATTTGGTTATTAAAGTTTCCACAAGTGTAGCTCATTACAGTTGATTAATGAAACACGATTTTCAACATAAACATTTAGTTCAAAACAATTAGTTCAATAACTAAATTATCGTCCTCAGTAGTGCCATAAAGGATACGTAACAACTAAAGATGATGACTTGGTCGTTGAAACGTCTAATTGAACCAATACACTTTTATTTTCTTGTTGTTGAAGTGCAAAAAACCTCTCGGTCATCATCGTCTTATAAAAAAAGGAAGAGCGTAAAAAAAAACAAGAACTCTAAGAACATTAACGCCAGGGTCGAAAAAATAGAAGAGTTAGTCAAGAGAGGGAAGCTGAAAGAAAGAGATCTAGCCCAAGACTACACGTAGAGGTCTAGATCCAGTTAGCTACCTCCGGGATTGCAAAATATGTACTCACTAAAGTTAGCCCCTAAGTACACGTTTGATTAGGAAGAGCTCTTATCGTGCGAGTTTTGTTTTTCATTTGTTGATTCAAGTTCCCACCATTTGTTGCGCATTTTAGTATAAGCATGTATTCTACTATTATTATTTGATGTGTGTGCGCTCACATATACGTAAGTTCATTTTATATTCATTATATTCATTAGTTTTTATTCATTTTTTAATTATATTTTAAATTAGTTTTTGTAAATTCAAGTTGAAAGTTTATATCAAGTGTCTCTAGTTACAACTCAATTACCCTTGCAATGTTAAAATAATAACCTGAAGCTGGAATGGAGGTTGAGAGGGAAGGGGAGTATAACTTTAAAATAATAAAATATGAAAAATTTATATATATTTTATTTTATTTTTAATTTCCATCTAATTGATATTAATTAGTCATCTCATTATTTAAAACAACAGTCTTGCACATCTATAAATACCTACTCAAATTTTAAATATGAATAAAAGATTCAACACAATATAAATAAAACATTTCGTGTTGCAGCCTCAACATATATACTAATAACATATAATGGATAAAATATGTATTACTGAAAATTGTTTTCTAACAGGTGTTTTACACCGACCTACAAAATTTGTTTCACATTCTGCAAATAAAAATCAGCAAGCGTTAAAATTTTTTTAAATGTACTTTTCGATAATCGGTGAATGTAAACCGGGAGAGTCTAAAATATTACTTCATAGTTTTTACGAATTGGATCAAGTCTTTCCAGAACTAGGTCGATCATATAGGGAGTGGCTTTAATGGTTCGATGAAACATAATTCAAATGACTCAATTTTCTAGAGTGTACAATCATTGTGTTTTTCTTTGTGAGCATATTATATTTTTCATAGTTTATATTTTATTGCCTTTATGATTCACTTTATTATATTGTGTGTGGCTTGGAAAATTAAATAAAAATTTAAAAAACTATTCGTCATACGACTTTAATATTATTTTCTTCATATGTTTCTTAGCTAATTAGAAGTATATATAAAAACGTATATAGGTAAATAATTTAACTATATTATGTTCCTAGTATTTTGACAGAACGGTGCAACCACTTTCACGATTTCTTTATCTTACTAAAGTTTATCATTTAAAATAAATATTTATTTACAAAATTTTCTCCATGTCTAAAATTTCTAAATAAAACATGAATTTCACAGAAATGATATATTTACCATTCGTCAGTTTACAAAACTGTTGTCAATGTATCTGACAGGTATTGATTCTAGTTTGATAAATTGAGTTCCCTAACAATAGATCAAAACTGATAAATAGTTTTGCTTTTTAGTGTCAAATTTCCTTTTTAACTTTATTTAGGTTATTGAGTATATATTTTTATCTAGGTTTAAGGGATACGAATAACTAAATAATAGAAATATTTCTATTAAAAACTAAGTTGTTCAGTTCACTGTTTTAGGTACGAAGATCGTCCAGTAAAGTAAAGAACGTTGTTATATTCAAAATTAAAAGAAGAGTTAATTTTTTAAAAACAGATCATTTAACACTTACAGAAAATTATACAAAATTTACATTTCTACATAGTCTCCATATAAATTTTAATTCTTGTCATAGTGTGGTGTCATGTTTTTTATGCATTACTATACACTCCTGGTGCCAACTTTTTGAACCATTCCGTTACAACTTCTTTCTTTTCGTCATCATCTTCAATGTACTTATTAAAAACTCTTTCAACTTAGGAAATATATGTAAATCACTAAGATCTAAGTCACGAGTGAATCAGAAATAAAATTTCAAATAATAAAATATTTTTTATAGTAGGATATTTAAAAAAATCTCAATCAGTCAGTATTTTCATTCTCAATGTTTAAGTAAATATTGAATAGCGAATTTAAGATCTTCAATCCCTCAAGATGAGGATTTGAATTGCTATAAATACACTCAGAAGTTAAACATGTTTCTCGGTGTGCTAACATCGATGTGGAACGGTTGGGACAGAATTTTTACAATAGCTTTGATGCTAAACATCTATCTAGAATGGTTTCAGCAGAAAATTTGACCTTGTTTACAACAAACAAGCATAATATACAACTGACATGTAAGTAATTAATTGAAATGATGGGAAATGACTATATTTGCTCAAAGATTTCTGTAAATGACATCTTAACCAAACCAATCGATAAGTTGTCAGTTTTTGCAAAGAAAATTAATCTAGCTAAAAACTTTGAAAGTGCAGAATATAAATCCAGATACCCAATATATGCTAATACATTAAAAAGACGAGCTCAGTTGGCAGAGGAAAACAAGTGTTTAATGGAGTATTTAATTAATTCAGGATGAGTACAGATACTTGAAATATTTTTTCCCGTTCACTGTTGTCAATGTAATATTAAATTTCTTGAGTGAAGTAGATTTACTAAACTTCAGAAAAGTTTTACATACATCTCCAAATTACGATGTAGGCCTATTTAAATGGTATCTAAAATACAAAAACAATACTGTTTAAATAAAGTGTGTTTTTCATTTTTGACAGACAACTCCTAGACAAAGTATAAAAATTATGAAATATTATTGATATCAGTATTAAATCCCATGATGAACACCATCAACCTATTGATTAGTCATTCAACATAAATATGTAGACATCATAATCTTATGAAAGGAATCAGAAATGCTAACCCAGATCTATAACCAAGTTCAATTTGTTCTTTTCTGCATTTTAATTTCATGTTAAGTACCACTTTTTCAAAATAGGAATATCCGTGTACAAACATTTAAATTTAAAACATCTTCCTGTGTAATTTATTTGGTTTTAAAACTGAATAGTGGACTGTATCCAAGCATTAGGATAAATCTAACATAGACATTTTTTTGTGTTTAGTTCTATGTTGAAATGGAAACAGAGTGGCTTGCCTTTTTGTTTGATACCAAATTAGTTTAAGACAAACATTTCCCTATGCAATACTGGGATTTCAAGATTTAGTTTGTTTAATATTTATAGATAGTAAATGATCTGGATGATTTGTTTTATGTGTATATCTTAAGAAACTGCAAGTATCTCTGAAAATTAATTTACTTAAATACCTAAACTGACGTGTAAAAACTAAAGTGCTGATAGGAAGGACGTAATGTAAAACCAGTGTTTGAACTACAATGTAAAAAGTAAATTTAAGGTTCTAATGGGGTGGGTGTGGTTGATGTAAATATCTTTATATCTAGTTAATAAAAAATATGTTATAAGATTGACATTATAGATATTATATAATGGATTATATTGTGTTATTAGAGAACTATTAATGATTAAGAATAAGCTTAAGAAGACATTAACGAAAGAATAATCAAAATATAATTAATATAAAATATAATTAAGGTTACATTACTGCATAAAAATTATTTATATTAAAATATAGAGTAGTTCTTAAATGCGCTAGGTTTAAACTTTTTAACGTGTTTATTATATAAAACGTTTACACAATTCAATTTTCAAAATTTATTAAACAAGTTTTATCATTAAATATTACGATACCTAGATAGTAAAATGTATTAATTAAATGGGGGTATCAATGAAACACTATAATTACTTCGGGCATGTATTTCATTTAATTAATTATATGTACAGTGGTTTAATGTGATTCAGGATACATTTAATTAATAGAAAGACAAATGAATCAAAGTTTCATTAACCAATATGAAATCTATTGTAAAGCTTTCCAGGAGTAGTTTGATTATAATTAAAAAAAAAAGGTTATTTTTTAATAAATCATACCGTTAATCAAATCTTAATAATTGTTAAGGGGAGTTTGAATATATGTATCAAGTAAACTAAACGTCCTTTGAAAAAGACCTTCATTTCGTGGAAATGTTGACAAATAATGAAAATGATTCAAAGCAAGTTCTTCAAATAAAATAAAATTCACGCGACGAATAAAAATCTGATTTACAGCCAATTATTCTTCGACTAACAAATGTTTTCTACGCATTTAAAAAACCTGTGCAAGTCAACATTATTTTATATAAATTAATTTTTGATTTAAAGAATATTCAGTTAATATCAAGCATATTCATAGCCTCCAGTCTAAGATAAAATTTCCTCTTTTTATTAATGATACGATATTCTAAGGCAAAGTGAATTTCACCATTATTGCTTTTTCGATTATTTCAATTTTAACTTTTCTGGTTAATAGGCTATTCAAAAACATTTTCTTTAATACATAAACTATGTGGAGAAGAAATTTGCTTGATATATGGTATCAATAAATTCTTCTTTTTTTTGTTTTTTGTAATTATTACTAGCATTCTGTATACTAAAACGGGAAATGATCAATAGTTATGACTATATTGATCGCATTTTCGCATCTATCGCGTGTGTAAATTTTAATATAAACGTATTTGGACAGAGTACTCTCAATGCTTCTCAATCAACTAGCTAATAAAGTTTGGAGTTTCAAATGAAAACTTGTTTCAAACATTTTCTCATGTCTAACTTAAACATAATATAGGCCTAGTTTAGAAAAGTAAATAATTTATCATTCTTCAGTTGATAAATTAGACCAGTAAAATTAGTCAAAAATCTACGACAATTTATTGTAACTCATTTTAGGATGCCATATGGAAATATATACATATATATTTAGTATTACATATATATATTTAGTATGTGGCATTTCAGGGGATCCAACTTTGAACACTGTAACATTGTTTAAACAATAGTGATACGTGCAAAAACCAAGATATATTTTTTTAATTTTTATTCGTAATAAGTTTATTTATAAACTCTTGCTCCTAGTTGAGCTAGAGCAATTTTTTTTAATTCGTATAAAAATGCTAGATTTAGATGTTTTAGATTAAATGCCAGATCAATAGTTTTACTATTTTCACTCCGATAAAATCTTTCTCTTTTTTTATTGTTCAGAGTTCTCAAGGGCGACTGTTCGAGAAGTAATTAAAGTTAAAATGTTTTAGAGTACAATGACGCGCTCTACATTTTTTTTCTGTTTTAAATGTTGTTTTATTTCGATTATCAAATAAATGATAATTACAACTAAATACATAATAAGATATAAAACCTAGAAGTACTAAATTTATAAAAGTATATAAGAAATAACGTTGTCTGTATTAAACTCTTAAATTAAAGAAACCCAACATGCAATACAAGAATACAAGTTTAATATAAAGACCTTAATGTAAGTCTTTTCACGTTTTATACTATCTTTTTTCGGAAAATAATACTTGGAATATTCGAGGGATGAACTCAACCTGCTGTCAGAATATAAATGTTGAAAGCAGACTGTGTGAAGACATTGACATCTCACCTCCCACCTCTTACCATGGTGACACTGTTACTGTAAATTTATCAATATCTTGTCTCTAAAATTGGTGAAATGAAAGCAATATTTATATTGTGAAGAGGGATGTGTAAGAAATTAGGTAAATAAGTCGGTATGGCATTTATTTTCATAAAAATCTGATTTTCTGTTTTACTATTTTATTACATATTGTTTATTAAAAATACCATTAGTTTTATGTACAAAAATCAATTATTGTAAACCTAGAATATGTAATCATTTTCAAGCACAGATTATAGAAGAATGATGTAGATTTGCTTAAATTGTGTATAATCAATGTAGGTGTATAAATTGCTTTCACGTTTTATGTTACTATTTGAAGGTAAGCATCAGTTAAATGTATTAAGTAACTTTTAGAATCACTGATAATTCAAGAGAAATATACAATAGTGTTAGACATATATACCCTTAAATTCTATTTAAAAAAGTAATGTTACAAATTAAAATACATCATACATGACACGTGTATACTAGAACTTATACAGAGATAGGTTGTCTTCATGTTTTATACACATCTCTTCAAAAACATTCATTCATGAATTGATTATTCTTTGCAGAATAAATTTTAAATGAATTGTGAGAAAAATAATGTTTAAACAAAATAAACTTCATTTTTTTTAGTTTTGAAAATGTTTGTAAAGTTTTTAAATAATCATTTTAAAAGTTAAATTTAGTTCAGTCAGAATACTATACTTTGTAGGATTTATAATACTCAATTTAAATTTTGAATGATGACTACAGTAGGGAATTCTCTGCTCAAAAAGAATATAAAAATATCGGATAAACGATGTTATTTATATCGTAGGATATTAAAAATATCTGAGCCAGTGAGCATTTTCCTGCCTCAATGATTGAATGAAGGTTGACTAGCGAATCTACTATACTGCGATACACATCAGTTGAAGTTCTGAATTGCTTGATGCGACCTCTATAATACAAATTTAACTAATTCATAATACAGTACAACATCTTTGTAATGAACCCTGATATTGAGGTGTCGTAACAATATGAACATTTTATCACGTTTTAAGTAACATGAAACAAAATCCCACGTTTTAAGTAGAATATTCATATTAACATATAAATGTTTTACCCATATTTCTATTACGTTATTTTCATTATTAGATAACAATATATTAAACAATATCGGGTGTTTACTACCACATTGTATAGAATACTCGTATTTAATTTCAAAAAAATAATAATAAGAAAGTATGGACACCACATGCCAAGTAGGCTTTTTTTCTACAGGAAACTTACATATCTTTGTATGAATATATTTATCTATTTTTTATATTTTGTCAATAGCTCCTGAACATTGTAATAGGAAGGAAAATTATAAAATTGAAATTATCATAAAGGCATTATAGATAAAAATGACATTTTCTCAAAGAAAAACACATTAAAAGTCACATTCGCATTACTTTATAAAATTGTACCATTGCATTTTTTCAAAAGGAATAAAATTCACTCCCTATATGATCGACCTAGTTCTTGTAAGTCGTGATTAAATTCATAAAACTAAGGAAGAAATATCTTACACTCTTCAAGGCTCTGTAAGTGCTTGACATGCATTGAATATTCTTTTTTAAATTTATTCGGTGACTTTAAAATGTTTAAAAAATGTGCGAAAAAAACATGTTTTTTTAGATGAAATGAAAAGAAGAAAAGATGTGTTTACCATCTTCTTCTGATTGATAAGAAAGCTTAGTAGAAGCGGCGTGATTTTCTCCCACGATAATTAGTTTAAGAATATGTTTTTGTAATCGGTTCATCGAATATTTAACAACTTTTA